>JARHVA010008251.1:50000-207500 GCA_037957365.1 Torreya grandis | reverse complement strand
CGTGCCTAGGGAATTTTGCCCCTCTTACAAAATAAAAATGAATTCTTGGTTTGATGGGATGAAAGATGCATTTGAGAATGAATGGTGCATCCCAAAGGATTTGCCCACCTTAGATAGTGAGCAAGCATAGCTCACTATGAAGTAGAATTTTTCTCTAGCACGTAATAAGATGGTCCCTTTCAAAGAAATCTCTATGTGGTTAAAGCAATTATATGCCTTTTCAGCATGATACTTCATCAACTCAATGAACTAAATTTATGATGCATATCATATTGCCTTGGAGGAAAACAAAATTGAATTGGAGATTCACACTCTCCAAAATATGTATGTCTATCTAGGTAATAAGGCCTATAGGGACAAGAACGAGATGGACCAAAAATACATAAAGGTCAAACCAATATTGGTGGGAGAATAATTACATAATCTATTCTACATGTTGTGACCCAGGCATAAGAATTCAAAGGGTACCGAACATACATGGGAAAAGATCCCACTAGTACCTCCCTTAAAGAAGAAGCAAGTTGGGAATGATGCTAGCACAAGATCATAAAAAATTCCTCAAAAATGGTATAGGACTATCTAAGCATCATAACCTATCCCTTCTCCACCAAAACCTTCATCTTCCTACCCTTCTCTACTGAGACCTTCTCCTCCCCATCCTTCTCCACTGAGACCCTCTCCTCCTCAACCTTCTCCACCCAAAGTTACACCTCTACAATTCCTTCCACCCCCACTTTCTCCTCCACATATTCCTCCACCTCTGCCTTCACCCCCTAAGACAACTCCATAGGCATCACCATAAATTTTTTATCATAAATAACTATACCACAAAGAGTACCAACACAAGAGCCCAAACAAGAAGAACCTACAACCCAAAAAAAAGAATCAGACTCTAACTCTAAAAAGACACCTTCCCTAGTGTGTGAGGAGGAGACCACTTTTGAAGACTCACCATTAGACATTAGGGGTCTATATGGTGAAGAGGGGGATAGTGAAGAGTATCAAATGAGCATAATGGCTATCGATATCACTTTAGATACTAAAGTTTTAGTTGAAATATTGGAACACAACCCAAATAAAGGGAAGGAATTAGTTGGGTTTAAAGAATAAACTACTACTGATGTATCTACCAATTTTCATGTCTAGTATCAAATTGGCATCATTAAAATGATTTTAAATTTATGGTCATAATTCCTTCCCCAATATGCAACCTTGGATACAAGGTGGTATATGTCCTTCCTCTTGGACATGTATAATGAGGAGAGCCAATTTGAGCTCCCTCAAGATAGTCTTTTTTTAGATATTGATGCTCCAACACTACGTAAACCACTATAGATTAATCTCAAAAATATCGCCCCTCTATAATCTAGCACTAAATTTTTGATTATGGCCTTGGAAGTCATGCACCAAAATATAATATCAGAATTTGATACATGTGACATAAAGAAGAAACATGCCTAGGTGGTGGGAATGTATGAGAAGGAAGTTACCACCAAGAAGGTGGAGAGGAAGTGGTTGCTTTAAAATAGTAAGTAAAGGAGGCCATAGAGGTAAATATTAAAATATTGAATTTATGCAAGACAAGTTTGGGCTAGGAGTTAGCTCTATTAGAGGGAATTCTTCTTTCTAGAGATACCATAGATAAACTGGAGACCTTGGTAAATATCCTATTGAATTACTGCAAAGAGAAATTTGTACCAAGGAATGAAACTCTAGGATTAGTAGATAAATTCATTGAAGTAGTTGAAGTATGCAAGTGCACCCTCATAAGAGTTGGGAAATCATCCCCATCTTGGATAGGATTTTTTAAAGATTATCATGTTCAAATAAGATCATGAAGGCTTGGTTCAAAGTAGAAGAAGCCTAGAGGAAAAAAATGGCTGATGTTATACTCTTAATAAGGGATCATGCTGAGTGTACAAAGGCATTCAAATATGTGGAAATAATGGAGGATAAGATTCATGCACATTATTAGTAATTAAATACCAATTTTTTAACCCTTTAAGGATAGGTTATCGATGAAGTATCAACATTAGAAGATGTCTATAAGGATACCAAGATATCCCTAGATGATTTTATCAAGAAGGCCAATATGAATTCCAAATAACTCGAAGAGATGAAGAATTACAAAGAGGCCATTGAATTAATAACTGCTAAGCTACTTGACACATTATCACATTAGGATAATGTCAAAAATTAGATTGAGTAAATGGGGCCTAAATTTTTGATGGAGATTGGCAGTGAGAATTAGTTTGAGAGGACTAAGAGTGTACTGTAGGGTGATGTTGGACCCCAAAATTTGGCTAAGTGTTTTGATATTTTGGCATGGAACTAGCATGATGTGGAAGGATCATAAAATAGAAAGACTATGGCATAGACCTAGACTGGCATGGAACTAGAGAGGCATGAAGGACAAGGGCACAAAAGCACTAGTGCATGAGGACCTAGTCAAAGCTGATACAACTATAAGGGACTTGAGAGCATAGGACTCAAAGCAATAGTAGAAGACTTAGGGAGTGCATGGAAAGTTGGATATAGTTAAAGAGTGAATCCTAAAGGACACCCAAACCTTATCCATTAGGAGTTTTGCACCATCTCACAAGGAGATAGACGCATGGTATAAAGTATCTAGCATATAATGAGTATATAAGGGTTGTAAAGGCCTAGGTACTTAGGAGAAGTTAGTTAATAGACTATCATGACTCTCTATTTATAGAGATTTTATTAGCTAATTACTCCTATAATTATTATTGTAACTATTTACTCAAGGATAAAAAAGTATAAATGCCCCTATATGTAAGCATTAGACGTGATGAATTGTGGATATTAATCTACTAAAGCATAATATAGAAATGATAGTATTTCAATTAGTTTTATTGTTTAAGTTCTAGTTATTGATAGTTATGCACATGTGAGTATGGGTGGGTTGGTTAAGACATAGTGTTTTCTTTGTTGAAGTACTTGTGATTGAAACTTAATATGAGGTCTATGCAATTATTTACTCTTTTCGAGTAACATCTCTAAACTTCATGGCATTCCTCTACATAATTATGGTTGTTGATCATAATGATACTAGAATTAAAGTCATGTATCTCTTTTTATATGTAACTACTAATCAAGTATAAATCTTAACCTAAATAATATGACTGATATTTTACTACATAACATAACCCATGAGAACTAGTCTTTAGTTATGTGCTTTGGGTGAATGTGTAAGACCACAAGTCTTATGTGAAGGGCCAGTGAACTAGCTTGTTGTAGCTACATTTCAGTGCTAAAAACATTATTGATAATAAAAACACAAAAATCCTAACATATGGAAATTGTATTTAGGCTAAAAAATACTAAGAAAGAAAAATAATACTTAATAATCAGTACTAAAATGCATCATTTATGCAGTTAAGATATGCAAATCCAAATCACACTTCTACTTTTGGGACATCCCATTTTAGATCTATCACTTTTGATATGATTGGATAGGCAAATCACATGTGCTCACATGACTATGACCTTGAAATGCACTTGGTTAAGAGATAGAGTACCCATTCTAACCTTAATATAATATGGATTTCTGTAATAATGGTACCAACCTTGTCTTAAGCTTTTATTAAGCTTCTCTTAGCTTCAAGAATATGAGATTACTTACTAGCTATTGATGCTCAAAATTGTGCTTGATTCTAATCAACAACAATGGGAAGTTTCAAGCTGTGGGATATTGCGGCTTGAAACAACCTCTAGATTTTAGAGAAGCTGGTCTCTTCTTTTTGTATCAAGTGTGGGGGGGAAAAAGGATAGGAAATTAAAAAAAAACACAAATGCAGGAAATGAAACCTATGGTGTTGCACCTGAGTGTAATTTGATCCTCATCTTGAGCATAGTGAGACTATATGTAGGATTCATTTACATTTAAGAGAAAACAAGTGCATGATCAATGTAAATGGTTGAAATAATAGAAACAAAGGCTCATAAAAAAAGTTTCTATTGTTGAGATATAAAAAATGTCAACAAAGCCATAGTGTTCAATCTTCTAATAAGAATCTTCCAATCACATAAGAGGCGCAAAAACACATACAGTTATGTAGAGCTTCTAACTCAAGAAAATGAGACAAAAGCAAATGACATTACTAATCAAAAATCTAGAAAATCTACAGTCTAGACTACTTTTGCAAATGACACAAATAATATCAACAAAGGCATAGAGTTTAATCTTCTTAATTCATTTAGCCATATAAAAGGCACAAAAACATGCATAGTTACATCAACTTTACAATTCAAGAAAATGAGACAAAAGCAAATGATATTACCTGGTCACCACTCTAGAAAATCTAAGGATATATAATCCTCCTTTTTTTTTCGATAATGGCCCCTTCTTTTATAGCCTCAGATGTCTTGTTATGTCATCCCCTTTCCCACACAATTCTAATCCACCCTTAACTCATAGGGGACAAATAGACGGTGACTTCAATACCTTAGATGTATCCTGGTCTTATCAGGAAGGGCCATGCTAGAGTAGGGTAGTTGCCATGACTATGGTATGTCGATTCATATCTAATACCCCCTTTCATGCCTAAATTTCCTCATTCCATCACCTGCTTAGCCACTCAACTATCTATTCTACCTCTGCTTATAGGGGACAAACAGATGGCCCTTTTAATGTTTGTAGGCCCCAAAAATCTACCCTATGAATTGTTTTGTCTACCAGGAATAACTCTTACTGAGTTTCCCTCTATTTCACTTTGTGGTAATAGATACACAAAACAATCTGTTCTATTGAAATAGAAGAGGACACTTAGTCAAATTCCTAAAACTCACCTTATCTCTTAGAAGGCACTGAAGAATGACACTTGGTGATTTTCCCCTAATTAATCAAAGACATGTAGCATTTTCCACTTTCTCCTACTAAGGGTATGTGGTGTCTTTCACTATTTCTAGAGATGGAGTAGAAAGGGGCTCAAAGAGTGACACTTGGTAGCCTCTGCTACTCTTCGGTACTTAAACAAAATGAAATGATGCCTCTTTGCCCTTCAAAAAGGTACTTGACCCTTTTGGTTTTGGGACACTCCCTTGAACTACCTAATGAACCAAAATGGTTCAATAGTTCAATGGTTCAAAATTGCATGCCATTTACACATTAACAGAGGTATTGAGCCAAAATGTTGAACCAAAACATTGAACCCCAGTGTTGAATTGACTGTCTCTCAGATGTTGACACATGGTGACTTTTGCTTTCTACTAAAAAAGTAGTCCAAGGTCCTCTGCAACTACCACCTAGTACTTTTCACTTGATCTTGCTACTTAGCTTATTGAAATCCTTTTGTCAAAAAATAGAAGAAATCTAGGTGCTGATATGAGATGTAAATGCTGACACATGGTGCATTCGGCTTATCTGCTATCTAATACATGGCACATTCTGTAGTACTCTTGAAAGTTATGAAAAGTGTCTCAAATGATGCCAACTAGCTCACTTCGTGTTTTAGAAAGTGACACTTGGCAGCTTCCATTGCTCTTCAACACTTAGGCAAAATTTGAAATGAAGGAAACAAAAAGGGGGAAAGAGAACCCATGCTCAGACTATGCCACTTAGCAGCCTCCACTACACTTTGATATTTAAACAAAATGAAATGACAGAAACAAACTTGCGCTCTACTCCAAAACTCTATTGCCATGACCAAGGTATGTAGGAACCAAAACTATAGTGCACGACTAAAAATCTAAATGCAACATAGAGTAAAAATTTACTCTATAGTTACTGGTGACCCCCAAGACTTTTGAGCCTACTCAAAAAGAAAACTCCACCTTCTGCTAGATCAAAATTGTGAAATTTACAGCTTCAAAAGAGCTGTTGACGTGTGTCTAAAACACTTATTTAGAAAAGAAAAGTGGAAAAATAATGAAAAAATAATGCGAGAAAGGGAAACTATCTAACTATAATACATTAGAGACTCGAGTCAATTGAAATGCTTCAAATAGATTCCATTTATAGGAATCTCTTTAGGTTCTCCTTCCATCGACTCTAGCTCAAATGAATTTTTTTGCTTGCACGCATGAATTTTATATGGCCCAGTCCATAATACTTCAAATTTGGTATGCTAACCCAGCTTGGCGTCCCTCGCATCCCATTTCAAAACAATTGAGCCTACTTCAAAATTAGGATTCAAAGTCTTTTTATCAAAATAGTTCTTAACCATTCCCTGATGCTTAATCAATGAATCATGGGCTATATCTCTCTTCTCCTAAATTTCCAAAAGTTTTATGAGTCTGACCTACATGGGGCTGCTTTCTTCAATTTCAATTTGTTTGATCACCTGGAAAGTAGGGATTTCCAAGCTTAGGGGAATTACAATAGACATTCCATATACCAATTCATATGGAGACATTTTGATCACCTACTTAGGCATGATTTTATCAGCCCATAGTGCTAGATTAAGCACTTTATGCCATTCTTTGTGATGATTAGCCCCTACTCTTTTGATGAGTCTTATCAGGTTCTTGTTGGTTGACTTTGCTAGACCATTACCCTGAGGGTAATAATTAGATAATGTTTTTTAGATATATTTCATGTTTCAATGCAAAGTCAGATACTTTAGACCCCAAGAATGCTTCAGCATTATCTAAAATTAAAGTGTGAGGAGCCTCAAAGCGAGTAGTGATACTCCATATAAAATCTAGGATCACATTCTCTATTGCTTCTTTAAGTGGGACTACCTCAATTTATTTGGTAAAATAGTCTGTGGTAGTTAATATCCATTTGTGACCCATACTGGACATTGGATTTATTATTCCAATGAAGTCAAGACCCCATTGAGCAAAAGGTTCATCCATGATTATAGGGCTAAGGGGCATGGCTGCATTCCTCCTCATCCCCATATCATATTGGTAGGATTGACATTTTTTAACCAGCTGATAACAATATACAAATAAAGTAGGCCAGAAATACCCTATCTTGCTTATCTTTATGGTTGTGGTCTTTGCAAAAAAATGCCCCCTGATATTCCATGATGCATTTCATGTAGTATCCTCTTAGCTTCATCCTGTTCTACACATCTTAACAATTTTCTATTAGAATTTCTTCTAAAAAGGACTTGTTCAATTAAAATAAAATGAACTCCCTATATCCTATAATATATCCTCTTATTTTGAGTGAGTTCTCTTGGATAAATCTCATTTTTCATAAAAATAATCTTGCTTGTGACCTAGGATTCATGATCAACCTCTTGTATTTTTAGCACCTTATCCATCTGTCCTTCTGAATCTGCTTCCCCAGTAACATATTTTCAAGCTCTTAGGTTATATATTGGCACAAACCCCTGCCTCTGACTAGCTTGGTGGGTCTGACCTCTACATCATATTCTCAATAATTTCCCCCTTCATGATGTATTCCTTGACACTTGGGTGAGCTACAAGTATCAAAATCTTGTTCCCTGATATCATATACCTAAATTTCTTGATTGATTTTACCATGGCATAGGCTTGTCTTTCCATAAAATTATATCTAGTCTCATAATCCTTGAAAGTTCTTGAGAAAAAGGCTATAGGGTGTTCTCCCTCAAACCTATCATCTTTTTGCATCAAGATAGCAGTAATAATTGACTCTCCTCCATAGACATACATTACGAAGGGTTTGAAAAAATCTAGGTTTTTAAGCATAGAGGCCACTGAGATAGCCTTCTTGACCTCTTCAAAGGCTTACCTTCCTTCTGTAGTCCATTTTAAGACCAGGTCTTTCTTTAGTAAGAGTGTCATTGGCCTTACCAATCCTGCAAAATTAGATATGAATTTATTGACAAAATTGATCTTCCCTAAAAAGGACTGGACTGCCTTTTTATTTACTCGAAGAGGTAGGTTCATTATAGCTATGATTCTCTCATGATCTATAGAAACTCCTTCTTTATATACTATGTGCCCCAATAGTTTGCCTTGAGGTATAGAAAAAATAAATTTCTTAGGATTCAATGATATCCCAAAATTCTAACATTTCTTGAAGACAGATTCTAAATGATCAAAATGATCATCGGCATTTTTTGAAAATATAGTGAGGTCATCCAGATGGACCAGGATGATCTTATTTATAAGCTCACCAAAGGCTATATCCATATCTCTTTGAAAGGTGGCTCCTACATTTGATAAGCTGAATGGCATCTTCACGTAGGCAAATGTTCCCTATTTGGCAATGAAAGTAGTTTTGTACTAGTCTTCCTCAACTAGCCAAATCTGATTATATCCAAAGAAACCATCAAGTAAAGAAAACCAATCTGATCTAGCCACAGTTTGTAGACTTTTTTCTATGGAGGGCAAGGGATAGTGGTGTTTCAAAGATGCTCTATTTAGATCTCTGAAATCTACACACAGTCTTGCATCTCCATTCTTTTTCCTAACTGGGACCAGATTTGATACCCAGGTTGAGTGCTTGATTGGAAATATTATTTTGGAATCTAAAATTTTCTACAACTCATCTACCACTAGAGGCTCAATCCTTGGATTTATTGGCCTCTATTTCTATCTGATGGGCATGGATCCTTCAGCCAATTCTATTGTGTGCTGGATAATGTCTCTATTGTATCCATGAAGGTCTTCATAGCTCCAAGCTATGACTTTGTCATATCTCTGGCACAATTCAATTAGTCTTTCCTTCTCTTCTTGAGTTTAAAAATTCCCAACTTTTAGTCTTTTCCTGTCACTTACCTCCATTTTAGAATATTCTTCTTTATCTACCTAGAACCTTTTCTTTTCTAGGCTTACATCCTCTAGGTCAAACAAGTTTTCTAAGGTGATCAATCCCATGGGGAGATTATTAGTCCTCAATTGTATAATCTCATCACCATATGCCTCTTCAATTTTAGTTTTCAAGTGATTAGCAAACTCATCTGATTATTGTAAGAAAGAGACTACCTAGGCATCATTTTCAAATACTTGCCAATTCTCATCATTGTCTAAAATGGTCAGCCTCACTATAACTTTTACTAACTCATTATTAACCAATAAGCTAGTTGCTAGGTTAAATTGTGAGCCAATCTGGGCCATCCTATTAGCCTCAAAGTTTTAACTTCTAGGGATTATCTCAATATTGAAAGCTTCAAAATCTTCTATCAAATCCCAAATCTTATGCCTGTAAGATCTCGTTCTCATATTTCTGGCTGCTACCTTTTCCCTAATTTGATTTAATTCTAATTCTAAATATCCTTTCACTTTTAGATTCTTAATTCCATTTTTCTTGGCTAACAAGAGCCCATGTACTAAATATTCATACTCAGCATCATTATTAGTGTAAGCAAATTGAAATCAGATAGCCCTGAAAATTTTATCACTATTCGGAGTAGTAAGACAAATTCCTGCTCCAGCACCATGTTTACTTCTAGCCCCATCAAAATTCAAAGTACAGATCATTAAATCTTGAGTAGTGGGTGCCTCTTCCCTTATAACATTTGGGATTGCCTAGTTCCTCATCAAAAATGATGTATGTACCCAAACTGGTAGAATCATAGTTCCCATATGGGTTGCTATGCATCATAGCCAACAACTGGTTTTTTTCTTCTTCTTCTTGATCATGCTCAGTCCAATCGCTTAGTTCTTCAACAAAAATCCTTTCTTATTTATTTAACATGGCATGATCTGCTTCTAATATGGTTATTGGTTTGTTGGTGATATGCTCCTTTGATAGTGGTTCAGATAGAATTTTCATCTTTGAACCATATCTGGTTTGGAGGATGAGGTGAGACCAATCAAGGGACATATATCCTCCTATTTTTTCTGTAAAGTCTCTGGATAAACATAAACCAAAAATAAGAGGTATATCTATGAAAACCACATCTTGGTTGACAATTATGTTGGGACATGTGTATAATTGCAATGGTAGTTGTTTGATTCTCGCTATAGTTTGTATTATTTTGCCATCTAGCTGCATAACTCCTTTTGCAAGGGGTTCATATTTTGTTTTCAAATCATTAGCTATTTGTTTGGGCATTACAGTTGTACTAGCTCCTGAATCTATTAATGCATTATGCAAGAGTTTCTTTCCCACTATCAGAGTCAAATAAAAAGGCTTTAGCTTGGATTTACTTACTTGTGCTACATCATTTATGAGGGCTGTTGTTTGTTGGGGAATTGTACCTTTGAGCTTTTCTTTTCTAGCAGTTCCTTCTTTGGTAACAACACCTTTGGGCACTATTTGGCCTTGCATAGCTTCTTGTAGCAATGTCTTCTATTCAATAATATCCAAGATATCCCATATTGATACTTGGGCTAGAGTCTTCTTCAATTGATCCACTACATTGATTGGTCCCAAAGAATGAATTTTTTGGATATAAGGATACCCCATTTTTTCTTGAATCTAGGTAGGAATCTCCTGGTATTGCACTAGCTGAGGCATTTCTTGTCTAACAATAGCATTTCTTTGCCCTTGAGATGGAGGATTATTCTTGACTTGACCACTTACAATCTCAAACTGGTCCACCATTCTCCTCTTTGATCTGGTGTATTAATCATATTGTACCACTAGCCTTTGGGAGGTAAATGCTTCATTCAAGAAAATTGCTTCTTCATCTTCAACCCATGAGAACAAAGCATGTTCTGGGGCTATTTCTTCCTCTTGTTGGAAGGACATTCCTTACATTTGAGCCACTAGAACTAAATTCTGCATACCGGGAGACTAGTAATCTTGATTGTTACTGGTATTGGCAAACTAACCATCCATTCTTCTCTGCTCAGCCACCCTTTGTTGTAGATTACCCCTAGGACAATCTCTGGGTGTATGAGCATTGTTGTAAGGAAAACACCAAGCATTAGTATCATCCACATAATTATTCTGACCTAGAACCATCTCCTTATTTGATTTAGGAGGAATGGTCTATGAGGGAGTGGGAACTGCAACTAATTGATTTGTTGGTTGATGATTAGTTTGTTTCGGAGGACCCTGATATTGGTTTGGTTGGGATGAAAACCTGTTTCCTTGATAGCCTTGATAAGGAGGCTTAGGGAAAGTATTCTATTATCTCTTTATATTAATCAGCTCATTGGAGAATGTCCTTAGGATATTCTTGATATAATCCATCTCAGATGACTGAGTAGGGAGAGGTTCCTTCATGGATGATTGAGGGTAAGAGTACATAGACACAAGTGGGCTTACAGCTTTAAGAACTTCTTGAGGTAAGGGCAAAGAAATTTCTAGGAACATAGGCATGGGAGGCCTTGGAGGTAACTTTCCAGCATCTATTAAATGATTCTCAGCTCTGACTGCATATTCATAAGCCCCTGGCAAAGTGTGTCCTCCCAGTGATTGAATTATAACAGATATATCTAAATTCAAGGCTTTGAGATAAAACACGATGGCCATACCAGGTGGTGGTTTAGCTGTAGTAGGGATTCTATCCCAAGTTTTTTGGAATCTAGTGTTGAAGTCAGTCATGTCCTCCTATGGTCCCCTTTGGATGGTGATTCACTGTTGTAACAAAGAAGACTTATCACCCTTCTCTGCAAATCTTTCAAAGAATAGATCTCTGAGTTGGTCCCATGTAGATATGGTGTTTGGGGTCAAAGACCATTACCATTCTAAAGCCTTCCCTTTAAATGAAGCTGCTAATAACCTTATGGCCACATTTTGTTGCATGATAACATGTATGGCACAAAAATTTGATACATCTTAGAGATGTTCTACAGGTGTTTTGGAGTCTTGCCCACTGAACTTGGGCAAAGCTTTTAGGGTGTTTACTAGGATAGGATCCCAAATAGCTGGTGGTGTTGGGAGGATTAAGGGGCTACCAGTGTTCCAGTTTGCATAATTTCTTCGGGGTACAGGGGCTCCCATATTTAGTATTGGTGCAAATTGGTTAGCTCTTCTCCTTGGACTTGTTACCAGAGGTGGAAAAATAATACCTAGATTTGTAGCAGATTGTGATCTGGTGACTGGTCTACAACTCCTATTTCTACTCTTTTTTGCTTTTCACATTAAGAAGAAATAAGAAACTAAGGATAATGGTCAGGGGTTAGATGATACCTGGATGAAGTTACACACCATATCCAGATGATTGAAGGAGCTCCTCTTTGGCTATGGAGGACGACACCTGTAGATAATAAAGACTTAAACAAAGAAAATGTTAGATAGATATATGGTGGACTACCAAGCAAAGCTTGGTCCCAAAAGTGCAAAGACTTCCTGGAGGGATGATAGTCCACTAGTTGATAAAAATAATGTCGAATAAAGAGAAATAATGAAAGACTAAGAAATAAAAAGTAGATAGTGTGTACCTATATTCTACTATAAGTCTGCCATCATTGGTTGGTCAATGTTGCCAACATCAGTTAAGATGTCGACATCGGTAGGGGAAATAGGCCTTGATGCCGATGTTGGTAGAGGCAATGGGCCTTGGATAAGTTTTAGGGTATGTCTACGGTCAACAAAATGGTCTGGGAGATTTAAAAGGGTTGTGCAGGGATGCAGGATAGTGGGCAGAGTCTTAAGAAGGACAAAGGTAGGGGACAGGTTGTCAAAATGGGTTAGGATAAAAGAAAGGCTTTTCAGCCTCTCCAGGAAGAAAGTTGGATTTGGTTTCAAGAGTACTCAGAAATAGCCAATGGACTAATTACCAATGCATTTTAAAAATACTAAAATATAAACCAAAAGAATACTTAGCTCTTGGTGGAGAACTAGAAGTGTAGAAGACTTGTTCCATTATGGCTGATGTAGGAGACCTCATGCAATGTTTCAATCTGGTGTGGAGTGAATTCTGCAGAGTTTCTTAGCCTGGAGAGTGATGATAGAATGTTGATGCCTCATCCTAAAGCCTACCTTTGATGTTTTAGGGTTTGGGAGAGAAATAATTTGGATTGGGAGCAAGAGAATTTGCCTTCTGCCCTGTAGTCGAGGTCAAAATTTAGTTTTAAGCAATTGACATCGGTGATACCACCAGCGTCGATCGACTGTTAGTCGACGTCAGTGGCTAGAGAATGGGAAAAAGGCTATTTTTAGCCTTTTGCCCATTCTTCCATCTGCCAAATTTAGTTGTCATTAAACGGTCCAAAGGCAGGTTTAATAGGTGCAAGAATTAGTGGGAGAGTTAAAATTAGGTCTTAGGTAATTATGATTAGTCATAGAGGGATAAATGGCCTAAGAGCTAGGAATCCAAGGTGAGGTGTCTAAGGGGATTATTAATTTAAAATAAGTATTTTAAATTAATAAAGTATAGGTTAGGCATGTTGAAGTTAGAAAGGGACCAAAAGGGGGGTGGTTGACACTATTTTGGTGTCTACATTTGCCCATTTTTGTCTTGTTGGTTGTTTTGACGAACTGCAAGACAAAAATAGGAGTATGTTACCCTAGGTATGGGATGAGGTGTAGGTTGCTCTGGGTAAGGGATGAGGTATTCCCCCTCAAAGCGAGAGTCAAGGGAAGGTAACCTGATATCGGGCGCTAATTTGATAGGTAATGGATGCGTATAGTGAAGTTGGAGTGTGAAAGCTAAAATAGTTAGGATTGCACATATACCACTTCACATGATAGATAGGACAAATTATCATAGTCAAAGGTCAAGGAGTGCTAAAATCAAAATAATCGGTCCCCAGCATTTAGTCGTAGCTAATTGGGTTATTCGATCTAAGCTGTAGCTCCAATGGTCATCGTGTTCCAAGTATTTTGGGCTCAGGAAATGCTCTTGGAAAACATGAAAGTGTCACAAATATTAAGGATCAACTGGAGCATGATCCATCAATAGGTGTGAGGGTCGTAATGTGGGTTGTGCAAAATTTGCTAGCTATTCATGAGGTAGCATATGCAATCAAAACAACTAAGGAAAAGTTGCCTCGAAAGTAGTCATGGTCAGAGGAGATAAGCGTGATCTCCATGGTCATTGGTCGAGTCAGGCTAAGTCATGGTATGATCTCAAGTGGCGTGTGTTGTGGTCAGGGAGATGTATGTGATCTCCAATGTTCCCCATGAGAATTTTAGGTAACTCATTCAGTGTCAAGGCTGATTGTTTGGTCATGATTTTGGGTTGGTATAGATAGTTGGTCCATTAGATGGATGGACGAAGGAATGGGTGAGCTAACTTCAAAAGGCCCCATGTCAACTAAGTGCTGCCTACATAGCCCCTGTTTGGAGGGCCTCAAGCCAATGTAGTTCTCTCTAAAAGGGAGGAAGAGGGTTGGTTATGGATGTGGGTTGGACGAGGTTAAGTCGTGGTTAAAGGTAATATGGTTGGTCCATCAGATAGATGGACAAATGACTATGGCCTAGCTAACACCAAAAGACATCATGTCAACTGAGTGCTGCCTACATAGCCCTTGTTTGAAGGACCTTAAGCCAATGTAGTTCTCCCTAAAAGGGAAGAAGAGGGTCAGTTATGGATGTGGGTTGGATGAGGTTAAGTCATGGTTAAAGGTAATATGGTTGGTCCATCAGATAGATGGACAAATGACTATGGCCAAGCTAACCCCAAAATACATTATGTCAACTAAGTGCTACCTACATAGCCCCTGTTTGAAGGGCCTCAGGCCAATGTAGTTCTCCCAAGAAGGGAGGAGGAGTCAAAGAGGTCAATAGTTGGTTTGGTCATGTTAATGGTTGAGCACTTCCCATATGTCTAATGGTACATGCTTGAAATGATGAGTGTATGATGATGTTACAGCCTTTTCCATATTATGTGATGGTGTATTTTGTAACATAAGTGGTGTGGGGTTTTCATCCCTAGCAATTTTCCATATTAGTGATGGTGTATGCTAAAAATGAAATGAGTGATGATGTTATAGCCTTTTCCATATTGTGTGATGGTGTATTCTATAACATTGGTTGGGTGGTTTTTCATCCCTAGCAATTGTACATAGTAGTGATGGTGTATGCTAAAAAAGAAATGAATATATTTATGCTTTAGTAGGTTCCATATTGGTGATGGTGTATGCTTGACATAAATTGTGTTTGGTTGACAGTTTCCATGTGTATTGGTTTCCATAGAAACTAATGTGAATGGGGTATGATATGTTAGTGGTCTGAAAATATTTTGGTTTGGTTTGGTTAGGTTTGATTGGGTTTAGTTATATGACAAAGATGCATAAGAAGTGAAAGGCGCATTGCTCTTTCATTGGCAAGGACCATAATGGTAGCATAGATAGGGTTGTTGCAAACAAAATCCCCGTTCATGCATTATGTCATTGACCGTTTTTTGTGTTAGAGAAGTATTCAAATCACTTGATGTTAAGTGAGCTCAAAATCCCTTGGGTATGTTGGGGTAATAGGTTTTATTATGTGAGGTGTGAGGATAGCGTAACTCTTTTTAGTAAGGATAACTTTTCCCCTTTTATAGGTGACCCTGAGAATGGCTATAGGCAAGTCCATGACTTAATAGTTTGTCAGTCAATTTTTTTTTGGTAAACTGATCAATGCGGGAAGTCTATGTGGGGATGTTGTCTTGTTTTGTGGTCATATGTGATGCTAATTGATGCAAGAAGCTTCTAAGAGAGTGCTATTTGGAGCAAGATTTGGGCATAGCCATCCTTTGAGGGAGTGGTCTATATTCTGATTTATGTAGTTGAATGTCTTTGAATAGCTGTCCTTCAAGGGAGCAGTCTATTAATTATAGCAATTATGTAGTTGTCCTTCGAGTGAGCAGTCTACATTTATAATTTTATGACCTTTGAATAGGCATCCCCATTTTATATGTTTTGTGGACTGAAGTTTTAGTCATGGACTAGCCTATAGAGGTTTAAGGGTTTCCATTTTTAGTAGGACAAACCATTAATGCAAAAAGGATTAACTAATGTTTGTAGGAAAAGAAGGGAATAGGAATGAGGATGACAAGGGTTGCTTAAGGGATGAGCTCAAGTTAAATATCAAGTGAATGAGTACTTAATTAATAGTATAATGGTCGTAGATGCAAGGCATTAAGGGGCTTAGGTTCTGGCCAGCCTTCAAGAGAAGACAGATGATAAGTCCCTGATCCATACTTGTGTGTTATGATATAAGGTCCAAGCCAATTAGGAGCAAACTTGCCTCATTTACTTCTTTCCATATTGGTCACGTGTTGGTTTTCTTTTAGGACAAGATCTCCGATTTTGAAATCTCGTTCTCTCAGACTTTTGTTATAGGCACGTTGGATGCGATTTTGGTAGATATGGAGATGGTTGAGGGAAAAAAGGTGACGTTCGTCAAGTAACTCAAGTTGAACCAACTGATCTTGACAAAATTCATTGTTAGAAAGGATGTCATGTAAGGAGATGTGCAGAGATGGTATCTATACTTCAAGAGGCAAAATTGCCTCAGTTCCATACACTAAAGAGAAAGGTGTAGCACTCGTAGGGGTTCGAATGCTAGTGCGGTAGGCCCACAAAGTGAAGGGAATGTGAATGTGCCAATCCCTTCTAGTATCATTGACCACCTTCATTAGAATTTTGGTTAAGATTTTGTTGGAAGCCTTGGCCTACCCATTTGCTTGTGGGTAGTAAGGCGAGGAGAAGCTGAGCTTGATGCCAAATGAGTCACAAAGTTTCTAGATAGTTTTGTTTTTGAAAGATTTGCCATTATCAGTGATGATTTTGTGAGGTACACTGAAATGATAGATGATATGGGTGTTGATGAAGTTGACCATTTTGTCGGCTTTAGTGGAGATGAGAGGAATAGCTTCCACCCATTTAGTGAAGTATTCGATTGTGGTGATAATGGACTGATGTCGAAGAGATGAATGAGGGTTAATCTCACCGATTAGATCTAAGCCCCATTGTGAAAAAGGCCAAAAATCCTTAGTGACTTGTAGAGTGTGGCTAGGGACGTGAAGTAAGTTGGTGTATTGTTGGCATTTGATATAATGCCAAACATAGTCGCTGCAGTCTTGGTGAAGAGTGGGCCAATAATAGCCCAGGTGAAGGATGTGCTTTGCAACTAAGTTACCACTAAAATGCCCTCCACAAATCCCATCATGGACTTGTTTAATAGCGTGAGATGTTTCAGTGGAGGTTAGACATCAAAGAAGGAGGCCATCAAAACCTCGTTTATAGAGAAGACCCCCTAACATAGTATATCAAGCTATGATTTTGATAAAAGCCCATCACGCATTGCTAGAGAGATCAGGGAGGATAATAGAATAAGTTAAGTAGTCCACAAGTTGTTTATACCAAACATCCTGTGGACTAGAGTCAATGGTGCTGACGAGGTTGATGTTAGTGGAGATATAAGAAGGTAATGCCAAATGATGTACCATAACATAAATTCTTGAGGAAGATGATGAGGATGGAATGCGTGAGGTGAGAGAAGCCATAGTATTAACAAACTTATTCATAGATTGAGGAATAGTTTGCAAGAGGTAATGGTCAAAAGATTCTAGCAGGGTGTCAACACAGTGTTTGTACCTTTGCAAAACTTCATTTTTACAAAGATATGAACCATTGATTTGATTGATGACTAGTTGTGAGTCACCAAAGATGTTGATGGTCTTGACGCCTAGGAAAAGGGTGGTTTGAAGTCCCAAAATTAAGGCTTCATATTCAGCCATGTTGTTGGTACATTCAAAGTCAAGTTTGAAAGATAGGGGCATGGGAACACCCTCATGACGGATGAGAATGACCCCTGTACCCCCACCATGTTGACATTTAGACCCGTTAAAGAACATTGTCTTTTGATAGAAAATGTCATCAGTGGATAACGTGGAGATGGATTCATCAGGAAATTTGTAGTGAGAGGGTTGGTTGTCAGGTAGAGGGGCATCCACTAGTTGGTCAGTGATTGTTTGCCCCTTTATAGATTTTTGTTGGATGAATTCCAAGTTAAACTTAGCAAGAAGCATGAGCCAATGAGCCATACGTTGATTTTTGTATGGCTTGGAATGCATGTATTTAAAAGGGTCGGTGTGGGTGATGACATAAGTTTTGTGATTGAGGAGATAATGATGGAGTTTGGTAACGGCAAAGACTAATGCCAAATAGAGTTTTTTGGTATGAGTATACCGAGTTTCATAGTCAATGAGCATTCAGCTTATGTAATAAACTGCTTGCTCACGATGTTGTTCTCTCAGTGTGTGATCATGGCACCTAAAGAATGATTTGTTGCTAAAATGTAAAGGTAGAAGGGTTGGTCATCTTTAGGTGTAATAAGGACTGGTGGAGAGACAAGATAATGTTTAAGAGCCTCAAAAGCCTTTTGGCAATCCTTATCCCAATTAAAGGAGATGTCCTTCTTGAGGAGGTGATGAAAGGGTTGACATTAGTCAGAAAGCTATGAGATGAAGTGATGAATAGATTGAAGCTCCCCTTGAAGGCTGTGAAGTTGCTTTAGATTGGTAGGTGGCGGCATCTTGAGTATAGCTATTATCTTAGCGGGATCAATCTCAATGCCATGAAGGGAAATGATGAAGCCTAAAAGCTTCCCACAGAGAACCCCAAAGACACATTTCTTGGGGTTGAGTCGAATGTTTTATTGGAGGAGGTGAGTGAATATGATTTTGAGAATACTTAAGTGGTCACAACAGAGTTTAGATTTGCCTAGTAGGTCATCCACATAGTCCTCCATGATTTTGTGGAGGAGATCATGAAATATGTAGGTCATGGTGGGTTGATATGTGGCACCTACATTTTTTAGGCCAAAAGGCATGACCCTATAGCAAAAATTCCCCCATGGGGTGATGAAGGTGGTCTTATGTTGATCTTCTGGTGTAATCAAGATTTGGTTGTATCCTAAAAATCTATCTGTGAGTGATAGCATCTCATGACCGGCCGTAAGATCAACAAGTTGGTTGATGTTGGGTAGAGGAAAATTTTCCTTTGGGCAAGCCAGGTTAAGGTCATGATAGTCAGTATAGATTCAAATCCCTCCAGTTGCTTTGGTGATAGGGACAATGTTTGACACCCATTGTGGATAATCAATGGGTTGGATAAAGGAGATGGAGATAAGACATTGAAGCTCCTCTTTGACAAGGAGGGCAATGCGAGGATGCATCTTGCAAAGCTTTTGCCTGACAGGCTTAGCCTCTGGGTTTGTGATGATGTTATAGATGATGATGTTAGGGTCGATGCCGGGCATATTGCTGTAGGTCCAAGCAAAGGCTTTGCTATGATCTGAAAGGAATTTGGTATAGTCAATTTTTTTTTGGGCATCCAAAGATTGACCAATCTTTAAAACATGAGGAACATCAGAAGATGGAAGGTTAATGTCAATGGTTGATTCATTTAACATGTTATGTGTTTCTGAAGGAAGGGATTGTTGGATGAAAGAGTCATCTGCACCCATGTAGGTGAGAATGGCATCATCGTCTATGCATTGGATGGTGTTGATGGTAGAAGATTCATCATCTATCATGTTTGGATAAATGAGAGGGAGAGACCTAGATACCCCACCTAGTTGATAGGTTAGGGGTTCCAAGCGAATGGCATTTATGCAAGAAAAACTAGGAGGGATGGAAACCACCGACTCCATAGGTGAAGATGGGGGAATAGGCGAGTTAGGAGGTAATTGTTCTATGATACGTTTAGGGCGAGGGTTTTTAGAAGTTTCAGTAGGTTCTTCAAAACCCAGGCCATGTCGCTTCTTGGCATTCTTTATGGCCTCATCATTTGGTGGTTTGACGGGCTAGTGGGAGCCTTGTTCGTAGTGCCCAAAGCCAAAGCCCTTCCATACACACCTATAAAGATAGGTATGAGCAAAGTTTGGGTTGTAAAGAAAAGAAAAGTAAGATGTAAATGGTTGGGAAGATGAAAGAGGATTCCCATCAGTGGGAGCTCGATCTAGCCCTCCATAGATGAGAATTGTTTAAAGATTGAGAGGACCATAAGGGATGACCATTCTGATACAATGGTCATAGCTAGGATTGTGATGAAGTTGTCCATACTCTTGAGGAGTCTAGAACATGTCCAAGGTGAGTAAATGATACTCCCCAAGTGAAAGACATTGGAAGGTATCTTCCATAGGGTCTTTTGTTGTCACTTGAGGAGGTGGTGTAGGTGTAACCACCATTTGCGTACTTGTTGAAGCTTCTGCAAGTGGAGGTGGTGTTTGGGTCGATGTCTTGAAAGGAATGAGAACATCATTGGGTCGATAAGTTGTGTTACATGTCTTGAAAGGGGAGGGGTCTGTGGGAATGATATGGACTTGATCATCATGTTCAAATTTGACACAACAGTGTAATGTAGAAGGGACACAGGCCATGACACAGATCCAAAGTTGTCTTAATAACATGTTGTATTGAAACTCTCCCTTGATGATGTAGAAGAGATCTGGGATTATTTGTGGGCCAACACAAATATGTAAGATGACGGTGCCACTGGTAGTGGCGATGGAGTCATTAAAAGATCAAAGAATTGCGTCAATTTTAGAGATACAATTCTTTGGGAGGGCTAATTGGTCATAGGCATGGGTGGAAATGATATTGATGATGGCACCCCCATCAATCATAACTCACTTAATGTGAGTTCAATCAACGTAGGCTGTGATGAAAAGGGCAGCATCTTGATCTTCCAAGTTGGAGGTAGGAATTTCAAAATCACTAAAGGTAATAGAGGCGACGGTGGGTAATGATTGGAATAAGGCAGCTAGTGGTTGGGGGTCCTCGGGTTGGACCTCCATTGCCTGTAAAACTTTGATTAAAGCTTGATGATGTTGTGGAGAGCTTTGAATGAGGTCATATAAAGTCATCTTCATGAGAGTTTGGTGAAGATGTTTCACCATAGAATCATAGATTGCCTCTAAAGAAGTGGGTTGGGATGTACCCAAGATAGAAATCTTGGGTTTGGGTGGTTGAGTAGGTTTGACAAATGGGTAGGTCCAAGGAATATCAACTTTCTCTTTTGCTTTATCCTTTAAAGTTTGTGACCTATTGGCCACATTGATGGTGTTAATCTCGAATAAAGGGGGTGAAGCAGGTAAAGGGACCATAGTCTGATGATGGGATTTTGATGAAGGTGAAGAGGTTTGAGAGACATGAGACGGTGTTGGAGATTTGTTGACAGTATCCTCAACAAGAAGGGTGTCTTTTTCCAAGTAATAGTGAATGACAACCATGAGGGCATAACAATTTTTAGTGTCATGCCCAGGTGAGCAATGATATAGGTAGATTTTAGTGTCATCGAACCAAGACAATTTTGGTCTGAGAAGTTGAAATGGTTTAATAGGTGAAAGCGTGATGTTAGAAGTTTGCAAAGTCGGTGTAGTATCAAAGCATATGAACCCACTAAAGCGTCTGTGCTTGTTGATGCACTAGGTGTTGATGACTTTTGTTTGGGAGTTGTTGAGGGAGATTTTTGTACCACCTTTTGGGTTGGTGGTGTGGCCACTCGTGTAGACGACACTTTCTTCGTGAGGGGTGCTGAATTTTTCAGAGGAGGTATGTTTTTGGTGGGTAAAGGGAGTAATGGAGGCAACTTGTGGGTACAGAAACCCCAATGGAGGTAGGTCTAGAAATAGAAGGAGAGGCCACACTTTGAATATTGGTCATGGTCAGGTTGATCATTGAGGCAATGCCCTGGGTGACCATGGGTTGGGTTACGGAGGCTATTGATATGATTATCATTTTAACTAAGGATGTTGGCATCCCATAAACTGGGTTGCCTAAAGGATCTCACGTTTGACTTCTTGCAAGATAGTGCTGAAGAGCCTTGACATTGAGGTCAAGGAACCTTTCAAAGTCTTGATCCCCTTCAGGAAAAATTGGATGTTGAGTTAGGGTTGGTTGGATAGGAGTACATTCATTTTCTAAATTATGCTCCATTTGGAGACTTAATATAGAAGGCGAAGGCGGGAGTGGTTGTTGCCTTGCGTGGTCAACAAGAGTTTTAGCTTGACTACGTGTCAAAACCATTCAAGGCCAAATAGGTTTAGGTTTTGAAAACTGTATGTTTCAGCCTTAGAAAACTAGAATTTGTTTTTAACAGCAAAATGGTCAAGTTTTTAGCTTGTTGTTTGAGAAGAAATTTTTTTGACAGTGACCGACATCAATAGAAAAATTGATGTCGATGAAGTAAGTTTACCAATGTTGGTCAGATAACCGATGTCGATGGAAAAATTGATGTCAGTTACTGTGTATTTCTAGAAACTCAAAAAACTAAAAGTTTTTGGAAGAAAGAAGAAAGTTTTGAGTTGTTTTTGGAGCTTAGAATAATGCATCCTTACCAGCTCAAAAAACTAGATAAAAATAGAAAAATAGATGAAGACAAGTAGCCTCTAAACGTTAAATTCCTAAGAATAAATTTTAGAGTCGTGGTGGCTTATGCCTTAGAAGAGTGTGTTTGGGAAGTTGGGCTTTTAGAATAGGTACTAAAAGAAGCAGTCTAAGGTTGGTTTGGGGATGAGTTTTGGTGCTCAAAATCTGTATTAGGTTTTGTAAGTGGCTTGGAGCTAGGAGCTTGCTCCCCTCACTTCACGAGCCCAGAGACAAGCTAGGTCGCTTAGCCAATATATACTTCCCCTAGAGTTTATACTCTACCAGAGAATAGAGTGGGTTCTCCCCTTGGTAGTGAAGTCCAAGTAGGATTACCAGGAAGGGTAAGGTATCTGCTAGGTGATGAAATCCTAGTCAAACCTTGTCTCAGGTATGTTTAGATGTTTGATTTTATTAATGTGGTCAGGTTGTGTAACATATGTGCACTACAATTTATTCATAATGCATTTTTAATTACTAGATGAGAAGGCTAAATATGCATTCAAGTAGGAATGAAATGCAATAGATTTTATCCCAAATTGAATTGTTTTTGTTTGGATGCAAACAATTAGGAAAAGGTTAAGAGCATGAATTTCACTACTCTAAGATGCAGAAAAGAAGTGACAAGAAGAAAAAGTTCTTTTTAACTTGTGCTAATGGTGTCTTTTCGAAAGTGAAAGAAAGAAGAAGGATGCAAGAAGAGAAATTTTCCTAATGCACCTATATGAAAGTTTGTTTTAGAAGAAATGAACCCAAGGAAAACTCTAGGGTCCCACCGGGCGTGCCAAAATGTTTCTACTCATTTTTTGATTTTCACATTCAGAAGAAATAAGAAACTAAGGATAATGGTCAGGGGTTAGATGATACCCAGATGAAGCTGCAAATCATATCCAGATGATTGAAGGAGATCCTCTTTGGCTGTGGAGGATGACACCTGTAGATAAGAAAGACTTAAACAAAGAAAATGTTAGATAGATATATGGTGGACTGCCAAGCAAAGCTCGGTCCCAAAAGTGCAAAGACTTCCTGGAGGGATGACAGTCCACTAGTTGATAAAAAGAATGTTAGATAAAGAGAAATAATGAAAGACTAAGAAATAGAAAGTAGACAATGTGTACCTATATTTTGCTATAAGTCTCCCACAGTCACTGACGTTGGTTAGTCTGCCGTCATCGATTGGTCAATGTTGCCGATGTTGGTTAGGATGCTGACATCGATAGGGGCAATGGGCCTTGATGTTGATGTTAGTAGGGGAAATGGGCCTTTGATGGGTTTCAGGGTATATCTATGGTCAACAAAATGGTCTGGGAGATTCAAAAGGGTTGTGCAGGGATGCAAGACAGTGGATAAAGTCTTAGGAAGGACAAAGGTAGGGGACAGGTTGTCAAAATGGGCTAGGATAAAAGAAAGGCTTTTCACCCTCTCCAGGAAGAAACCCAGATATGGTCTCAATAGTACTTAGAAATAGCCAATGGACTAATTACCAATGCATTTTTAAAATATTGAAATATAAACTAGAAGAATACTTAGCTCTTGCTGGAAAACCAGAAGTGTAGAAAACTTTTTCCATTATGGCTGATGTAGGAGACCTCATGCAACATTTCAATCTGGTGTGGAGTGAATTTTGCAAAGTTTCTTAGCCTATAGAGTGATGATAAAATGCTGATGCCTCATCCTAAATCTTGCCTTTGATGTTTCAGGGTCTGGGAGAGAAAGAATTCAGATCCAGGAGCAAGAGAATTTGCCTTCTGCCCTATAGTCGAGCTTGGAATTTAGTTTTAAGCAACCAACATCGGTGATACCGCTAGCATTGGTTGAATATTAACTAACATCAACGGTTAGAGAATGGGAAAAAAGGCTATTTTTAGCCTTTTGCTCATTCTTCCATCTGCCAAGTTTGGTTGTCATTGTTAAATGGTCCAAAGGCAGGTTTAATAGGTGTGAGAATTAGTGGGAGTTAAAATTAGGTCTTAGGTAATTATGATTAGTCATAGGGTGATAAATGGCCTAAGAGCTAGGAATCCAAGGTGAGGTGTCTAGGGGTGATTATTAATTTAAAATAAGTATTTTAAATTAATAAAGTATAGGTTAGGCATTTTGAAGTTAGAAAGGGACCAAAAGGGGGGGTTGACACTATTTTGGTGTCTACAGCTCCAACTCCTTGTAGCTCTCTGGTTCATACAATCTTGAAAGAAACTTCAAGACTTGTCCCACCAGGCATGCCAAAAATTATTGATGCTTAAAATTGTGCTGGATCCTAATCAACAACAATGGGAAGTTTCAAGCTGTGGGATATTACAGCTTGAAACAACCTCCAAATTTTAGAGAAGCCGGTCTCTTCTTTTTGTATCAAGTGTGGGGGGGGAAGGATAGGAAATTAAATAGAAACACAAATGCAGGAAATGAAACCTAACTATGGTGATGCACTTGAGTGTAATTTGATCCTCATCCTGAGCACAGTGAGACTATATGTAGGATTCATTTACATTTAAGAGAAAACAAGTGCATGATCAATGTAAACAATTGAAATAATAGAAATAGAGGCTGATAATAAAGGTTTTTAATGCTGAGATACAGAAAATGTCAACAAAGGCATAGTGTTCAATCTTCTTATAAGAATATTCCAATCACATAAGAAGCGTAGAAACATGTACAATTATGTAGAGCTTCCGACTCAAGAAAATGAGACAAAATCAAATGACATTACTAATCACAACTCTAGAAAATCTACAGTCTAGACTACTTTTGCAAATGACACAAATAGTATTAACAAAGGCATAGAGTTCAATCTTCTTAATTCATTCAGCCATATAAAAGGCACAGAAACATGCACAGTTACATCAACTTTACAATTCAAGAAAATGAGACAAAAGCAAATGATATTACTTGGTCACCACTCTAGAAAATTTAAGACTATAAAATCCTCCTTTTTTTGATAATGGCCCCTTCTTTTATAGCCTCGGATGTCTCGTTCCATCATCCCATTTCCCACATAATTCTACTCCACCCTTAACTTACAGGGCCCAAATAGAAGGTGCCTTCAATACCATGGACGTATCCTGATCTTCTCAAGAAGGGCCATACTAGAGCGAGGTGACTGCCCTGACTATGGCATGCCATTTCATATCTAGTAACCCCTTTTGTCCTTGAATTTCCTCATTCCATCACCTGCTTAGCCTCTCAACTATCTATTATGCCTCTACTTATAGGGGACAAATAAATGGCCCTTTTAATGTTTGAAGGCCCCAGAAATCTACTTGACAAACTATTCCATCTACCAAGAATAACTCTCACCGAGTTTCCCTCCATCTCACTTTGTGGCAATAGATACACAGAACACTCTATTCTATTGAAATGGAAGAGGACACTTAGTCAATTTCCGAAAAATCCCCTTATTGCTTAGAAGGCACTGGATAATGACACTTGGTGCTTTTTGATTGATTAATTGAAGACACAACATTTTCTGCTTTCTCCTACTAAGGGTATGTGGCGTCTTCCACTATTTCTAGGGATGGAGTAGAAAGGGGCTCAGAGAGTGACACTTGGTAGCCTCCATTGCTCCTCAACACTTAAACAAAATGAAATGACACCTCTCTACCCTTTAAAAAGGTACTTGACCATTTTGGTTTTGGGACACTCCCTTAAACTACTTGATGAACCAAAATGGTTTAATAGTTCAATAGTTCAACAATGCACACCATTTACACATTAACCGAGGTATTGAACCAAAATGTTGAACCAAAACATTATACCCTGGCATTAAACTGACTGTCTCTCAAATGCTGACACGTGGTGACTTCCACTTTCTATTTAAAAAGTAGTCCAAGGTCCTCCACAACTGCCACCTAGTGCTTTCTACTTGATCCTGCTACTTAGCTTATTTATATCCTTTCACTAGAAAATAGAAGAAATGTAGGCACTGATATGAGACACGAATGCTGACACATGGTGCATTCCACATAGCTACTATCTGATACATGGCACATTCTACAATCCTCTTAAAAGTTATGAGAAGTGTCTCAGATGGTGCCAGTTGGCCGGCTCTGTGTTTTAGAAAGTGACACTTGGTGGCTTCCACTGCTCTTCAACACTTAGGAAAAATTTGAAATGAAAGAAACAAAAAGGGGGAAAGAGAACCCATGCTTGGACTACACCACTTGGTAGCCTCTGCTGCACTTTGATATTTGAACAAAATGAAACGATGAAAACAAACCCATGCTCTGCTCCAAAACTCTATCGTCACGACCAAGGTATGTGGGAACCAAAACTGCAGTGCGCGACTGAAAATCTGAATGCAATGTAGAGTAAAAATTTACTCTACACTAACAACACCAACCACATGAAATGGAAGTTTATTTTGCACTACTAACCCAAAAAAAATATATTACAAAGTAATAAAATTGAAATTTATATGTACTACTTATAAATCAATAAAATTTGATAAAATTAAATACAATTACATTTGAGAACTCAACATACCTTGGAATTTCAATTTAATAAATCATAATGATTTACTCTATACTTGATAGTATCCTGAATTGCTTCATGGTCAGACTAACAAATCTTCTATAGATTCTTATTTAATGGCCTCCAATTATATTTGAGCAACTTAATATTTGTTTAAAAAAATTCAATTAATTCAGTATCTTCAAATGTATTTCATAATCTTCAAACAACAATGCATCTAAATTTTTGATAGGATATCATCAAAGCCATGTTCTAGTAACTACCATAGATCCCCTTTTAGATCTATCACTTTTGATATGATTGGATAGGCAAATCACATGTGCTCACATGACTATGACCTTAAAATGCACTTGGTTAAGAGATAGAGTACCCATTCTAACCTTAATATAATATGGATTTCTGTAATAATGGTACCAACCTTGTCTTCAGCTTTTATTAAGCTTCTCTTAGCTTCAAGAATATGAGATTACTTACTAACTACTGATGCTTAAAATTGTGTTTGATTCTAATCAACAACAATGGGAAGTTTCAAGCTGTGGGATATTGCAGCTTGAAACAACTTCTAGATTTTAGAGAAGATGGTCTCTTCTTTTTGTATCAAGTGTGGGGGAAAAAGGATAGGAAATTAAATAAAAACACAAATGCAGGAAATGAAACCTGACTATGGAAATGTGCCTAAGTGTAATTTGATCCTCATCGTAAGCACAGTGAGACTATATGTAGGATTCATTTACATTTAAGAGCAAACAAGTGCATGATCAATGTAAATGATTGAAATAATAGAAATAGAGGCTCATAACAGAGGTTTATATTGCTGAGATATAGAAAATGTCAACAAAGGCATAGTGTTCAATCTTCTTATAAGAATCTTCCAATCACATAAGAGGCACAAAAACACATATAGTTATGTAGAGCTTCCAACTCAAGAAAATAAAACAAAAGCAAATGACATTACTAATCACAACTCTAGAAACTCTACAGTCTAGAATACTTTTGTAAATGACACAAATAATATCAACAAAGGCATAGAGTTCAATCTTCTTAATTCATTAAGCCATATAAAAGGCACAAAAACATGCACAGTTACATCAACTTTATAATTCAAGAAAATGAGAAAAAAGCAAATGATATTACTTGGTCACCACTCTAGAAAATCTAAGACTATATAATCCTCCTCATTTTTTTTTTGATAATAGCTCCTTCTTTTATAACCTCAGATGTCTCATTCCATCATCCCCTTTCCTGTGCAATTCTACTCTGCCCTTAACTCATAGGGGAAAAATAGACGGTGCCTTCAATACCTTTGACGTATCCTGGTATTATTAGGAAGGGCCATGCTAGAGCAAAGAGGCTGCCCTGACTGTGGCATGTCAATTCATATCTAGTACCCCCATCCATGCCTGCATTTCCTCATTCCATCACCTGCTTAGCTGATGAACTGTTTATTCTACCTCTACTTATAGGGGACAAATAGATGACCCTTTTAATGTTTGTAGGACCCAAAAAATCTACCTGACGAATTATTCCATCTACAAGGAATAAATCCTACTGAGTTTCCCTCTATTTCACTTTATGGCAACAGATACATGGAACACTCTATTCTATTGAAATGGAAGAGAACACTTAGTTGATTTCTTGAAACTCTCCTTATTTCTTAGAAGGCACTGAAAAATGACACTTGGCACTTTTCACCTAATTAATCGAAGACATGCAACATGTTTTGCTTTCTCCTACTAAGGGTATGTGGCGTCTTCTACTATTTTCAGGGATGGAGTAGAAAGGGGCTCAGAGAGTGACACTTTGCAGCCTCTGTTGCTCTTCAATACTTAAATAAAATGAAATGATGCCTCTCTACCCTTTGAAAAGGTACTTGACCCTTTTGGTTTTGGGACACTCCCTTAAACTGCCTGATGAACCAAAATGGTTCAATGGTTCAACAGTTCAACACTACGCGCCATTTACACATTAACTAAGGTATTGAACCAAAATGTTGAACCAAAACATTGAACCCCAATGTTGAATTGACTATCTCTCAGATGTTAACACATGGTGACTTTCACTTTTTATTGAAAAAGTAGTCTAGGGTCCTCTGCGACTGCCACCTAGTGCTTTCTGCTTAATCCTACTACTTAGCTTATTGAAATCCTTTCACAAAAAAATAGAATAAATGTAGGTGCTGATATGAGACATAGATGCTAACACGTGGTGCATTCCACTTAGCTGCTATCTAATATGTGGTACATTATGTAGTCATCCTGAAAGTTATGAAAAGTGTTTCGAATGATGCCAGCTAGCCGGCTCCGTGTTTCAAAAAGCAACACTTGGCAGCTTCTGCTACTCCTCAACACTTAGGCAAAATTTGAAATGAAGGAAATAAAAAGGGGGAAAGAGAACCCATGCTCGAACTATGCCACTTCACAGCCTCCACTACACTTTGATAGTTAAACAAAATGAAACGACAGAAACAAACCTATGCTCTGCTCTAAGATTTTCCTGCCATGACCAAGGTATGCGCAAACCAAAATTGTAGTGCATGACTAAAAATATAAATGCAACGTAGAGTAAAAATTTACTCTACAGTTACTGGTAACCCCCAAGACTTTTGAGCCTACTCAAAAAGAAAACCCCACCTTCCACTAGATCAAAATTGTGAAATTTGTAGCTTCAAAAGAGTCGTCAACATGTGTTTAAAACATTTATTTTGAAAATAAAAATGGGAAAATAATGAAAAAACAATGTGAGAAAGCGAAACTATCTAACTATAATACATTAGAGACTTGAGTCAATTGAAATGCTTTAAATAGATTCCATTTACAAGAATATCTTTAGGTTCTCCTTCCATCGACTCTAGCTCGAATGAATTTTTCTGCTTACATGCATGAATTTTATACGGGCCAGTCCATAATGCTTCAAATTTGGTATGCTGACCTAGCCTGGTGGCCCTCGCATACCATTTCAAAACAATTGAGCCTACTTCAAAATTAGGATTTGAAGTCCTTTTATCAAAATAGTTCTTAACCATTCCCTGATGCTTAATCAATGAATCATGGGCTGTATCTCTCTTCTCCTAAACTTCCAAAAGTTCTACGAGTCTGACTTGCATGGGGCTGCTTTCTTCAATTTCAATTTGTTTGATCAGCTGGAGAGCGAGGATTTCCAAGCTTAGGGGAATCACAGTAGACTTTCCATATATCAATTCATATGGAGACATTTTGATCACCTTCTTAGGCATGATTTTATCAGCCCATAGTGTTAGATTAAGCACTTTATGCCATTCTTTGTGATGATTATCCCCTACTCTTTTGATGAGTCTTATCAGGTTCTTGTTGGTTGATTCTACTAGACCATTACCCTGAGGGTAATAGTTAGATGAATTTTTTAGATATATTCCATGTTTCAAGGCAAAGATAGATACTATAGACCCCAAGAATGCTTTAGCATTATCTAAAATTACGGTGTGAGGAGCCCTAAGGTGAGTAGTGATACTCCCTAAAAAATTTAGGATCACATTGTCTGTTGCTTCTTTATGTGGGACTACCTCGGTCCATTTGGTAAAATAGTCTATGGTAGTTAATATCCATTTGTGACCCATACTAGACACTGGATTTATTATTCCAATGAAGTCAAGACCCCATTGAGCAAAAGGTTCATCCATGATTATAGGGCTAAGGGGCATGGCTGCATTCCTCCTCATCTCCATATAATATTGGTAGGATTGACATTTTTTAACCAGCTGATAACAATCTACAAATAAAGTAGGCCAAAAATACCCTGCCTCACTTATCTTTATGGCTGTGGTCTTTGCAAAAAAATGCCCCCTGATATTTCATGATGCATTTCATGTAGTATTCTCTTAGCTTCAACATGTTCTACACATCTTAACAATTTTCTATTAGAATTTCTTCTGAAAAGGACTTGTTCAATTAAAACAAAATGACCTCCCTGTATCCTATTATATCTCTTCTTATTTTGAGGGAGTTCTCTCAGATAAATCCCATTTTTCATAAAAATAATCTTGCTTGTCACCCAGGATTCTTGATCAACCTCTTGTATTTTTAGCACCTTCTCCATCTCTCCTTCTGAATCTACTTCCCCAGTAACATCTTTTCAAGCTCTTGGGTTATATATTGGCACAGACACCTACCTCTAACTAGCTTAGTGGGTCTAACCTCTACATCATATTCAAGGATCTTAGTGATCTAATTGGCTCTTTTCTCAGTAATTTCCCCCTCCATGATGTATTCCCTAACACTTTGGTGAGCTACAAGTATTAGAATTTTGTTTCCTGAGATCATATGCCTAAATTTTTTGAGGGCTTTTACCATGGCATATGCTTGTCTTTCCACAAAATTTTACCTGGTCTCATAATCCCTAAGAGTTCTTGAGAAAAAGGCTATAGGGTGTTCTCCCTCCAACCTATCATCTTTTTGTGTCAAGACAGTAGCAATACTTGACTCTCCTTCATAGACATACATTACGAAGGGTTCAAAAAAATCTAGGTTTTTAAGCACTGGGGCCACTGAGATAGCCTTCTTGACCTCTTCAAAGGCTTGCCTTCCTTTTGTAGTCCATTTTAAGACCAGGTCTTTCTTTAGCAAGAGTATCATTGGCCTTACCAAGCCTACAAAATTAGATATGAATTTACTGCCAAAATTGATCTTCCCTAAAAAGGATTGGACTGCCTTTTTATTTACTGGAAGAGGTAGGTTCATTATAGCTATGATTCTCTCAAGATATATAGAAACTCCTTCTTTAGATACTATGTGTCCCAACAATTTGTCCTAAGGTACAAAAAAAATACATTTCTTAGGATTCAATGATATCCCAAAATTCTGATATTTCTTGAAGACATATTCTAATTGATCAAAATGATCATTAGCATTTTTTGAAAATATAGTGAGGTCATCTAGATAGACTAGCATGATCCTATTTATAAGCTCACCAAAGGCTATATCCATATCTCTTTAGAAGGTGGCTCCTGCATTTGATAAGCCAAATGGCATCTTTGCATAGGCAAATGTTCCCCATTTGGCAGTGAAAGCAGTTTTGTACTAGTCTTCCTCAACTAGCCAAATCTGACTACATCTAGAGAAACCATCAAGAAAAGAAAACCTCTCTGATCTAGCCATAGTTTGTAGAATTTTTTCCATGGAGGGCAAGGGATAGTGGTCTTTCAGAGATGCTCTATTTAGATCTCTAAAATCTACACACAGTCTTACATCTCCATTTTTTTTCTTAACTAGGACTAGATTTGATACCCAGGTTGAGTGCTTGATTGGAAATATTATTTTGGAATCTAAAAGTTTCTACAACTCATCTACCATTAAAGGCTCAATCTTTGGATTTACTGGTCTCTATTTTTGTCTGAGGCGCTTGGATCCTTCATCTAATTCTATTGTGTGTTGGATAATGTCTCTATTGTATCCATGAAGGTATTCATAGCTCCAAGCTATGACTTTGTCATATCTCTGGCACAATTCAATTAGTCTTTCCTTCTCTTCTTGAGTTGCAAAATTCCCAACTTTTAGTCTTTTCTTGTCACTTACCTCTATTTCAAAATATTCTACTTTATCTACCTAAAACCTTTTCTTTTCCAGGCTTACATCCTCTGGGTCAAACAAGTTTTCTAAGGTGATCAATCCCTTGGGGAGCTTATTAGTCCTCAATTGTATAATCTAATCACCATATGCCTCTTCAATTTTAATTTGTAACTGATCAACAAACTCATCTAATTATTGTAAGAAAGAGACTACTTGGGTGTCATTTTCAAATACTTGCCAATTCTCATCATTGTCTAGAATGGTTGGCCTCACTATAAATTTTACTGACTCATTGTTAACCAATAGGCCAGTTGCTAGGTTAAACTGTGAGCCAATCTGGGCCATCCTATCAGCCTCAGATTTTTGACTTCTAGGGATTATCTCAATATTGAAAGCTTTAAAATCTTCTATCAAATCTCAAATCTTATGCCTATAGGATCTCATTCTCACATTTTTGGCTACTACTTTTACCCTAATTTGCTTTACTTCTAATTTTGAATCTCCTTTCACTTTTAGATTCTTAATTCCCTTTTTCTTGGCTAATAAGATCCCATGTACTAAAGATTCATACTCAGCATCATTATTAGTGCAAGCAAATTGGAATCGGATAGCCCTTAAAATTTTATCACCATTTTTAGTAGTAAGACAAATTCCTGCTCCAGCACCATGTTTACTTCTAGCCCCATCAAAATTCAAAGTCTAGATCACTAAATCTTGAGTAGTGGGTGCCTCTTCCCTTATAACATTTTGGATTTCCTGGTTCCTCATCAAAATTGATGTATGTGCCCAAACTAGTAGAGTCATAGATCCCATATGGGTCGCTATGCATCATAGCCAACAACTGGTTGTTTTCTTCTTCTTAATCATGCTAAGTCTAGTTGCCTAGTTCTTCAACAAAAATCCTTTCTCTTTATTTAACCCAGCATGATCCGCTTCTAATCTAGTTGTTGGTTTGTTGGTGATTTGGTCCTTTGATAGTGGTTCAGATAGAATTTTCATCTTCGAACCATATCTGGTTCGGAGGATGAGGTGAGACTAGTCAAGGGACATATATCCTCTTATTTTTGCTGTAAAGTCTCTAGATAAACATAAACCAAAAATAGGAGGTATATCTATGACAAACACATCTTGGTTGACAATTATGTTGGGACATGTGTATAATTGCAATGGGAATTATTTGATTCTCCCTACAGTTTGTACTATTTTTCCATCTAGCTACATAACTCCTTTTACAAGGGGTTCATATTTTGTTTTTAAAGCATCATCTATTTGCTTGGGCATTACAGTTGTACTAGCTCCTGAATCTATTAATACATTATGCAAGAGTTTCTTTCCCACTATCAGAGTCAAATAAAAAGGCTCTGGCTTGGATTTACTTACTTGTGTTACATCATTCACAAGGGCTGTTGTTTTTTGGGGAACTGTACCTTTGAGCTTTTCTTTTCCAACAAGTCCTTCTTTGGTAATAGCACCTTTGGGCACTTCTTGTCCTTGCAGATCTTCTTGTAGTAGTGTCTTCTATTTAGCAATAGCTAAGATATCCCATATTGATACCTAGGTTGGATTCTTCTTTAATTGATCCACTACATTGATTGGTCCCAAAGACTAAATTTTTTGGATATAAGAATACCTCATTTTTTCTTGAATCTGGGTAGGAATCCCCTAGTCTTACACTGGTTGAAGCATTTCTTGTCTAACAACAACATTTCTTTGCCCTTAAGATGGAGGATTATTATTGACTTGACCACTTACAAACTCAGGCTACTCCACCATTCTCCTCTTTGATCTGGTGTAATAATCAGATTGTACCACTGGCCTTTGGTAGGTAGATGCTTCATTCAATAAAACTACTTCTTATCCCATGAGAACAAAGCATGTTTTGGGGCTATTTCTTCCTTTTATTGCAAGGACATTCCTTACATCTAAGCCACTAGAACTAAATTCTGCATACTAGGAAGCTGGTAGTCTTGATTGTTACTGGTACTGCCAAACTGACCATCCATTCTTCTCTACTTAGCCACCCTTTGTTGTAGATTACCCCTAGGACAATCTCTAGGTGTATGAGCATTGTTACAAAGAAAACACCAAGCATTAGTATCATCCACATAATTATTCTGACCTAGAACCATCTCCCTATTTGAGTTGAGAGGAATGGTTTGTGAGGGTGTGGGAACTGCAACTAATTGATTTGCTGGATGATGATAAGTTTGTTTTCAAGGACCCTAATATTGGTTTGTTTGGGATGAAAACCTGTTTCCTTGATAGCCTTGATAAGGAGACTTAGGGAAAGTATTCTATTGTCTCCTTATATTAATCATCTCATTGGAGAATGTCCTCAAGATATTATTGATATCATACATCTCAGATGACTGAGTAGGGAGAGGTTCTTTCATGGGTGATTGAGGGTAAGAGTACATAGACACAGGTGGGCTTACAGCTTTAGGAACTTCTTGAGGTAAGGTCAAAGAAATTTCTAGGAACATAGGCATGAGAGGCCTTAGAGGTAACTTTCCAGCATCTATTAAATGATTCTTAGCTCTAACCACATATTCATAATCCCCTAGCAAAGTGTGTCATCCCAGTGACTGAATCATAACAAATATATCTGAATTCAAGGCTTTGAGATAAAACACTATGGCCATACCAGGTGGTGGTTTAACTGTAGCAGGGATTCTATCCTAAGTTTTTTGGAATCTGGTGTGGAAGTCAGTCATGTCCTCCTGTGGTCCCCTTTGGATGGTGATTAACTATTGTAACAAAGAAGACTTATCACCCTTCTCTACAAATCTTTCAAAGAATAGATCTCTGAGCTGGTCAGATGTAGATATGGTATTTGGGGTCAAAGATTGATACCATTCTAAAGCCTTCCCTTTGAATGAAGCTACTAATAACCTTATGACCACATTTTGTTGCATGACAACATGTATGGCACAAACATCTGATAGATCTTGGAGATGTTCTGTAGGTGTTTTGGAGTCTTGCCCACTGAACTTGGGTAGAACTTTTAGGGCATTTACTAGGATAAGATCCCAAATAGCTGGTGGTGTTGGGAGGATTAAGGGGCTACTAGTGTTCCATCTTGCATAATTTTTTGGGGGTATAGGGGCTCCCATATTTAGTATTGGTGTAAATTGGTTAGCTTTTATCATTGGACTTGTTATTAGAGGTGGCAAATAATACTTAGATTTGTAGTAGATTGTGATTTGGTGACTGGTCTGTAGCTCTGACTCCTCGTAGCTCTTTGGTTCATATGGTCTTGAAAGAAACTTCAAGACTTGTCCCACTGAGCGTGCCAAAAAATTTTGATGCTTAAAATTGCACTTTATTCTAATCAACAACAATGGGAAGTTTCAAGCTATGGGATATTACAGCTTGAAACAACCTCCAGATTTTAGAGAAGTTGGTCTCTTCTTTTTGTATCAAGTGTGGGGGGGAAGAAGTATAGGAAATTAAATAGAAACACAAATGCAAGAAATGAAACCTAACTATGGTGATTCACCTGAGTGTAATTTGATCCTCATCTTGAGCACAGTGAGACTATATGTAGGATTCATTTACATTTAAGAGCAAACAAGTGCATGATCAATGTAAATGATTGAAATAATAGAAACAGAGGCTCATAACAGAGGTTTCTATTGCTGAGATATAGAAAATGTCAACAAAGGCATAGTGTTCAATCTTTTTATAAGAATCTTCCAATCACATAAGAGGCACAAAAATACGTATAGTTATGTAGATCTTCCGACTCAAGAAAATGAGACAAAATCAAATGACATTACTAATCACAACTCTTGAAAATCTACAGTCTAGAATACTTTTGAAAATGACACAAATGGTATCAACAAAGGCATAGAGTTCAATCTTATTAATTCATTCAGCCATATAAAAGGCATAGAAACATGCACAGTTACATCAACTTTATAATTCAAGAAAATGAGACAAAAGCAAATGATATTACTTGGTCACCACTCTAGAAAATCTAAGACTATATAATCCTCCTCTCTTTTTTTGATAATAGCCCCTTCTTTTATAGCCTCAGATCTCTTGTTCCATCATCCCCTTTCTTGCATAATTCTACTCCACCCTTAACTCATAGGGGACAAACAGACAGTGCCTTCAATACCTTGGACGTATCCTAGTCTTATCAATAAGGGCCATGTTGGAGCGGGGTGACTACCCTGCCTATGGCATGTCAATTCATATCTAGTACCCTTTGTCACACTTGAATTTCCTCATTCCATCACCTGCTTAGCCGCTCAACTGTCTGTTCTACCTCTACTTATAGGTGATAAATAGATGGCCCTTTTAATGTCTACAGGCCCCAAAAATCTACTTGATGAACTATTCCATCTACCAGGAATAACTCCTGCTGAGTTTCCCTCTATCTCACTTTGTGGCAACAGATACATGGAACACTATGTTCTCTTGAAATGGAAGAGGACACTTATTCAATTTCCTAAAACTCTCCTTATTGCTTAGAAGGCATTGGAGAATGACACTTGGCACTTTTTGCCTGATTAATTGAAGACATGCAACATTTTTTGCTTTCTCCTACTAGGGGTATGTGTTGTCTTCCATTGTTTCTAGGGATGGAGTAGAAAGAGGCTCGAAGAGTGACACTTGGTAGCCTCCACTACTCTTTGATACTTAAACAAAATGAAATGGCACCTCTCTACCTCTCAAAAAGGTACTTGACCCTTTTGGTTTTGGGACACTCCCTTGAACTTCCTGATGAGCCAAAATGGTTCAATAGTTCAATGGTTCAATAATATGCACTGATAACATGTTAATCGAGGTATTGAACCAAAATGTTGAACCAAAACATTGAACCCCAGCATTGAACCCACTATCTCTTAGATGCCAACATCTGGTGACTTCCGCTTTCCATTGAAAAAGTAGTCTAGGGTTCTCCATGACTGCCACCTGGTGCTTTCTGCTTGATCCTACTGCTTAGCTTATTGAAATCCTTTCACCAAAAAATAGAATAAATGTAGGCACTGATATGAGACACAGATGATGACATGTGATCCGTTCCACTTAGTTGCTATCTAATATGTGGCACATTCTGTAGTCCTTTTAAAAGTTATGAAAAGTGTCTCGAATGATGTCAGTTGGCCTGCTTCATGTTTCAAAAAGTGACACTTGGTGGCTTCTGCTGCTCTTCAACACTTGGGCAAAATTTGAAATGAAGGAAACAAAAAGGGTGAAAGAGAACCCATGCTTAGACTACGCCACTTGTCATCCTCCGCTGCACTTAAATATTTAAAGAAAATGAAATGACAAAAACAAACCCGCGCTCTGCTCCAAAACTCTACCACCATGACCAAGGTATATGGGAACCAAAACTGCAATGTGCGACTAAAAATCTGAATGCAACATAGAGTAAAAATTTACTCTACACTAACAACACCAACCACATGAAATGGAAGTTTATTTGGCACCACTAACCTTAAAAAAATATATTACAAATTAATAAAATTGAAATTTATATGTACTACTTATAAATCAATAAATTTTGATAAAATTAAATACAATTACATTTGAGAACTCAACATACCTTGGAATTTTAATTCAATAAACCATAATGATTTACTCTATTCTTGATAGCATCCTGAATTGCTTCATGGTTAGACTAACAAATCTTCTGTAGATTCTTATTTAATGGCCTCCCATTATATTTGAGCAACTTAATATTTGTTTATAAAAGAATCAAATAATTCAGTATCTTCATATGTATTTCATAATCTTCAAACAACCATGCATCTAAATTTTTGATAGGATATCATCAAAGCCATGTTCTAGTAACTACCATAGATCCCCTTTTAGATATATCACTTTTGATATGATTGGATAGGCAAATCACATGTGCTCACATGACTATGACCTTAAAATGCACTTGGTTAAGAGATAGAGTACCCATTCTAACCTTAATATAATATGGATTTTTGTAATAATGGTACCAATCTTGTCTTGAGATTTTATTAAGCTTCTCTTAGCTTTAAGAATATGAGATTACTTACTAACTGCTGATGCTTAAAATTGTGCTTGATTGTAATCAACAACAATGGGAAGTTTCAAGCTGTGAGATATTGTGGCTTGAAACAACCTCTAGATTTTAGAGAGGTTGATCTCTTCATTTTGTATCAAGTGTGGGGATGGGGAAAAGGATAGGAAATTAAACAAAAATGCAAATGCAAGAAATGAAACCTAACTATGGTGATGTGCCTGAGTGTAATTTGATCCTCATCCTGAGCACAATGAGACTATATGTAGGATTCATTTACATTTAAGAGCAAACAAGTACATGATCAATGTAAATGATTGAAATAATAGAAATAGAGGCTCATAACAGAGGTTTCTATTGCTGAGATATAGAAAATTTAAACAAAGACATAGTGTTCAATCTTATTATAAGAATCTTCCAATCACATAAGAGGTGTAGAAACATGCATAGTTATGTACAGCTTTTGACTCAAGAAAATGAGACAAAAGCAAATGACATTACTAATCACAACTCTAGAAAATCTACAGTCTAGACTACTTTTGTAAATGACACAAATAATATCAACAAAGGCATAGAGTTCAATCTTCTTAATTCATTCAGCCATATAAAAGGCATAGAAACATGAACAGTTACATCAACTTTACAATTCAAGAAAATGAGAAAAAAGCAAATGATATTACTTGGTCACCACTCTAGAAAAATTAAGACTATATAATCTTCCTTTTTTTTTGATAATAGCCCCTTTTTTTATAACCTTGGATGTCTCATTCCATCATCCCCTTTCCCACGCACTTCTACTCTGCCCTTAACTCATAGGGGACAAATAGAAGGTGCCTTCAATACCTTGGACGTATCCTAGTCTTATCAGGAAGGGCCATGCTGGAACAAGGAGGCTGCCCTGACTGTGGCATGTCAATTCATATCTAGTACCCCCTTCCACACCTGCATTTCTTCATTCCATCACTTGCTTAGCCGGTCAACTATCTATTCTATTGCTGCTTATAGGGGACAAATAGATGGCCCTTTTAATGTTTATAGGCCCCAAAAATCTACCTGGCGAATTGTTCCATCTACCAGGAATAACTCCTACTGAGTTTCCCTCTATTTCACTTTATGGCAACAAATACATGGAACACTCTATTCTGTTGAAATGGAAGAGGACACTTAGTTGATTTCCTGAAACTCTCCTTATTGCTTAGAAGGCACCAAAGAATGACACTTGGCACTTTTTGCCTAATTAATTGAAGACATGTAGCATGTTTTGCTTTCTCCTACTAAGGGTATGTGGTGTCTTCCACTATTCTTGGGGATGGAGTAGAAAGGGGCTCAAAGAGTGACATTTGACAACCTCCGCTACTCTTCAATACTTAAACAAAATGAAATGATGCCTCTCTGCCCTTCAAAAAGGTACTTGACCCTTTTGGTTTTGGGACACTCCCTTGAACTACTCGATGAACCAAAATGGTTCAATGGTTCAACACTGCATGCCATTTACACATTAACCAAGGTATTGAACCAAAATATTGAACCCTAGAATTAAATCGACTGTCTCTTGAATGCTGACACGTGGTGACTTCCACTTTTTGTTGAAAAATTAGTCCAGGGTCCTCCGCAACTACCACCTAGCACTTTTCACTTGATCTTGCTGCTTAGCTTATTAAAATCCTTTCACTGAAAATAAAAGAAATGCAGTCACTAATATGAGACATGGATGCTGACATGTGGTGCATTATGCTTAGCTGCTATCTAATACATGGCACATTTTGTAGTACTCTTGAAAGTTATGAAAAGTGTCTTAAACGATGCCAGTTAGCCAGTTTTGTGTTTCAAAAAGTGACACTTGGCGGCTTCTGCTGCTCTTCAACACTTAGGCAAAATTTGAAATGAAGGAAACAAAAAGGGGGAAAGAGAACCCATGCTCAAACTACACCACTTGGTAGCCTCCACTGGACTTTGATATTTAAAAAAAATGAAATGACAGAAACAAGCCTGCGCTCTACTCCAAAACTCTGTTGCCATGACCAAGGTATGCGGGAACCAAAACTGTAGGGCATGACTAAAAATCTAAATGAAACGTAGAGTGAAAATTTACTCTAGAGTTACTGGTGACCCCCAGGACTTTTGAGCCTGCTCAAAAAGAAAACTCTACCTTTTGCTAGATCAAAATTATGAAATTTACAGTTTCAAAAGAGCCATCGACATGTGTTTAAAACACTTATTTTGAAAATAAAAGTGGGAAAACAATGAAAAAATAATGCGAGAAAGGGAAACTATCTAACTATAATACATTAGAGACTTGAGTTAATTGAAATGCTTCAAATAGATTCCATTTATAGAAATCTCTTCAGGTTCTCCTTCCATCGACTCTAGATCAAATGAATTTTTTTGCTTGCATGTGCAAATTTTATACGAGCCAGTCTATAATACTTCAAATTTATTATGCTGACCCGGTTTGGCAGCCCTCACATCCCATTTCAAAACAATTGAGCCTACTTCAAAATTAGGAGTCAAAGTCCTTTTATCAAAATAGTTTTTAACCATTCCCTGATGCTTAATCAATGAATCATGGGCTGTATCTCTCTTCTCCTAAACTTCCAAAAGTTCTGTGAGTCTGACCTGCATGGGGTTGTTTTCTTCAATTTCTATTTGTTTGATCAGCTGGAGAGTGGGGATTTCCAAGCTTAGGGTAATCACAATAGACTTTCCATATACCAATTCATATGGAGACATTTTGATCACCTGCTTAGACATGATTTTATTAGCCCATAGTGCTAGATTAAGCACTTTATGCCATTCTTTGTGATGATTAGCCCCTACTCTTTTGATGAGTCTTATCAGGTTCTTGTTGGTTGATTTTGCCAGACCATTACCCTGAGGGTAATAGTTAGATGAAGTTTTTAGATATATTCCATGTTTCAAGGAAAAATCAGATCCTTTAGACCTCAAGAATGCTTTAGCATTATCTGAAATTACGATGTGAGGAGCCCCAAAGTGAGTAGTGATACTCCTTAAAAAATCTAGGATCACATTCTCTGTTGCTTCTTTAAGTGGGACTACCTTGGTCCATCTGGTAAAATAGTCTGTGGTAGTTAATATCTATTTGTGACCCATACTAGATAATGGATTTATTATTCCAATGAAGTCAAGACCCCATTGAGAAAAAGGTTCATCCATGATTACAGGGCTAAGGGGCATGGATGCATTCCTCCTCATCCCCATATAATATTGGTAGGATTGACATTTTTTAACCAGCTGATAACAATCTATAAATAAAGTAGGCCAGAAATACCCTGCCTCACTTATCTTTATGGATGTGGTCTTCGTAGAAAAATGCTCCCTGATATTCCATGATGCATTTCATGTAGTATTCTCTTAGCTTCAGCATGTTCTACACATCTTAACAATTTTCTATTAGAATTTATTTTGAAAGGACTTGTTCAATTAAAACAAAATGAACTCCCTGTATCCTTTAATATCTCATCTTATTTTGAGGGAGTTCTCTCAGATAAATCCCATTTTTCATAAAAAGAATCCTGCTTGTGACCTGGGATTCTTGATCAACCTCTTATATTTTTAGCACCTTCTCCATCTCTCCTTCTAAATTTGCTTCCCTAGTAACATCTTTTCAAGCTCTTGGGTTATATATTGGCACAAACCCCTGCCTCTAACTAGCTTGGCAAGTCTGACCTCTACATCATATTCAAGGATCTTAGTGATCTAATTGGCTCTTTTCTTAGTAATTTCCCCTCCATGATGTATTCCTTGACACTTGGGTGAGCTACAAGTATCAAAATTTTGTTCCCTGATATCATATGCCTAAATTTCTTGAGGGATTTTACCATGGCATATGCTTGTCTTTCCAAAAAATTGTACTCAGTCTCTTAATCCCTAAGATTTCTTGAGAAAAAGGCTATAGGGTGTTCTCCCTCCAGCCTATCATCTTTTTGCGTCAAGACAACAACAATACTTGACTCTCTTCCATAGACATACATTACAAAGGGTTTGAAAAAATCTAGGTTTTTAAGCACTGGGGCCACTGAGATAGCCTTCTTGACCTATTCAAAGGCTTGCCTTCCTTCTGTAGTCCATTTTAAGACTAGGTCTTTCTTTAGCAAGAGTGTCATTGGCCTTACCAAGCTTGGAAAATCAGATATGAATTTAATGACAAAATTAATCTTCCCTAAAAAGGACTAGACTACCCTTTTATTTACTAAAAGAGGTAGGTTCATTATAGCTATGATTCTCTTAGGATCTATAGAAACTCCTTCTTTAGATACTATGTGCCCCAATAGTTTGCCCTAAGGTATAGAAAAAATACATTTCTTAAGATTCAATGATATCTCAAAATTCTGGCATTTCTTGAAGACAGATTCTAAATGATCAAAATAATCATTGGCATTTTTTCAAAATATAGTGAGGTCATCCAGATAGACCAGGATGATCCTATTTATAAGCTCACCAAAGGCTATATCCATAGCTCTTTGGAAGGTGGCTCCTACATTTCATACGCTGAATGGCATCTTCGTGTAGGCAAATGTTCATTTGGTAGTGAAAGTAGTTTTGTACTGGTCTTCCTCAGCTAGCCAAATCTGATTGTATCCAGAGAAACCATCAAGTAAAGAAAACCTCTCTGATCCAGCCACAGTTTGTATAATTTGTTCCATGGAGGGCAAGGGATAGTGGTCTTTCAGAGATGCTCTATTTAGATATCTAAAATCTACACACAGTCTTACATCTCCATTCTTTTTCCTAACTGGGACTAGATTTGATACCCAGGTTGAGTACTTGATTGGAAATATTATTTTGGAATCTAAAAGTTTCTACAACTCATCTACCATTAGAGGCTCAATCCTTGGATTTACTGGCCTCTATTTTTGTCTGATGGGCTTGGATCCTTCAGGAAATTCTATTGTGTGTTGGATAATGTCTCTATTGTATCCATGAAGGTCTTCATAACTCCAAGCTATGACTCTATCATATTTTTGGCACAATTAAATTAGTCTTTTCTTCTCTTCTTGAGTTGCATAATTCCCAACTTTTAGTCTTTTCCCGTCACTTACCTCCATTTCAGAATATTCTGCTTTATCTACCTGGAACCTTTTCTTTTTTAGGCTTACACCCTCTGGGTCAAACAAGTTTTCTAAGGTGATTAATCCCTTGGGGAGCTTATTAGTCCTCAATTATATAATCTAAGCACCATATGCCTCTTCAATTTTAGTTTGCAACTGATCAACAAACTCATCTGATTGTTGTAAGAAAGAGACTACCTGGGCGTCACTTTCAAATACTTACCAATTCTCATCATTGTCTAGAATGGTCAGCCTCACTATAGCTTTTACTAACTCATTGTTAACCAATAGGCTAGTTGTTGGGTTAAACTTTGAGCCAATCTGGGCCATCTTATCAGCCTCAGAGTTTTGACTTCTAGGGATTATCTCAATATTGAAAGCCTCAAAATCTTCTATCAAATCTCAAATCTTATGCCTATAAGATGTCATTCTCACATTTTTGGCTGCTACCTTTTCCCTAATTTGCTTTACTTCTAATTCTGAATCTCCTTTCACTTTTAGATTCTTAATTCCCTTTTTCTTGGCCAACAAGAGCCCACATACTAAAGATTCATACTCAACATCATTATTAGTGCAAGCAAATCTGAATTGGATAGCCCTTAAATTTTTATCACCATTTGGAGTAGTAAGACAAATTCCTACTCCAGCACCATGTTTACTTATAGCCCCATCAAAATTCAAAGTCCAGATCACTGAATCTTGAGTAGTGGGTGCCTCTTCCATTATAACATTTTGGATTGCTTGGTTCCTCATTAAAAATGATGTATGTGCCCAAATCGGTAGAGTCATAGCTCCCATATGGGTCGCTATGCATCATAACCAACAATTAGTTATTTTCTTCTTCTTGATCATGCTTAGTCAAGTTTCCTAGTTCTTCAACAAAAATCCTTTCTTCTTTATTTAACCTGGCATGATCCACTTCTAATATGGTTGTTGGATTGTTGGTGATATGGTCCTTTGATAGTGGTTCAGATAGAATTTTCATCTTCGAACCATATCTGGTTCAGAGGATGAGGTGAGACCAATCAAGGGACATATATCCTCCTATTTTTGTTGTAAAGTCTCTGGATAAACATAAAGCAAAAATAAGATGTATATCTATGACAAACACATCTTGGTTGACAATTATGTTGGGACATGTGTATAATTACAATTGGAGTTGTTTGATTCTCCCTATAGTTTGTACTATTTTGCCATCTAGCTGCATAACTCTTTTTACAAGGGGTTCATATTTTGTTTTCAAAGCATCAGCTATTTGCTTGGGCATTATAGTTGTACTAGCTCCTAAATCTATTAATAAATTATGCAAGAGTTTCTTTCCCACTATTAGAGTCAAATAAAAAGGCTCTAGCTTGGATTTACTTACTTGTGTTACATTGTTCACAAGGGTTGTTGTCTATTGGGGAACTGTACCTTTGAGCTTTTCTTTTCTGGCAATTCCTTCTTTGGTAACATCACCTTTGGGCACTTCTTGGCCTTACAAAGCTTCTTGTAGTAGTGTCTTCTATTCAGGAATAGCTAAGATATCCCATATTGATACCTGGGCTAGAGTCTTCTTTAATTGATCCACTACATTGATTGGTCCCAAAGACTAAATTTTTTGGATATAAGGATACCTCATTTTTTCTTGAATCTAGGTAGGAATCCCATGGTCTTACACCGGCTAAGTCATTTCTTATCTAACAACAGTGTTTCTTTGCCCTTGAGATGGAGGATTATTATTGACTTGACCACTTACAATCTCGAGCTGCTCCACCATTCTCCTCTTTGATCTGGTGTAATAATCAAATTGTACCACTGGCCTTTGGGAGGTAGATGCTTCAATCAAGAAAACTACTTCTTCATATTCAACCCATGAGATCAAAGCATGTTCTAGGGCTATTTCTTCCTCTTATTGCAAGGACATTCCTTGTATCTGAGCCATTAGAACTAAATTTTGCATACTAGGAGGCTGGTAGTCTTGATTGTTACTGGTACTGGCAAACTGACCATCCATTCTTCTCTACTTAGCCACCCTTTGTTGTAGATTACCCCTAGGACAATCTCTAGGTGTACAAGCATCGTTGTGAGGAAAACACCAAGCATTGGTATCATCCACATAATTATTCTAACCTGGAACCATCTCCCTATTTGAATTGGGAGGAATGGTTTGTGAAGGTGTGGGAACTATAACTAATTGATTTGCTAGTTGATGATTAGTTTGTTTTACAGGACCCTAATATTGGTTTGGTTGGGATGAAAACCTATTTCCTTGATAGCCTTGATAAGGAGGCTTAGGGAAAGTATTCTACTATCTCTTTATATTAATTAGCTCATTGGAGAATGTCCTCAAGATATTCTTGATATCATCCATCTTAGATGACTGAGTAGGGAGAGGTTCTTTCATGGATGATTGAGGGTAAGAGTACATAGACATAGGTGGTCTTACAGCTTTAGGAACTTCTTGAGGTAAGGGCAAAGAAATTTCTAGGAACATAGGCATGAGAGGCCTTGGAGGTAACTTTCCAGCATCTATTAAATGATTCTTAGCTCTGACCACATATTCATAATCCCCTAGCAAAGTCTGTTCTCCCAGTGACTGAATCATAACAAATATATCTGAATTCAAGGCTTTGAGATAAAACACTATGGCCATACCAGGTGGTGGTTTAGTTGTAGTAGGGATCTTGTCCTAAGTTTTTTGGAATCTGGTGTTGAAGTCAGTCATGTCCTCTTGTGGTCCCCTTTGGATGGTGATTAACTATTGTAACAAAGAAGACTTATTACCCTTCTCTACAAATCTTTCAAAGAACAGATCTCTGAGCTAGCCTCATGTAGATATGGTATTTAGGGTCAAAGACTGATGCCATTATAAAGCCTTCCCTTTGAATGAAGCTACTAATAACCTTATGGCCACATTTTGCCATGTGACAACATGTATGGAACAGACATCTGATACATCTTGGAGATGTTTTGCAGGTGTTTTGGAGTCTTTCCCACTAAACTTGGGTAGAGCTTTTAGGGCATTTACTGGGATAGGATCCCAAATAGTTGGTGGTGTTGGGAGGATTAAGGGGCTACCAGTGTTCCATCTTGCATAATTTCTTTGGGGTATAGGGGCTCCCATATTTAGTATTGGTGTAAATTGGTTAGCTTTTCTCCTTGGACTTGTTACCAGAGGTGGCAAAAGAATACTTAGATTTGTAGTAGATTGTGATTTGGTGACTGGTCCACATCTCTGACGCCTCATAGCTCTCTGCTTCATACAGTCTTGAAAGAAACTTTAAGACTTGTCCCACCGAGCATGCCAAAAACTATTGTTTCTTAAAATTGCACTTGATTCTAATCAACAACAATGGGAAGTTTCAAGCTATGGGATATTGCGGCTTGAAACAACCTCCATATTTTAGAGAAGCTGGTCTCTTCTTTTTGTATCAAGTGTGGGGGGCAAAAAGGATAGGAAATTAAATAGAAACACAAATGCAAGAAATGAAACCTAATTATGGCGATGCGCCTGAGTGTAATTTGATCCTCATCCTGAGCATAGTGAGACTATATGTAGGATTCATCAACATTTAAGAGCAAACAAGTGCATGATCAATGTAAATGATTGAAATAATAGAAATAGAGGCTCATAACAGAGGTTTCTATTGCTGAGATATAGAAAATTTCAACAAAGACATAGTGTTCAATCTTATTATGAGAATCTTCCAATCACATAAGAGGTGCAAAAACACATATAGTTATGTAGAGCTTTTGACTCAAGAAAACGAGACAAAAGTAAATGACATTACTAATCACAACTCTAGAAAATCTACAGTCTAGACTACTTTTGTAAATGACACAAACAATATCAACAAAGGCATAGAGTTCAATCTTCTTAATTCATTCATCCATATAAAAGGCACAGTTACATCAACATTACAATTCAAGAAAATGAGAGAAAAGCAAATGATATTACTTGGTCACCACTCTAGAAAATCTAAGACTATATAATCCTCCTCTCTTTTTTTTGTAATAGCCCCTTCTTTTATAGCCTCAAATCTCTCATTCCATCATCCCCTTTCTTGCATAATTCTACTCCACCCTTAACTCATAGGGGACAAACAGATAGTGCCTTCAATACCTTAGATGTATGCTGGTCTTATTAGGAAGGGCCATGTTGGAGTAGGGTGACTGCCCTGACTATGGCATGTCAATTCATATCTAGTACCCCCTTTCATGCTTGAATTTCCTCATTCCATCACCTACTTAGCCACTCAACTGTCTATTCTACCTCTGCTTACAGGTGACAAATAGATATCCCTTTTAATGTTTACAGGCCTCAAAAATCTACTCGACAAACTGTTCCATCTACCAGGAATAATTCCTGCCAAGTTTCCCTCCATCTCACTTTGTGGCAATAGATACATGGAACACTCTATTTTATTGAAATAGAAGAGGACACTTAGTCAATTTCCTAAAACTCTCCTTATTACTTAGAAGGCACTGGAGAATGACACTTGGCACTTTTTGCCTGATTAATTGAAGACACACAACATTTTTTGCTTTCTCCTACTAGGGATATGTGGCATCTTCCATTATTTCTAGGGATGGAGTAGAAAGGGGCTCGGAGAGTGACACTTGGCAGCCTCCGCTACTCTTTGATACTTAAATAAAATTAAATGACACCTCTCTACCCTTCAAAAAGGTACTTGACTCTTTTGGTTTTGGGACACTCCTTTGAACTTCCTGGTGAACCAAAATGGTTCATTATTTCAATGGTTCAACACTGCACATCATTTACATGATAACTGAAGTATTAAACCAAAATGTTGAACCAAAACATTGAACCTTAGCATTGAACTGTCTATTTCTCAGATGCCGACACGTGGTGACTTCCACTTTCCATTGAAAAAGTAGTCTAGGGTCCTCCACGACTGCCACTTGGTGCTTTCTGATTGATCCTGCTACTTAGATTATTGAAATCCTTTCACTAAAAAATAGAAGAAATGTAGGCACTGATATGAGACATGGATGCTGACACATGGTGCGTTCCACTTAGCTACTATTTGATACATGGCACATTCTCTAGTCCTCCTAAAAGTTATTAAAAGTGTCTTGAATGATGCCAGTTCACTGGATTCATGTTTTAGAAAATGACACTTGGTGGCTTCCACTGCTCTTCAACACTTAGGCAAAATTTGAAATGAAGGAAATAAAAAGGGAGAAAGAGAACCCGTGCTCGGACTACACCACTTGGCAGCCTCCACTGCACTTCAATATTTAAACAAAATGAAATGATGAAAACAAACCCATGCTCTGCTCCAAGACTCTGCCACCATGACCAAGGTATGTGGGAACTAAAACTATAGTGTGCGACTGAAAATCTAAATGCAACATAGAGTAAAAATTTACTCTACACTAACAACACCAACCACATGAAATGGATGTTTATTTGGCACCACTAACCTGAAAAAAAATATATTACAAAGTAATAAAATTTAAATTTATATGTATTACTTATAAATCAATAAAATTTGATAAAATTAAATACAATTACATTTGATAACTCAACATACCTTGGAATTTCAATTCAATAAACCATAATGATTTACTCTATTCTTGATAGTATCCTGAATTGCTTCATGGTCAGACTAACAAATCTTCTGTAGATTCTTATTTAATGGCATCCCATTATATTTGAGCAACTTAATATTTGTTTTAAAAAAAATTCAAATAATTCAGTATCTTCATATGTATTTCATAATCTTCAAACAACCATGCATCTAAATTTTTGATAGGATATCATCAAAGCAATGTTCTAGTAACTACCATAGACTGAGTGGGATAGTCAATGTTTTCCCCATCTATGACTAGGGAATTCAATTTATTTTTTCCTCTACACATTGACATAAGTATTAATTTGTTCCCTCTTCATTGTCCTCATCCATAATAACTATAAATAAACATGCTTTGCATAAAAAAATAAAATATTTTTTTAATAATGATGTTGATAGGTAATGATAATTTAGCACATAATGATTAATATTTTACTTGGTTGCATTCTATTAGATAATGGTTGAAGTCATGTGATAATGTCATATTTGTAAGTTGTAATTTTGGTGGAAACTGATATGTGTTGATTAGAATTATAGGTATATATCTCCATTCATCCACCCACTCTTTTGACTCACACTCATTCTAAACAAAGTCTATATATATATATATATATATATATATATATATGCCAAGTGACTCATATAAATATTCTAATAGCCTACATTTGAACTATGTAATGATTAGAGCTCACTTAATCCTATTATGGTCATACAATCCTCATACCTTACCAATTTGTCTTCCTCTATCAACTTGTAATATCTACAAACATTAGAATTGTATTGATCACCATGGCCAATTTTCTTATTACACCATTCAATATTGATTTTTTAATCGGCTAAAATAATGTCATCTTAGAAATTTATCTTCTCTTTTGAGATAGTTATTTTTAAACATACTTGACCACTTTTATGCTCCCATTTTCAACTCATAACCTCAATGAAAATCCAAAAATGGGTTACACCAATGCTAACATGCATCCTTCTCAACCATCAAAACATTCATGTATTCTTAAACTATGATGTGTAATTGTTAGACCAAATATAAATTGATTGAAATTAATATTCATCTCAATCAAATTTCCATAGAACATCTCAAAATAACCTGATACAAAATATATTTTATGTGATCAATCATAATTGACATATAAATGGTACTCCCTTAATATTTTAATCTTAATGTGTACTTAAAGTGCATTCGCAAATGGTATATGCATAAATATGGAAACTTGTATTGAGTTGTATTAATGTGATTAAACTTCTATTTTTGGTTTGAATATGTAATTATCAATAAATTTAAATACTAAAACAATATCACCAAGTGGGAATGTGTCCTTTCTTAACTTGAATTTCTCATCCAATAATCTACCTATGTGTGTGTGCCTTTCATACTTATAAACAATTTCTTCCTTGAATTTGACCATAAATTTTGACATAGGAATTTATTTTGTAATAATCTAACATCTTTTAGATTCATTTCCATATTTTAATTGATATTTAATAGATTTGTATGTGTTAAAACCAAATATTTATTGTCTAATTCCACTTGCACTCTCCTCATGGATACAATTTTTCAATTTTAGAAATCCACCAAAAATGTTACAAGTTCCATCCAAACTTGATTTGTTATAAAAAAATTTATCCATCTAGTCTTTCAAAATAAATGGTTGGAATAAATTTCCTTGTTGATTTGGTGTAACTTCCATGCCACACTCCTACCCAAAAAAAGTATGCAAAGTACAATGTACATGATGAAAAATATCATAATGCATTTAAAATTCAACTTGTTACCTACAACAAAAAGTGGTGTGTGTGTGAATAATTTTGACATAAGAGGGTTTGGCCATCTCAAAATATATTTGACTAATATAAATTTGGGGATTATTTTGTAAAAAATTAGAGTATAATTATATTTGGGTCAATTCCAAGACATGTTTTGGATGCAGTTCATGGTTATGAGAACTAACTCTTCTTTTCACTGCATCTCTTGTATTGGGTGAAACCATTATATTATCTTTCCAAAATTATGCAAGTAAATATTTGATAATATCTTCTATGTCCTTGTATTTTCATGGAAGTCTACCAAATAATGCTTAAAACTCATTTATATTGACATCATTAAGTATTTTATGTATCCCAATTTTTTTAATTACTATTTTTATTTGTGGTCAGTGCTAGGATTGTTTTTGAAATCAAACATTTTTCCCTATTTGATCACTTAATATAGAAGTTTTAATTATGCATCGAGAAACATTAATATCTTTTGTATGTCTTTTCATGCCTATAATATGGTATGCATCGTGTATATTTTTAAAAATTGCCTTATTTTCACCATCTATATTAGATGTTCTTAGTCTTAGGGCATACGTTTTAGGTCTCATCCTAATGAATTTAATCAATGAAACAAATAATTGACATCTTTGACTATCATTTAATTTTTAAAAAAATTATCCCAAATTCTTTGGATGTTCTTGTTGAATGGTAATCAGACATTTTCTTATGCATTGGTTTTAAAAAAATCATAAAATTCAATTAAGTATAGGTTTGTTATAAAAAATACTAGAAGGTGTTACTAATGGAGTAATTTGGTTATTTAGTGTTTCCATATTGTTATGTTCACTACTACTAGTTTCTTCATTTTCTATAGTCATGCAATTTACTTCATTTTTACTTTCACTATTGAGTGTTGTTTTCATCATTTTTTGTTTCCACATAATTTTATTCATTTTTAGGGGGTAAATCATAATGAATATATTCATCATCAACAAAATTAAATACTTCATATTTTAAATATAGAATTACAACATAGTTTGGACTTTTAGGTAAACATTCATCATCATTATTCATTTCATCATTATCTATGACATTTGGTTTATTAGGGATAATATATGTACATAATCTTGAGAAATTTTTTTGTATTTGGTCCATTTGTTTTTCTCTCAACATTTATAACTCCTTTAGCATATTTTACTTTAACACTGTCCTCTTATTTGAATAAGCCATCACCCATGACTAGAAAAACTTAATAACTTTTAAGGTTGAATACTAACAAAAAAAACATGATTCCTTTTGTCTTCCACTATGTAGGGTACAAAATAATGCAAAAAATATAAGTGGGGACAAAAATATCAACAGAGGTAAAAAATAAATGTTGGATAAATGGTTGTCTCTATTTTGAAAGGAATACATATGCATTATAATGCATATGCATCATACACATTACATTTATGTAACAATATATGACATAAATATATTATTAGAATATATGAATATAAATAATATAGATAGATATTATAAAATATTATAAAAAATACAATATTAATAATATTATACCTTTTATTTCATTATAATTGCTTTAGTTTTTCATAAAATCAAGGTCGATTAACCACAATTTGCATCTTGCACAAACAATTTGGGCTCAATTTCACCCAAATCATAGCACTAATTACATCAATTGCCTAATTCAGTATATTTGTGATAAATTTAGGGTTAATTGAGTGCCAAATCAAATATTTTAGTTAGGTAGATGTAGGATAATAGGGAACAAAAGGGGGGCTTAAAGTGACACTTTTTACTTAAAAATAACAATAGTTGAACTTGTAGAGAATTTTAGAGACAATTACAAAAATAATTTAACAATGATGCATGAATATGAATTATGGAATTTTGAATGTAGTTTATAAATATAAAATTATTTTTGATACCCAAATTATAAAATTCTATGAAATAGATGTATTTATGACAATGGATTGACACTCTTTTGTGAAAAGATAAGGAGACTGCATGTGTATGAACACACTTTTTTGAGTAAATGAATGAATTGTTATATAAAATTTCATATATGGATATGTGAAATGTCTAAGATTGTCAAGAATATATTTTATTAATTTTTTAACATATATATATATATATATATTAAAAAATAAAGTGTTGGTATTTTATTTAGTTTTTGAATGATACATCCAAAAATAAAATCCTGAAGGGACGAGGCTAAAAGAAAGCCTTCAAGATAAAAATGTTTTAGAGGAAAAAAGGTGTACCAACATTGGCATAATACAAGGGAGGAATAGTAAATAAATTATATATCCAAAAATATATCTATGGGGAGGCATGCCTCAACCCACCAATAATATATTTTCTTTTGACTGAATCATAGTAGGACCTAAGAAACATAAATCTCTAAACAAAGAGATGAAGTAATGAAAAGAACAAATTATTTTAGTATTTATATGAGGGATATATCCTTCATGGTTTAGGTACCCATAGGGTTTGTTAATTTTATAATTACCTTCCCAAAGTCCATATCACATACACTCTTGGTTAATCTATCTACCTCATAGTTGTGCTCCTGATAGATGTGAGTGAAGGAAATGTGTTAAAAGATAGATCTAAGTGAAATGGCTTGATCCAATGTATTCTAAAATGGAATGTTATGATAGTTTGCCTCCCCATTTAGCCAATTTTAGACATTTATGGAGTCAAGATATACTACCAATTGTATGATTTTGTAGTCCAAAGAAATTTTTAAGATAGTATGAATGGCTCAATGTTCTACCATGTTGTTCATGCTACATCTAGTCCCTTGCTTAAATTATAGTGAGTTATTATTGAAGTAGATGACTCCTCAAAATTTTATACAACATGGGTTCCCATTTGATTCCACATCTCAAAAAGCATATGTATTTTTAGTATCTAACTAGAGTCTCTTGATGCATCTCACAAGCTTTCCCCTAAGAGGTAGTGGAGGTAGTCGACAGTGCTTGTATTTGTACAAGGTAGAGTAGACCGAGGGATGGTTATTCTTAAAATGGCATTATTTCTCATAATCCAAATGGTCCAAGTGATATATAGTGGAAGATGTAACTAAGCATCATAATATTCTTGAGTTTCAAACCAATTTCCCCATGAGGAGAGTAAGGAGTCTCTGCCCCATATATTGCTTTGTGTCTATGAGGTTTTGGCATCCCAAATAGCTCTTATGAAAGGGTAATGGATGAATAAATTATTAAATAATTCTTCATTTCTCCACTAAAGGAAGCATAATCCCAGACCATGCAAACCCCTATGTTGAAGGCTATCCCAAGTCAAGACTTTATTCTTGAGGGTAATCCAAAAATTTAGGATGGCTTTTGGGGGGGGGAGCCCTAATCTTCCATAGTCCCTTGTTCCACCATGGTGTGAATGGGATATGTTATTGAGGTCTTAGATCCAATTATCCCACTTTTACTTTGTATTCCCTAATACCTTTGTTATATGCCCAGCATAGAGCATCTTCCTTGTGTGTAAGATGAAAACCTGTAGTGATAAGGCTATATTTATATTGTTACCACTGGAGGGAATTCTGACCTAAGAGACAAATTTTCTCTGATTTTAAACATCCAAACCTCCATATATCTTCTTTATTATATTCATAGTCATTAGCTAAGGTGTGGATGCTTTTATGATGTAGTATCTCCTACATATCCTCCAAAAATCATAGCTCCTATGGGATGCCATAGATTGAATCTAAGCCAATGTGTATCTTTGTACCATTACCAAGAATCTAATCTAGATGTTTTCCAATGATTTCAATATTTTATACAATTGCTTTCCAAAAAAGAGAATATATAATGTACTTTTTTTGGTTGTATCTTGATCTAGTCTAAAAGAGTGAAGGGCTAAAATAATTATTGTATTAAATGTCCTGCCATAAACCCCTATGCTGTATAAGTTTCCATACTCCTTTGGCTGCAAGAGCTCTTGAGAATAAATATAGGTTTTTATAACCCCAAACCCCATCAGATTTTGGTTGGGAAATGGTGTTCCATTTAATAATCAAAATGTCATTTTGATCTTTGTTTCCCATCCATAGAAATTGTGTGCAAAGTTTCCTTATATTGTTTAGGATAATTTTTGGAAGAAAATCTAGGGAGAGCCAGTAGATAGGAATAGACTCAAGAACATGTTTGATTAAAATCAACCTCCCTACCATAAAAATACATTGATTAAACCAAAAAATTATGTGGTGTTTGATTTTCTCCACAAGCCATAACCAATCTCCACTTTTGTAGACATCCACTTTCAAGTGGTAACCAAGATAAATAAAACCACCTTTAGGGGTGGGGAAAGGGAAGGGTAGAAACATATGGATAATGTTAATAGTTAAAATGGTAAGATGGATGAAATAGATAGCTAATTTTTTTAGGTTAATAGACATCCCTATAGTTGAGGAAAAAAGTTTTAAAATCCTATCAAGTGCCTTAGCTTCCTGAATTGTCCCATTTTTGAAGATGAGGATGTTATCCATAAAAATAATATGTGTGACGAAGGTACTTTTAGTCATCTTAATACACATAATATTACTAGAAAGATAATCATGATTGATATTCTAAATTAGGGACTCAACAACAAGGAAAAAAAGGAGAGGGGATAGAAGACAACCTTGTCTCAATCCATGAATGGGTGTGCAAAATCTGGTAGCTAAACTATTCACAAGCATTGCAAAAGAAACAAATTTATAACATTGCTCCAACTAGTTTGTGAAATAATGACCAAAACTAGCCTACATTATTATGATCCAAAGGTAAAGATAATTTACTTGATCAAAAGCCTTGGAAAGATCCATCTTGAGAATGAAGGCAACTCTAGCTCTAGTTTTAATAGTGTGAAGAGTCTCTTGGGCTAAGCTAATGGTGTCATGAATATTACAGTTGTCTAGAAAACCAAATTTTTCTAGAGAGATATACTCAAAGAGGATGGGTTTGAGATGATCAATAATGATTTTGGAGATATTATTATAAATACAATTATAGAGGGAGATTGGTCAGAAGTGATCAAAGCTTGTAGGGGAGACATACTTAGGTATGTTAGCAATGAAAGTGGCTGAAAAAGGGACATAAATACTAATTCAGAGTTGATATTATTCCAATTCCATGAGAAGATGATCTACTAAACCCCAAAAAAAATTCCACCAACTATCCATCTAGCCTAGGAGCTTTCCCCAACTAGAAAGTGTGGATAGTATCAAGTAGTTCTTTATTTGTAATCAATCTCATAAATAGTTGATTCTGATGATCATCCACCCACCTATTAAATAATGTGGTTACATCCAATATGTCCTTGATATTTTCCCTTGGAGGCTTAGAATAAATGTTTTTATAATGTGGCATTATTGCCTTAGAAATAGAGGGGAAATCATAGCATTCCCTTCCTTGGATATCTCTAATTTTTTGAATGGTATTTTGTGCTCTCCTTGCTATAACACTATGATGGAAGAATTTTGTGTTGTCATCTTCATCAGTAAGTTAGATGACCCTTCTCTTCATCCTCTATTTCACTTCCTACCATGCTAAAAGCATTGATTTTTCCTTTTTAAACCTATCCATTTCTTACATAGTTTCAATCCTATGTTCATTCAAGTGGAAAGAATCCATGCAATCCTATATATCCTTTTCAGCTTGTATTAATAATTTTTCATTGTCTTGAAAATGTCTAGCCCAAGATTTTGAAATAGTTTTTATCTTGGTGATATTTTTTTGAAATTTGATCATGGTAAATGCTCCCCATTTCATGTGTGCTGAAAATAATTTTTATTAACCAACTCTTAGAAATCATCATATTCCAACTAATGTGGATTAAATTTCAATGGTGAAGGTGGTTGCTTTAATCCCTTAACCAATTCTATATGGATGGGATGGTGATCATATGTGTGTTGATTTAGAATTGTCATGTTTTAAGAGATAAAAAGGAATAGGAGATCTTCCTTAAATAAGAACAAGACTAGCCACTTTGATATGCCATGTGCCCTTGTACATTGGTTGGACTAAGTGGGTTCCATTATTGTAGGTGTGGCATCTATCAGGTTAAAATGATTCATGAATCTTAATTAAAATTTGGCCAATAGATCAAATTTATAATTTATGACCCAAAATTTAGATGCATGTGTACTAAAATTCAATTCCCCTCCAATAGTGAGGTGTGGCATTTATAGAATACTTGTAGTCTCAAGGCCAACCCAAAAACTTTGTCTATTATGGGAGGGCACATAGACATTAAGGATGTCTAGCTCTATATCATGAGCTTTAGAGAGGAAAGTACCAAGAATTTAGTTCCTAAAAATAATATATGAGTGCAATTCCATACAATATTTCCACCCTATTGGTAAACCTCTAGAATCCTTGATAGAGTCACTATTAAAGAAAGACCAATCTGGTAGTGATTTCCTAAGCTATTTTTTATAGCATCCTCTAAACACATTATTTCTTAAATAAGTAGTATATCAAGCTTGTGTTTAAATACCATTCTATTTAGGGACCATTGTTTTTTAGCCATCTATATGCCCCTATTATTGTGTGAGATAAGGATAATCTAATAACTAATTTTGGGGCTGCTTTGCTAAGGGCCCGATAAATAGTTTGTTAATTCATAGATAGAATATTCCATTTAGTCTCATCTTATGCATGTGAGAAGAGGGTGAAGTGACCCATCATGGGGTATGAAGTATACACCTTAAGTTTTTCTAGTCCCCCAATACATGTGGGTGATCCATGTATCTATGGTGTTGCTTTTGTTTGAGAATGAGTAAGATATATTTTACCTAAGGATCAAAAAGAGTCACTACTTGTAGTGGTAGATGAAATTTCCTCTAAATTATTTCCTTTGTTATTCACCCTTATGTGATACCTTTCTTCTACCCCTTCAATAAATCCTATAAGGATCTAATGAATATAATAGAAAGCATAAATACGAGATAAAATAGTAATCATAATAAACAATAACTATATATCCAAGAAAATAATGGAAATGAATAAATAAATCAAAATGATGAATTACTCTAATAATTTAATATTAATCTGATGTAGTATACACAGATAACCATTGCTTATATAGAGTAAAGTGTGCAAGATAAAGATCAAGGAACTCACACAACACATGTATTCCAATTGATATCTAACTACAAGAATAGTGGAGTGAAAATCCACACTAACAAGATAGGTGTTCATCTTGTGTAAATGATCAACACAAGTTGACTACTAGTTAATTAGTCTTATCCTATCTTACCCTAAATAGTGGAGTGGAACTCCACTGTAACAAGATAGGTGTCTAAATTGACTACTAGCTAAGCAAGCTTATCTTATTTGGTGCAAATTATCAATAAACATAATAAACTAATTACAATAAATAATTAGTGCACCAATCTAAATAATAAATATAATTAAATGAAATAAAGTAAATAGATACACCAACACCCCCCCTAAGTGAAGCTTAGGTAAGTCTATATAGATAAGAATCTCAACAATGTGTATCCCTATTAGGTACTCTATACAAATAGATGAGGAAAGGAAAAAAATCAAATGAAGAAAAATCCTCCTAAAAATTAAGTTATAGGAGACCCCCTTAAAGAATTGACGTCCCTTGAAGAACTAATGTCCCACACCCCAAAAAGAGATCGCAAGTGAAGATACTTGCTCTCAGTGAAAGGTTTGGTGAAAATATTTTCCATCTGCTCCTCTATAGGGCAATATTGTAGATCAATGATCTCCACCTAAATCAACTCCCTGATAAAGTGCATATGGATTTCTATGTGTTTGGTTCTCTATTGTGTTGGGTGAATATTTTGTCTTCAACTAAGTAAAGACAAAATTGTTATATCAATCATAGTATAATGAGATAAAACTCTCCTCTCAACAAGGGGAGGCTCCCTATAAACTATTATAAACTAAACCTATACTAAATACTAACTAGGGGGTAGAATCACACCATCCATTTCTCTTTTTTTAGAAATGATGTTCACAAAATAGAGGAAAACTCCTATGTAATAACTAAATCCATTTCTCTTTTTTTAGAAATGATGTTCATAAAACAATAGGAAAACTTCCTGGGTGATAATTGGATCCACAAGAAACACATGAAAGCACAAAGTATTTCATTGCTTCTCTTACTGATTAAGCACGTAGGACACCATAGAATGAATTATAGCCCAAAGTCTCCACCACAAACTACAATAGAGTATATGATCACAAAGGATAAAATTAGTTTAAATCCTTTTTAATATCCTTTGTGCTAAAATGCAAAAAACACAAGCTAAAGACAATTATGGTAGCACAAAGTCTCTACAATCAGCTTCAGGACATCTTTCAGATTATTTTCACTTGCTCTGCTTATTTGATCAAATAGATAAGATTGTATTTAGGAAAAAGACATAAGAACAATTTCCTATATAACACAAGTTAATTCAACACAAAGTTTGAAAGGTCACTTGCTTTCTCATTCACCTGATAAAATATGATTAACAATATGAGCTCAAAGTCTCAAAAATGCCTTTCAATTTGGGTAGAGTTTTGCTTTTAATAACTGAGAGATATCCTTCATTCAAAATGAGAGATTACAATATATAGCATCCAAAGAAAGACTTTGGTGCTTGTTTTCACAAAATGGCCCATGCTGCATTAAATGCATTAGAAAGAGGAAGTTCTATGTAGGGGCCATACTAGAGTAGGTTACCAGTCCTAACTTTGGCATTTAACTCATATCAAATGTCTTCTCCAAAGCATGGGTTGCTTGATCCTCTAAAAGGCAAGGTTTCTCCTCTTTATGATACTTACATGACTATCCACTTGTCTTTACTCAAATGAAGAAAAATAGGATGTTACATTGAAGGCTTACACTCTCTGATATCCACCTAGTGGACTATTCCACCCATTGGAATAAATCTTCCACCAACGCTTTTGGATTCTCTATTTGATTCCCTCTTTCCTTTCTATATTTTGTCTCTTCCTATTGATCCAAGCTCTTAGGGATATCTTCTTACCTTCTACTAGCTTCTTTGGCTCCTTTCTCAATGGATCACTAAGTTTTTCCTCAAGTCTATGTTATTTGAAAATTAATGGTTATTCCATTATCCTAAATTTGACGTCTACAAGGATGTCACTAGTCACTTGAACCATTTTGAACCTTAAAACCCTATTTTTAGAGTTTACCAGTTTAATGGTTTAATGGTTCAACAATTCAATGGCTCAATATTTTATTTTTTGCAAAGATTCATGTTCGCTTAGTCTTCTTATGAATTCAATTCAATGTATCATTGAACTAGCTATTTGAACCTTTCACTGGAACCTTCCGCTTGAAACTTTTTGAACCTTTGAACCATTTTGAAGCAAAGTTCAGTGGTTCAATGATTCAATAGTTCAATGGTTCAGTGGCATTCATTTCAAATCATTAAACCTCACCGTTGAACCATATATCATTGAACCTCAGTGTCAAACCATCCTTATCAATTTTAGGAAATGCCTTTAAGTGTTTTAAATTATTCTTTGTTCATTTTCTTGAATGAAAAACCCTTTGCAAATGAGAGATTTCCTTTTGCTAAAAAGACTTGTTTAATTAGATAACTCAACTTATTATAACATGTTGGAGAAGGAAGGAGACCATTTTTTGGCCTACAAGACCAAAATGGTTAACATTTTGACTACAAAAATGAGTGGCTAATTTTGGGGACAACAACAGGCTCTAATTGGGGAACTTCCATTAGTTGTACTCTAAAATAATTAAAGGGAGTAGAATCCAGACTCTAAGTGCCTTCATCCATGCCATTGGGCCATGGAGTCAAGCCACCTAAAAAGAGAAAGACGCTGAAAAAAAATGAACATAAAATAAACAAAGACTATACAAATGTACAACTAGACTTATCTGATACTTCAAGAATTAAAGTGCTTCAGATGTTGCCAACTACAAGGTAGTGAGAACATCATCCCATCTTGATATCTCAATAAGAAACTATTATCACCACTAAATTGATGGATGGAAAATACACCTCTCCATAAGGAATCAAATTTTTTGTGCATTCCCTTTAGTTCTCTCCTCTTGTCCCATAACAAGACTTGATCTCCAATTAGAAATTCATGAATCCTTACTTTCTGGTCAAAAAGTTTCTTCACCTGATTTTGATGTTTATTAATGTGGTCCACTACTATATTTTTTGTGATTCTAACTCAATCAGACACATGATTCTTTTTTCAATAGAACTTTCAAAAGTTGAATCTTCTACTGCCTTTGCCAACTTCAATGCTGGTAATTATAAGGTAATGGGTATTTCTGCATTTAGACCATACAAAAGTTGGAATGGGGATATACCTATTACCCTCTTAGTCATAATCATATTTGCCCATAAAGCATCAAACAATGCTTTATGCCAAGTCCTCTGATTGTTATCAACTAGTTTCTTGATGATAGTTACCAGATTTTTATTACTCGATTCTACCTAGCCATTTCCTTGTGGATAATAGTCTGAGGAGTGGGAATGAATAATTTTGTGATTTTAAAAAAAGTTAGTAATATCTTGAGAAGAGAAACATGAGGCATTATTTTTTATAATCTTATTTGGAACTCCAAAATGGGAAACAATATTTTCCTTCAAGAAATTACACACCACTTTTAAAGTAGCATGCTTGACTAGAATGGCTTCCACCCACTTAGTAAAATAGTATGTTGTGGTGAGGATATATTTATGTCCAACACTTAAGGATGGGTTCACAGTGCTAATGAAGTCAATACCCCATTGTTAAAAAGGCTCTTCGATCACCATAGGCTTGAAGGGAAATGTGGCCAACTTGGATTTTCCAACAAACTGTTGACATAAATCAAATCTACGTACCTAATTATATGCATCTTGAAATAGAGAAAGATAATAATATCTAGCTCATAGAATTTTATGATTAGTCATAGGTGCAAAAAAATGTCCTCCACAAGCCAAGTTATGGAAGGACTCCAAAATTTTACTTTACCATGCTTTATCTATGTAGTGAAGAAATACCCCATCAAGGCTTCTTTTGTTCAAACCATTGTCCCACAAAACATAGTTATCAGCTCTCAACTTAACATTTCTCTTTTATTTTTAAGACATATGTGTAGGACACTCACCATAAGTAAGAAAATGAGTGATATTGGAATACCACTCATCAGTAGTAGTAATAAAAAGAACTATTGGCATGTCATCAGTCACTACCTCTTCATGTCTTGTTTCTTTTGATATGTTTTCAACAATTAATTGATAGAGACTTCTTCCCCACACTAGCTTAGTAGGCTTAATATCAAGATCAAACTCTAAAATTTTGGAAATCTAATTACCCTTTTTTGTATCAAACTCGTGTTGAGTTATAATAGCCTTCACTATGGTATGAAGCACCAGAACAATAGTGTATGAATTTAGGATATAAAACCAAAAATATTTTATCCCCTTAACCACTGCATAAGCATGCTTCTCCATAATTGAATACTTCAATTCATGATCTTTGAGAGGGAATCTCATAAATGATATGGGAAAATCCACACCTTCTTTGTCCTAATGAACCAAAATGGCTAAAAGTGTGTGCTCAAAAGCATAACTATATACCATGAAGTCTTTGGTATAATCTGAACAAAGTAAGATCGGGGCATGAGAAATAGCCTTCTTGATATCTTTGAATGCTATTGTGCCTTTTTTAGTCCATCAAAAAGTAGCTTTATCCTTCATCATGTCGACAATGTGGCAAGTTTTTTTTGCAAATTTTGGGATGAACCTTCTTAGAAAATTCACCTTTCTAAAGAAAGAATGGACTACAGACTTACTAGTAGGTAGAGTAAGATTTTGGATAGATCTAACTCTTTCTAAGTTGATTTTTATACCTTCTTGGGATACAATGTGGCTCAAAAGTTTACCTTTTATAACCCCAAAAACTAACTTCTTGGGATTAAAAGAAAGACCATTTTTCTGACAACATTCCATCAATTATTATAAATGATGCATATAATTAGGATGATGCTTGGAGAAGATAGTTAAGTCATCTAGATAAACCATGATGAACTTCCCTAATTCATATTTGAAGGTAAGGTCCATTGCTCTCTGGAATGTGGTGGTAGCGTTAATCAAACCAAAAGGCATTCTACAATATGTAAATGTGCCCCAAGGTGTAGTGAAAGTGGTTTTGTGGTGATCTACTTCATCAACTTCTACTTGATTATACCAAAAAAAAACATCTAACATTGATAATATCTCTGAGCTAGTTACTATTTGCAAAGCTTGATCCATGATAGGTAGAGGGTAGTTGTCCTTAAGAGAAGACTGATTGAGATTCTTGAAATTCACACATATACAAATTTCTCTATTCTTTTTCCTTATAATAACTATGTTGGTGATCCAAGTGGAATAGTGAATTGGAAAAATTATCCTAGCATTCAACATCTTCTGGATCTCTGAAAGGATAGTACCTAATATCTTGGGATTGTATTGCCTTTACTTCTACTTGTGAGGCAATGACCCAGTCTTGAGAGGAATTTCAAGCCAAATTTCTTTAGGCCTAAAGGATTTTAGGTCATCTTAGGAATATTCCAAAACATCAATGTAATAGTAAGGAAGAGTGATGAATTTGAGCTTTTCATTGGTAGTGTAACATTTCTCAATGTCAACCATTTTGGGATTTTCTTCGATACTCAGATTTACTTGATCAAATTTTTTGGATGAACTTGAATCCATTAGTTACTACTTGATACACATATCATGATTATCAAATAGATTCTCAAGAGAAACCAAACCTTTTGGGATTTTATTCCCTTTGAGTTGAATAAACTCTTAGCTAGTTCATGAACTTGTTTTAGGAACTGATTCTTGTGTTGGAGAGGTACTACCTTTGAAATAGAGCTCCTCAAAACCATCCATCTTTTCCATAAAAGTGACAATTTGATTATCACCATTAAACACCTACAAATAGTTAACATTATCAGGTATACTTGGTTGAAAGACCAACTCAATAGTCTACTTGTTCCTTTTGAAATCTTTGTGAGGAACCATGAGGGTTGAAGAGACAGCTAATGAATCTTCACGATCATTAAACTCTCTTGGCACCACAAAAATACTGAAAGCATCAAAACTTTCAATACAATCCCATATAAGATTGCAATAATGTCTCAATCTTTCTTTTTTGGTTTGATATATATTTCTTACTTGGAAAACCACCAATTTAGCATCTCCTCAGGGATGAATAATCTTAACACCTTTAGCATGAGCAGCTTTCAATTTGAGAAATAAAGATTCATACTCGGTGGTGTTATTGGTATCGTTGAACTATAACTTATATAAAAAGGGGGAAATATCTCCTTGTGGAGATAACAAAACAATTCTAGCTCTAGAACTGGTAGAAGAGTAGTTACCATCAAATTTTAGAATCCAAACATCATTAGAATATTATCTTCTTAAATATTTCTCTTCACTAGGGAGGGAAGATCCTTTTTCACCTGAACTTTGCTCAACCAATTCTTCTGATTTTCTATCTAAATTCTTTGAATTGTCACCCAATGAATTTTCATTTGATGAAATAGAAACATCTTCAATGGATAGAAAGTAATTATCCATTCCTGAGGATTCAAATAAAATTTGAGCTTCAGGGTCTGACATTTAGGTGACAATATATTTTGACTCCTTCTCAAGAAGCAACTTTTGCATGATGCCCTTAATAGGTATCCTTGCTTCAGATAGGTCCATATTCAACTATCCACCTACATTCTTATAAAAATTACGTCTGAGCATAATGTCATAGGAAGCTGGAACATCAGCCACTAAGACTGTCATATTGATCATCTTATCTAGAAAAGCCACAAATGTAAATTGGGCATCTTTAATTTGACCCAAAAGTGGCACTTGCTTGTTTTCCATGGAGAAACATCTCCCAAAAGTTTTATCTAAGGTAAGACAGAGAGAGCCTACTATCTCGGCAGGCATAACATTTTTAGAGTCTCCAGAGTCTATTATATAGTTGCTCAACTTATGACCATTAATCAAAAGGGAAACATAAAAAGGTTCTATTGTCCCAAGGGCAACATGAAGATTAATGACAAGATTATTTTAGGTGGCTTTAGTTTTCTTAGGGATCATGAGTCACTTTTGAAAAATCTTGTCCTATAGGGATGGTTTTGCTTTTGATGCACTCAGTCAACCTATCCAGCTACTTAGGGTTGGCTTGTAAGTATTCAAACTTAGACATTTGGATCTTGGTCTTCTTAGTATGATCAATTATGTCAAATAGCTGAAATGAACTAGAATTAGAGGAAGGAAGTCCATCATTTTGGGTTTTATTGGGTGTAGGACTGGTCTAAGAAATGGAAGCAGAAGGTATAAGGTTGTTTGAGGTACTTACTTTCTTATTGATCATGAGGTCCTTTGATTAGAAAGGCAGTGAAGTCCCCCGTTTAGCAAATGAAATTATTGGTTGAGGTTTTTCTCCTACTTTGCCCTTATCAGCTTATTGAGTTGACTAGTTTTGGGACCTAGTAAAAATATCATATGATCCATCAAACACTTCTCCCTTTCTTTTAGCTTCATCTTGGTAATTCAAAAAACCAATGTTGGAGTTGCCAGCTAATTCTTCTTCTCCTTCTACAAAGAGATTAGTGTCATCTTCTTGGTCTAACTTAGGTTGGAAAGAGAAATCATGTTTAGCTTCATGATAACCAACTACTGAGTTAGCTAGTACTACTTCAATGGCAATCTTCCTCTATGCGAGAGGAAGGTGATTGGGTTGCCCTTGATTCTTGGCAGCATTGATTTGATATGAATGGTTAGGGAATGTCTTCTTTGGTATATCCTGATAAAGAGGAGTAGACATTCCTTGGGACATTTGCATTTTCAAAGCTAACAACTCATTTTCTAACTTTTGCACCCTAGGATCAGTGGTGCTTGTAGAAGAATTTTAGCAAGTGAAGAAAATTTATTTTTGTCAGGATCTCTTCTTATCTTACTTGCAAGGATAAGATCATCTTCGACCTCGGTACCCAAAATTTGAGCTACAGAAAGATCTATATGGCTAGCCTACTTCAAGAAAAAACTCACTTCAAGAAGTTGAGAATTGATGAAGAAGCACTTAAGATTTTCTAGTGTTGGTTGAGCAATTGTAGGAATCCTATTCCTTAGCTTATTGAATTTAGCAATGAAGTCTCACATAGGCTCATGAGGCTCCTTCTTCATTTGCATAATTTAAGAAAACAAGGCATGTGCATCTTTTGTGGGTTTGAACCTAGCCTCAAACTTGGCCTTGAGAGTGTTCTAATTAGTTATAGCTTGAGCTTGAATATGATAAAATCAATCTATGGTAGTGCCTTACAATGTTTCTAGGAATAGTTTTACTGCTATATCTTGATATTCAATGCATATCACACCACATGCTATGTAGAAAGTTGTAATATGCTCATCAAGATGAACTTTCTCATCACCATAGAACTTGGGAGAATTCTTTCTTGAACTACGAGGTAGTTCATGTAAAGGTGGGGTTAGATTTAGGAGGCCAAAGTTGTTACCCCAAGGGCCTTGGGCTACCATGATATGACAATTGAAAGGAGGGATAACAAACCTTTATGGAGTATGTATAGATAAAGCTCTACTAGCAAAGGAAAGAGAAGCTTCACCTAGTATTGGAGACCTGATGTTGGTAGGAGAAAAACTCCTGGTTCACTGGAGGTGAGCTCATGGAGGAGAAAGATCAAAATAATTTTGCTACACAAACTCAAATATAGGATCAACAATACCTTGAGCTCTCTAGCTTCACGTATACCATGGATCTACTAGAGTGTAGAATGGAAAAGAACTAGAACTGCTTCAACTTGAAGCATGAGGCTTCAACTTACACGTTCTTCCCCAACAAAGTCACCAAAAAGCTATTAGGTGAATATTTTATCTAACTGAAGACAAAAAATTTATATCAGTCACAACATAATGACATAAATTTCTCCTCTCAGCAAGGGGAGGCTCCCTATAAACTATTATAAACTAAAACTCTACTAAATAATAACTAGGGGGTAGAATCACACCATCCATTTCTCTTTTTTTAGAAATGATGTTCATAAAACAATAGGAAAACTTCCCAAGTGATAACTAGATCCACAAGAAACCCATGAAAGCACAAAGTCTTTCATTGCTTCTCTTATTGATTAAGTACATAGGACACTGTAGAATGAAGTATAGCCCAAAGTCTCCACCGCAAACTACAACAAAGAATATGATCACAAAGGATAAAATTAGTTCAAAACCTTTCCAATATCCTTTGTGCTAAAATGAAAAAAACACAAGCTAAAGACAATTATGGTAGGACAAAGCCTCTATAATTAGCTTCAAGACATCTTCTAGATTATTTTCACTTGCTCTGCTTACTTGATCAAATGGATAAGACGATATTTATGAAAAAGACATAAGAACAATTTCCTACATAACATAAGTTATTTCAACACAAAGTTTGAAATGTCACTTGCTTTCTCATTCACTTGATAAAATATGATTAACAATATGAGCTCAAAGTCTCAAAAATGCCTTTCAATTTGGGTAGAGTTTTGCTTCTAATAACTAAGAGCTCCTTCATTCAAAATGAGAGATTACAATATATAGCATCCAAAGAAAGACTTTGGTGCTTGTTTTCACAAAATAGCCCATGCTACATTGAATGCATTGGAAAGAGGAAGTTCTATGTAAGGCCCATGTTAGAGCAAGTTACCAATCTTGACTTTGGCATTTAACTCATATCAAATGTCTTCTCCAAATCATGGTTTGCCTGATCCTCTCAAAGGCAAGGCTGCTCCTCTTTATGATACTTACATGACTTTCCACTCATCTTTACTCAAATGAAGAAAAATAAGTTACGCCATTGAATACTTACACTCTCTGATATCCATCTGGTGGACTATTCTACCCACTAAAATAAATCTTCCATCGACGCTTCTAGATTCTCTATTTGATTCCCTCTTTCTTTCTATATTTTGTCTCTTCTTGCTAATCCGAGATCTCAGGGCTATCTTCTTGCCTTCTGCTAGCTTCTCCAGATCCTTTCTCAGTGGATCACTGAGTTTGTCCTTGGGTCTACATTATTTAAAAATCAATGATTATTCCATTATCCTAAATTTGACATCCATGGGAATGTCACTAGTCATTTGAACCATTTTTAACCTTAAACCATATTTTTAGAGTTCACCAGTTCAATGGTTCAACAGTTTGATGGTTCAATATTTTATTTTTTGCAAAGATTCACGTTCGCTCAGTCTTCTTATGAATTCAATTCAATGTATCATTGAATCAACTGTTTGAACCTTTCATTAGAACCTTCCACTCGAACCTTTTTGAACCTTTGATCCATTTTGAACCTTTGAACCATTTTGAACCTTTGAACTATTTTGAAGTGGAGTTCAATGGTTCAACGGTTCAATGGTTCAATAGTTCAATGGTTTGATGGAATTCATTTTAAATCATTAAACCCTACCATTGAACCATATATCATTGAACCTCAATGTCAAACCATCCTTATCAATTTTAGGAAATGCCTTCAAGTGTTTTGAATTATTCCTTGTTCATTTTCCTGACTGAAAAACCCTTTGAAAATGAGAGATTTCCTTTTGCCGAAAAGACTTGGGTAATTAGATAACTTGATTGCTTAGAAATTTTTTGAGAAGGAAATCATTTTTTGTCCTGCAAGACCAAAATGGTTAATATGTTGACTACAAAAATGAGTGGCCAATTTTGGGGACAACATGATGATGAACTAGATTCTTCAAGATCTAGATAGTGTTTTAATTATCATAGTAGATGACTTATGGCTTTGAAAATAGAACACCAAGCTTTGTGAGAATATTTTGAAGCCAAATAGCCTCAATAGTGGCATTAATAATGCCATGACACTCAACTTATATAAATTAAAGAGCAATAGAATTTTTCTTCTTACTCTACTAATAAATGAGGCTACATCCAAAGTGAAAGTTGTAACTAAAAGAAAACTTATGACCATCATAATTACCAGCCCAATCAAGATCTATGTATCCCACCAATTCTAATCATGTACCTATTATATAGTGAATCCTATATCTGATAGTGCCCTAAATACATATCAAAATCTATTTGGTGTCTCTCTAATGAATCTCATGTGGTGTTTGCATAAAGTGTGAAACCATACCAAATACATATGAAATGTTGGGCCCTATATGAGTCAGATAGATGAGGTTATTTACAAGCTAACGATATAATGTGGCATCAACTAAGGGAGTCAAATAATGAACCTCAAGTATAACTCTAGATAAGAAAGGAGTTGATGTAGGCCTACAATCAACCATGTGAAACTGAGCTAACAAGTCCATGACATAATTAGGCTATGAAAGTGTAATCCTAAAAAAAGACTATTCTATCTAAATCCCAAAAAAATGGTATAATAGGCCCATGTCTATCATAGAAAACATGTCATGAAGTGAAGTCTTAACACTACTAATAATGGATGTTGTTCTCCATGTAATAATGAGATCATCAACATAGAGAACTAAGTACAATAGTGAATCCTCCTACTATAGAATGTAGACATTTAGATCTGAGTAACATCTAAAGAACCCAACTAAGAGAAGAAATATGTCCATCTTGGAATACCAAGCTCTAGGAGATTATTTTAGACCATAGAGAGACTTCTATAAGTGCCACACTAATGAAGAATCCTAAATGAACCTCTATGGCTACTCCATATATATCTCCTCTTAAATATCCCCATGAATAAGTATGCTCTTCACATCCATTTGATGTACAATCTAACTATGACCTACACTAATAGCCAGTATCAATCGAATGGAATTCATCTTAGCAATAGGTGTAAAGTTTTCTATATAGTCAATTAATTTCACTTGGGAAAAACCTTTGGCCACTAAGCATGCTTTATACTTATAAATATTTTCATCTATTGTAAACTTATTCTGATATATCCACCTACTTCATACTAATTTTCTTCCCTTAGGAATAGGAACAAGATCCCAAATGTTATTCCTAATTAATGAGTCATACTCTTCTTCTATTATTGAGTCCCACTCAATTGTCTCTGTGGCTTCCTAAAATACTATAGATTGAAAGTTGTGGCAATGTAGGAATGTGGAAGATCATGCTATGACCATGTTCTCCTTTTATCTAATAGATCCCTAACAAGAGGGTCTATATTTTACAAATTCTATCTAGCCCACAAATGCATCAATGGGAAAGCATCTAGAGGAGGAGGAACATAACCTACTAAACCTTGCTGGGGAGGTATTACCTCATCATCCTTGTGAGTAGATGGATCAAGAGTATCATCGTCACTACTATTTGATTCTTCTAAGGAAGAAGAATGAGAAATGTTAGAAGACAATTTTGAAGGACTTTCTTCAAAGTAAACACTTCTCATTATAATAAGCTCATGTGAATCTAGATCAATGAGAAAATATCCCTTAACACCATCAAGATATCCCACAAATATACAAGTCCAACTTTGTTTTTCTAAAGCATGGTTCTTGTATGAAGGTATGTGAGCCCATACTAGGCTATCAAAGACTCTAAAATGATGCACATCTAGCTTCTTGTTGCACCAAGCTTCAAGAGGTGTTATCCCCTTTAAATCTTTATGAGGAACTCTATTTTGTATATATGTAGCATAATTAATTTCTTCCACCTAGTACTTAAGTACTAATGATTTTGCATGAATCATACAACTTGCCATCTCTTTTAAGAATTTATTATTCCTCTTTGATACACCATTCTACTAAGGTGTATATGTAACTAAATTTTGAAGATCAATTCCTTCAAGAGCACATAATTGTTCAAACTTGTTGTTCACATATTCCATCCCATTATGTATGTAGATGATATCAACATACTTCCCAGATTGTTTCTCTACTAGAGATTTGAATTCTATAAAAATATCAAATACTTCACTCTTGAGTTTTATAAAATAAACCCAAGTATATCCATAATAGTCATCAATAAATGTGAGAACATAGTAGATTTTAATAAAAGACAAAGTGGGTGATGGACCCACTAAATCATTATGAACAAGTTTGAGGACTCGTGTAGCCATCTAAGCCTTCTCTTTGTCAAACTTATCCTCTAGATGTTTTCCTAAGGCATAACCATGATATACACCCCCTAAAAACTGAATATGTGGAAGTCCTATAACCATCCCATGCTGACTAAGCTACTATAAATAACGGTAGTTCAAATGACCAAACCACTCATGCCATAGCTTGCTCAGTGAATCAATGTGTGAGAGTAAAGTTGTAAAGGGAGAATAAGGCACAAAGTGAGAAAATTAATAAATCCAAGTATTATTGTTGACTTTTCCCACTATAACTAAGGCATTATCCTTCAATTTTTTGATTGAAACAAAATCAGGTGTGAACTCAAATTTTCTACCACAATCAAAGTGGGTGATTTGGTAGATAGAGAGAATGTTAATTGATAACTTTAACACAAAAATGACATCCTTAAATACACCACTATCAACATCAATTGTACCTTTTTCTATAACATCTACCTTAGAATCATCACCTATGAGAATATGAGGCAATGAACTTGGTTCTAATCCACAAAATTATTCTTGATTAGAACCCATATGGTGCGAAGAACATAAGTCAATTACCCATGACTTGGGAGAATTTTCTAGTGCAACTAGTGTCGTAGCTTTCCCATTCCCTGAATTTGAAGGAGTGGAACAATCCTTTGATTGATTGATGTTATTCTTTTTGAGAAGACCCTTAAGTTCATCAATCTCTTTATTCTAACAATCTTGTTCACTATGAAACCCATTTTTGTAATAAGGACAAGGAGTGTCAGTCCTTTTTTGTGAATCCCTTTTCTTATTAATAGATTTATAATCTCCTTTTGAGGAAGATTATTACCTTTTATTCTTATCTTTTTGTGACTTATTCTTATTATTCTGCTTCTTTTCACTAAACCTATATTTGATGTTGATGTTGAAACTTTCTTATGTTGAGGTTGACTTACAATTAGAGTTTGAGATTTGGATGACTTGATTAGACCCATAGTTATTAACTATTCTTTTTTAGACATTAGAATCTTAGAAAATGCCTCAAAGGTGGGCATTTGATAAGATGTGCCCAATGTGAGCCTATGAGTCTAAAAATTAGAGACAAAGATTGAATATTAGGACTTAATTTGTGTAAGGCACTGAAAATCAACTGAATATCTTTTTTTTATCAATTTTACATTCAGAAATTTGTGCTCTAAGATATATGACTTTAGTGATGTAGTCTTTCATTATAGCATAATTTTTAGGATCTAAACTAATGAGTTCATTGTCAATTTGATAACCATGAACCTCATCTATTTTACCAAAAAATGATGATAATTTATCACAAGCCTCTTTTTGAGTTATACATTTGTCAAGATGGAAATTCAAATCTAAAGACATGTAAGACTGAATGCATCAATAAATTTAGTAGTTTCAAAAAAAAAGTGTTGTAACCATTTTACATCAGTAGGTGGAGTAAGAAGAGTTATTATGTAAGGTGTATATCCTAGCATCATTAATGTATTCTGAACATTTTGTTTCCATGTGTTACAATTGTATGTTGTTAATATTGGAAACTTAAGATCCCCCATAATGTAATTAGAAATAAAACATCACAAAGTAGAAATCAAAGTATAGAACACACTATAAAACCCCCTTGAATTACTTAGTTTTATCCCACCCAAAAATTATTTTTTGGCACTTTATAATTGAGTGCATTTATAAGGATGGATTATAATTGTTCCAGTTTATAAAAAAACTCAATTAGGCCCTCTATTCTAAAAGTAAAAAAGTATGCACTTTATTATAAACAATTCTACACCAATATGTTATGCTAAAAAAAATATTAACTTTAAAAAAAATGGGACCTACATACAAGGTTGTATGTGAAATTTATGAGCCTCTAAAGTTGTAGAAATGATGATGAGAAAGAGATTCTATAAAAAATCTAAATTTTGGAAAAATATAGAAAAATATGGAAAACATTGAAAGTAAAATAATGAAGAGCATGAAATTTTAACATATTTCAAAAAAACATTCACTCAAAAATAACTCCTAGTGTTCAAATGGTAGGCTTCCAAAGTTTCCCTTTCAAATATGCCTACTGATCTGTGAGGCCTACCAAAAAAAAATCTTGAATAGTCAGTACGGTCCATTCGGCCATACCTAAGAGTAAAAAAAAAAAATTGCCTTCCAAGTGATAGTATCTAAATTGGACAAATTTTATATGGATCTGTAGGTTTGATGCCTTTCAAATGCAATCATGAGGTCCATTTTTCTCATAAATTCTTTGATCTTTAAGTACCTATTGGAATCAAAAATGGTGCTTTTGGATCATACCCTTGCCAATTTCACCTCCTTTTCCCAATTTGGACAAAATTGTAGATGATTTTTACTATCTCGAACACTCTAAACTCAATGGCAAGATCAAAAATTCTCCATAAAGCTCTAATTTGTGCCTGTATACAAAATAAAAAAAACCAATCCTATATCTAGATATTTTTCTTTTAAATATTTATCAATCTACAGATTCAAGATATCTTTGATACCTTGTTAGAATTAGCTAAAATATCTATAGAATCTAATAGAAAGCATAAAGAAGAGATAAAATAGTAATAGTAATAAATAATAACTATATATTTGAGACAATAACAAAAATGAATAAATAACTCAAATATGATGAATTACTCTGATAATTCAATATTAATCTGATGTATAATACACAAATAGCCATTGCTTATATATATCAAGGTGTGAGAGATAAAGATCAAGGAACTCACACAACACATGTAGTTCAACTAATATCTGACTACAAGAATGGTGGAGTGGAACTCAACACTAACATGTAGTTACTTGAGTATACCCTACCTGATTAAATAATAGAGCTATATCTTTATATTGAATGTGCCTTACCTAAATACTTAAGCCATATCTTGATTTTAACTATTCCCTACCTACCTTCTTGTACTTAGAATATGCCCTACCTACTTTATCTACTTGAGTACATGCCATGATTGAATACTAAGCCATTTATTGATCTTAAGTATGACCTACCTAAATACCCAATCCATATCTTGATCTTGACTATGCCATACCTTGTTGTACTCAAGTATGAATCAATTATAATCTCACACATGCATGACCTCACTAATATATTCTAGGATCACATAGATTAGGGTCATATTATATTATTCCAAACTCACATAGGACACTATTACTATAATAATAAATACCACTACTAATTGGGGTGGAGGGTAATGCTTTCGAACCATATTTTTTCAAACTCATATCAAAATCACTCATATTTCCATCTCCCTCTCCCTAAATAATATAAATGGGTTTAAGTGCATAAATCATCATTCATCATCATAATCACTCCCTCATCATTAATTATTTTTGTTCATCCCTTTCTCATCTACCTTAATTATCCTTCATCATCCCTCATTATCCTTAATGATACTATCATTGGTCCTCATCATCACTCATCATCCCTAATCACTTACTCATCATCCCTAATCACTCCCTTAACATCCCTCATCATCTAAAATCACTCCCCCATCAAATCTCATCATCATGAATTATCCCTAGTCACTCTCTCATCATCCTTAATCACTTCACCAATTGCCCTCATTTTCCCTAATAATACATAATCACTCACTAATTATCCCTCATTTATCCTCTTTATCCCTAATCAATTGCTCATTAAACCTCATCATCCCTAATCATTCCCTCATTATCCCTCATCATCCCTTATCATCCATAATCACTCCTTCATTGGCCCTCATATCTTTCATGGTCAATAATTACTCCATAATCATCCCTCATCATCCCTAACCATCCCTAGTAACTCCCTCATCATGATTAGGGTTGATGAGGGATGATGAGGGTTAATATTAGAGTGATTAAGGATGATGATGGGTAATTAGGGATGATGAGTGAGTGATTTCAAATGATTAGGGATTATGAGGGTTGATTATGGTGTGATTTGGGTAATGATAACCATCAATGGAGTGATTAGGGATGATGAGGGAGTGATTATGGATGATAAAGTATAATGAGGTCTAATGAGAATGTGACTAGGGATGATGAGGGATAATATAGGTTGATGAGAGAGGGATGAGGCGTGATATTTAATGATGAGGGAATGATTATGATGATGAATTATGATGAATGGTGATTTATACAATTGACCCCCTCTTTTCATATGGTTTGGGGAAAGGGAGATAATGATATGAGTGAGTTTTATATGAAAATTAATTTTATATGGATTAGAGTTTAGGGTTTAGGGTTATGGGTTAGTGTTTAAATTTAGTTCTTATAATTCAAGATTTAATCTTGAAGATTTAGGGTTTAAGTCTCATGGTTTAAGAAAAGGGTTAAGGGTTTGGATTTTAATGGTTAGTGTTTAAGTTTTATGGTTTATGGTTTGGTGTTTAGGGTTTATGGATTTGGATTTAGGGTTTAGGTTTTATGTGTAAGGAGTTATTATTTAGGGTTTATAATTTTTTTAGGGATAAGGTTTTAGGTTTATAATTTAGGGCTTATGGTTTAAGATTTTGAATTTAGGTTTTGTGTTTTATGATTTAGGTTTCTTATTTCTATGTTTTGGGTTTATGTTTAAAATTTAATGCTTATATTTTATGTTTTATGGTTCAGAATTTAGGTTTTAGGGATTGTGATTTAGGTTTTAGGGTTTGAAATTTATGGATTTATAATTTGGGGTTTAAGGTTCAGGGTGTAGGTTTTGGGTTTTGAATTTTTTTGATTTAGGTTTTATAATTTATGGTTTAGGGTTAGAGGTTTAAGATTTAGAAATTAAAGATTTTGGTTTTATGGCTATTGTTTTAAGGTTCATAGTTTATGTTTTAGGTTTTAGGCTTCAAGTTTTAGTTTTATGGCTTAGGTGTTATAATTTGGGGATTATAATCTAGATTTTATGCTTTAGGTTTTTGAAATTATGGTTTATGGATCAAGAATTATGGGCTAGGGTTTTGGGTTTAGGGTTTAGGGTTTTAAGTTTTGTGGTTAGAGTTAGGGGTTTGGTACATAGGTTTTAATGTTTTCATTTAAAATTTTGTGGTCATATTTATGGTTTAAATTTTATAGTTTGGTTTTTGGTTTTTGGGGTTAGGATTTTGGGTATTTTGTTTCACACTTAAGGTTTATCTTTTAGGGTCTCAAGTTGAAGATTTTGGTCTTAGGGGTTATGGTTGAGGGTTTGGGTTTTTGAACTTAGTTTTTAGTATTTAGGCTTTGGGTTTTAGTGTTTAGGGTTTAGTTATTATGGTTTAGGATTTAGGTTTATAGTTTATGGTTTATATTTTAGGGTTTGGGGTTTGTAGTTTTAGGTTTAAGGTTTAGGGTTTAGGGATTTAAGTTTAATGTTTAAGGTTTTGGGTTTGGTTTTAGAAATTGGGGTTTAAGAGTTAATGTTTGGGGTTTATGAATTATGGTTTATGGTTTTAGGCTTGGGTTTAAGATTGTAGGAATTAAGTGTTAGGGTTTAGGGTTTAGGTTTGGAGATTAGGATTTATGATTTAGAGTTTAAGGCTTATTTTTTGGCATTTAGGGTTAGGGGATAAGGGTTTATGGATTAGTTTTGGGGGTTTTAGGTTTAAAGTTATCATTTTAGGGTTTAGGTATAGGTCCTAGGTTTTATAATTTAGGGTTTGTTGTTTAGGGTTTAGGGTTTACCTTTTGTGATTTAGGATTTTTAGTTTAACATCAAGTTTTAGTGCAAGGGATTGGGTTTAGGGTTTAATATTTAATGGATTGGGGCTTATATTTTAGGGTTTGGGATTTAGATTTTAAGGTTTAGTATTTAGGGTTTATGGTTTAATGTTTAAGTTTAGTGTTCATGGTTTAGGTTTAATTTTATAAGGTTTGAAGTGAAAGGTGTAAGGTTTAAGATTTATAGTTTATTATTTAGGGTTGATTGTTTGGGTTATAGTGTTTAGTTTTTAAGGTTTAGGATTTGTGTTTTTAGGATTTAGGTTCTATGGTTTTGGATTTTATGTTTTATGATTTTGGGTTTAGGGTTTAGTGCTTAAGGTTTCAATATTAGGGTTTAGGGTTAAGTGTTTAAGGGTCAAGGTTTTGGGTTTTGGGTTTAGTGTTTAGGGTTTAAGGTTCATGATTTTGAATTTTGTGTTTAGGGTTTAGTGTTTAAGATTAAGTGCATAGGGTTAAGGGTTTATGGTTTAGTGTTTAGGATTTAGGATTTTAGGTTGATGGTTTGGGGTTTAGTGTTACAATCTTACGATTTATGTTTTAAAGTTTAACGTCTAAGGTATAAAGTCTAAGGTTTAAGGTTATATGTTTAGGTTCTAGGGTTTAGGGTTTAGGGATTATTATTTTGGGTTTAGGGATAATGTATTAAGGTTAAGGGTTTAAGTTTTAGGGATTAGGGCTTAGGTTTTAGGTATATGATTTAGTGTTCAAGGTTTAGGGTTTCTGGCTTAGGGTTTTGAGTTTAAGGTTTAGGATTCAATGTTTAGGGTTTAAGGTTTAGTGTTTAGGGTTTGGGGTTTAAGGTTTAGGGTTTAGGTGTAAATTGAGTGTACTATGGTGATTAGTTACATGTATGCCTGGTATGAGTGACTATATCATGACTACATAAAGATGGCATGTATGAGTGACTACATACCTACATGTAATACTAGGTATGTGGTAGATGTAATGTATGAATAAATATATAATTAATATACATATGATATATGTTGAATGCTATAATATAATAATTTATGCATATTAATAGACCCATTTATTAAAAAACCCACAAATTATTTAGGTATTCAACCTGAATCCATCTTCAGTCTTTTTACACAAATGTTTCTAGTCATTCCTTTCTCTATATAAGTGAGAATACCCCCTTTAATTTTAATATGTCTCATACAATTCCCCATATCATTTATATATAGGTGATAATTCCCCCTCTATTACTTTTCAATCATCCATTGATAATGGCCCCTCTCCTTTATCCATTGATTCAATAATACCCCATCTAATGATTTTCAATCATGATAATGCTAACACTCGTTTCAAGATACAAATCATGTATTGAATTAGGCATTAGGTATTCAAGATATGTCTTAGGTAAAATAGATAATATGTGGATTAAATATGGGTTTTTAAGATCAAGATATGGCTCATATATTCAATGAGGTAGGGAATAATGAATTAGGTGGGGCATACTCAAGTAGGTAGGGCAATAAAGATAGGTAGGTAAGGGATACTCAAGTGGACAAAGTAGGTATGGAATACTCAAGTATAATAAGGTGTGTAGGGAATATTTTATATCATGATATGGCTTAGATATTTAGGTAGGGAATATTCAAGATTAAGATATGGATCTGGTATTTAATTAGGTATGACATGTAATCAAGTATGTAAAGTATGTAGGGCATACTCAAATAGTTAAAGTAGGTAGGGTATACTTAATTACAGTAAGGTAGGTATGGAATCATCAATATGAAGATATAGCTTAGGTATTTAGGTAGGGAGTACTCATTGAGATCAAGATGTGGCTCAATTGTTTAATCAAGTAAGGCATACTCAAGTAACTAAATTAATTAGGGCATAATCAATTAGGTAAATTAGGCATGTAATAATCAGTGGTATATATCTATTACATATGTAACATGATTCTAAATTTTGTTTATCACTCTATCCTCTAGTCCTAAAATTTTAAAAACTAAGTATTGACCAAAATGGATTTTAAAAAAACCAATTTCTCAATGTTAACTCCTACAACTCTATAATCAATTTCAGAAGATGCAGAGTGGCCCTAATTTATTATGTTTAGTAAAATAAATTTAACTATAAGAATATAAAATTAACTATTTTTATTAGATATGATAAATGGTTTTAAAATTAGATCTATGAACTAGACAAGTAAGGGTTTTGATAGCTAGACCCACAACCATGAAATAATGTTTTGAAAAATGGTCTCATAACCATGATAAATCACAACTATGACAATTTACACCAAAAGGGTTTTAAGGGTCCCATCATCAATCCATGCACAATAAGAGGGTTTGAATGTTCCAAAACTATATCAATTCAAATAATATGAGGGTTTGATAGATCCCACAACTATGATGAGAGGGTTTTGAGGATCCCACAACCTTAGTAAGGAAAGTAATACAACTCCATGGTAAATAGTAAATATTGAATACTAAAAATAGTTATCCCCTTGAATGGATTTTCCCTAAAACTTTCACTATTAATATAAATCCAGGCATAAGTATCCTATCCTCTACTAATATTTTATCTCCTTGATACATCTGCACAACCTTTGCATAACTCAAACATAAAAAGTGAGCCTAAACACCCACTAAACAAATTAGTATCTAAATCAAGACAAGGAAATAAACAAATTATCTTTACAAATATAGCAAAATCATGATACCATCCTTTTGAATACAAGCCATAGTTGTTACACTTTGGTAGAACTTACCCAAAACTTCTGCTATAGACCAAAATCCCATTTGGATCAAATAATCTTTTTCTAATATTTTATCTCCTTGAATCATTTGCATATCCCCTTCACATATGGACAAAATGACCCTAGTAAATAAGGTAAGCCATTCCAAAGATCAAGATAATGGTTATGGCATAATAGATAAAGAGTGTCAAATGGCTTTTGCCATGGATCAGAATGATAACTCTAATGTAGATTCCTCTAGTAACCACACAAACCATGATGAAAGTGGTGTATATTCATGTATCCTCCAAACACTCATCTGCAATATTCATAGTAACACTGACATGGATTCCTCTATCATCTATATTGGCTATGAAAATAACATACATCACAGTGGATCTTTCACCAATCTTATGAGGGACTTATTCATGATGAACCAAGAGAACATAATCCCCAATGGTTATCATCAAATTTTATTGATAATCAAAAATAGATCATGAATCAAAACCATAAAGCACATCAGACCAATTGACCATAAAATATGGTGTATGTTAGGACTTGTTCCAATGTCTTAACATTAGGTTAGATTTTTGGTAGGTAATAAATAATTATTGTAAATGGGGCATGCATATTTTAGTAAAGATACCCCCATAAAATAAACTTACTTAGTTTAATTATTAGGTAGTTTAGTGTTTTATATTTATTGATTAGAATTACTTTAAGGGTTGTTTTCCCGTATTTAGTTGGTTATAGGATTAGTTGTTTTTACCGGTCATTAGTAAAAACTATATTAATCCATGTTTGCATTGTAAAAGGGTTAACATAGTAAAGGAACCCTTATGTACTTGATTTTTTGAAATTAATAAAATACTTGTGCACACACACTAAGCAGGGACAAGGTTCGACCTATTTTGGTTCTGGTGTTATCAGTGGTATCAAAGCATGGTTATTTTGGAAGCTTGGTGAATTCGAAGGAGCAAGGTGAAAAATCAATTCATGTGATATCTTTTGGCATGAAATAAGGTATGTCATATAAAATGATTTTTTTATTGGTTTAAATGTTTGAAAAATTATTAAATTATTTTAATTTTTCAAATATTATTCACATTTAAACCTGTATTTTCCATATACCACAGTCTGGTCTTTTTGATCATTTGATACTCAATTGTCTTGTGTTCAAACCTCCTTATCTGGCATAAAAATGATTTTTTAGCATTTTAATGTTATTAAATTTATTGTTTTTTGGCCAAAATCAGATTTGTACGGCCTATTTTCTATTGAAAACCTCTAAAAATTTCCATTCATTCTCAGGCCTCTTAATAGCTAAAACATCTGCAAATGGTATTAAACCCCTATTTTTGCATTCAAATTGAAAATCTAGAATTTTTTGAACTTGTACAACCTATTGTATGGCCTTCCAACACCCAAGCTTCATTTTGAATCCATTCCCTGCAAAACATACTTTGAAAATCTACAAAAACTCAATAAAAATTCATTTTATCTAGCCTGTACGGATTTGTACGGCCCATAGGAAAGAGAGCAGGTGTAGGAAAACATCCAGGAGAAACCATGGCATCCTAGGGAAGAATGACATAGTATAAAATTCAGATTTTTTTTTTTAAAAATGTTTCTAAAGTTTTTTTTATCAAATATTTGCCTTAGTGGGTCCCATGGGAGGAAGATTGGAAGAGAAGTTGTAAAAGGGAAAAAATTGAATTTATTTACTCATATGTAATTTTTTTTTAATTTTTTCTCATACACAAAATTGGGATAAGTAAAAATTTCTGAGTGAAATATTCTGCAAATGCTCTTAGAACAATTGGCTAAGCTTATTTTGTTAGAAGCTTGCAAAGGAGGAGGTCAAGGGTTCAAATCCCTTCTTTTTGGAGAAAGTTATTTTTGCTTTGGAATATGCTTTAAAAAAAAAATAATGTTCTCTTTTTTAAATTAGAATATTGTAAAACACATACTTATTGTATTGTGCTATTTAAATTTTCAAAAAAGGGGCAGAATTCAATCATATTTATTTTACATTATTGTGGTGAGACAAGGGTGTAATTGGTGGAATAAAGTTGTAATTTGGTGAAATAAGGGCGTAATCGTTAATTTTTGGTGAGGTTAAGTGCAAAACCCATCAAAAAACTTGTTTTTTTCTTTTACGCTCTACACAGAGGTTAAGTGCAAAATCTCATAAAAGCAGTGTCTTGTGCAGTGAGTGTGATATTTGTTTCATTTCTTTTGCATTTTGTCGTACGTTTCTCTACTACACTTACTTTCATTTCAAAATGCCAAAAATTCAAATTTTGCTTTTAGATGGTGATAGATTAACAATTTCTAATTATTCAGATTGGAAATGATTGATGGAGGCTTCACTAGTGTTTAATGAGTTATGGGATATTGTTAAGAATGAAAATCCCGCATTGCCAAAAGAGTAGGCTAAATTAGATATTTTAAATTTGCATGATTCTAATGCCTTAGCTCTCATTAAATGTTGTTGTACTGGTGATACGTATGTTCATTTTGAAAATTCTCCTCATATTTACATTACATGGAAAACATTGTCAAATTTATATGATAAGAAACCTAAGCATAAGAAGATAGATATTCATATGCAGTTGTTTACTTTGTCATTAGATGAAGATGGGGATATGGGAGAATATATGTCTAAGTTGAAAAATATCACTATTGAGTACACTAAGGCTAGTTTTGGAAAACTGGATGATGACCTCATAGTTACTACTACTTTGAAAGGACTACCAGGGTCCTATAGGATTTTTTTTGAAATATTGCATGTCTCTAACAAGATCACAAGCATCACCTTTGATAAGTTAGCTAAGTTGCTCATCCCACATGACCTCTCTCTACCCAATAAATCCAGGAAAATTGAAGAAGCTCATGTTTTAGAGTCAAAGCCTAGTTCATCTTCATTTGGGCATCAAAACAATAGAGGAAATAGTTCTAGAGGGGATCGAGGTTACAGAGGAGGCAGATATCAAAATAGAGGTAGGGGTCATTCAAATAATCAACAATCTAATCAATCACATTCACATGAAACAAGTGATCGAGGACATAGTCACAACTCATATAGGGGCAAAGGTCGAGGTAGATCAGACATTCAGTGTCATAGATGTGGAAAATTTGGTCACATTGCCTCAAAATGTACGATTCCTTTTGATAAAATTTAGAGGCCATAAAAAGTGACTAAGACTAACTCTGCTCAGTATGCTGATCATGACTATGATGAATCTAGTAATGTTACCCATGAATCTGCATTCACTACTTTGAGGTACATTGATTATATTGAATATGAGGCTAGAGATGAGCTCACAGATGTATGGGTTTTAGACACAGGAGCAACCAAACACACGACATTTAGGAGAGATTTCTTTTGGTCTTATATGGAAGCTTCTCTCTCTCTAGTTGCCTTAGCAGATAAGTCTATTCATAAGCCACTAGGACTTGGTTTTATTCAAATTATTCTTCCTAATGGGTCTATATAAAATACTTGGAGGATATTTGGTATGTTCCCACATTAAAGAAACATTTACTTTCTTTGGTAACTATTTGAAAGAAAGGTTATCAAATTGTGCTTGAAAATGGGCTCATTTACATTAATTTAGTGAAGGATGATTATAAAACAATGTATACAAGATATGAAGATGGAAACTTGGTTAGATTGCATTATAAGGTGCTTCCTCCCAATATAAAACTTGCATTAGTTATTAACACAGGTACAGATACTATGTCTACATAGCCATTATGGCATCTCCGCTATGGAAATTTGAATATCCACTCTTTAGTGGATTTGTAGAGATATGGTATGGTGAATGGGTTGCCCACTTTTCGCAAAGATAGTATTCTTTGTGAGTCATGTGTTTTGGGTAAACAAAATTGGGAAAATTTCCTAAACAGTCATCTTAGAGAGCTAATAGATGTTTACAGTTAGTTCATAGTGATGTATGTGACATGAAAAAGTCATCCATTGGTGGGTGTAGATACTTTGTCTTGTTTATTGATGACTTTTCTAGGATGATTTGGGTATTCTTTATGAAAAACAAATCTGAGGTTTTCACTAAGTTTGTTGATTGGTTACACTTAGTCAAAAAAGAAACAGGTTCACATTTGGCCACTCTTCGTTCAGATAATAGAGGTGAGTATACCTCGAATGAATTTTTAGACTATTATCGAGAACATGGAATTCATTGACAATATAGTAATGCTTATACTCCACAACAAAATGAAGTATCTGAATGAATGAATGAATAGAAATTTAGAGGGTACATCACATGCCATGTTGCACTATAAATAGCTTGATGATAAATTTTGGGCCAAATCTATTGGTACTGTAGTATGTTTGAGAAACAGGTCCCCCACAATTGCACTTTTGGGACAAACTCCATATGAGGCATGGTATGGGTTTAAACCTAAAGTTAAATACTTGAAAGTGTTTAGATGTGTTTGTTTTGCTTTGGTTCTTATTAAACATAAAACTAAGTTGGAACCATGAAGTCAAAAATGCATCTTTATTGGTTATTCTAAAGATAATTCGGGGTTTCATTTGCTTTCACAGGATTCAAGCAAATTCATAGTGAGTCGAGATGTAATATTTGATGAGTTTGGGACTATGAACACTATAGAGATTGATTCTCAACTTGATAGATTAGAGAGGAAAAATACAAAAAGAGACAAGGGTTTGAATAATGGGGATAACTCTTTGAAGTTATGGTATGAGACTCAAATTCCTTTACTTTCCTCTCCATCTACAAGTTCACATGTTGATGACTTAGAAATTTTTGAAAATTCTCTAAGTCCCCCATCGAATAATGCACCTAATGAGAATTTTGGAGTCCCTAATTTGAATAATTTGTCTAAGTATCCAAAATGGGCTCAAAGTAATTTTTTTTGACTTGACAACAGATGAAGTTGGTTTAACAGGGCCTAAGAATTCTTGAAAATAGGTGAACTATGCTATGGTTGTTACTACTTCTTCCACTAAGCCATCCACTTTTGAGGAGGCATATACTAAATGTGTTTGGAAACAAGTAATGAAATGTGAGTATGATTCCATACTTAACAATAATACATGGGTTCACTCTCGAGGGGCATTATACTAGGTTTTATAACTACCACCTTCCTTTGTTAAATCATTTTAGATGTAATGCTATTATCAGTTTTCCTTTTTACTTGCTTTCCTCCTTGGAACACTCTATCCTAAGGGTGAGAGCCAAAATGGCCAAGAAGTTGGATATAAAACCTATTCCCCTACACTAGGGGCTTATTTTCTATCTCTACAATTTATATCGCACCCTTAAGCCAAACAAGAATATCAAAGGTGTTAATGAAGACATTCCCTCCAACTCAGTGTCTGGCAATGTAATTGATGAATCCTAAGTTTACCAAAACCAATGATGCCCCTTTATCCACCCCTGTTAAGACCCTTGTTAATACCCTCAGCTCATTTGTGAGCAAAAAGGGAAAGAAGATGAAGGTTGATGGAGAAGAAGAAAATTTTGAAGAGACTACAGAAGGGACCCATAGGAATCTAGGTAGGGCCATGGGGTGCCAAGGTTGAAAACCTCACAAGCCTTCCAAAATTAGTAAGGAAGGTTTCCCTTCTGGAGTGTGCATATCAGGGTGGATTGCTAGCAAACTATCCCCAAAGGCCACACTGATTGACTATTTAGAAAGTGCTTTGAATGAAGCAACCCAAGAAGAAGAGTCTAAAGAGATAGAAATCCAAGAAAATTTAGAGGACACTGGAGGGAAATAGGCTTCTCGAGTTTTTGAGGTCACTGAAGAGCAGGGTGCTGACACTATGGAAACTACTAACAATAAGGGGAAGATGCATGTCAAGGAAGCTGGTGAGGGCACAAAGAATGAGACTGCTTGGAAAACCAAAATTAGGGCCTTGAAGGACAAAATTCAAAAGCTAGAGAAGGTCTTCACCAAAGGCCTTTGAAATAAAATTTTGATGAATATGTCTATGTTGGAAGTGGTGGGTAATTTTGGGAATGCTGACAATGCAGAGAATGAGAAAATTAATGATCTTGTTAATTCAATAGTTATGTAGTTAAGACCTTTCTGACTCTAGTCTTTCCATTGTTTATGTTTTACTTTTGACTATTGTTCTTAGTTATGCCATTGTTCCTATGCTTGCATCTTTTGTTTGCCTGCCTTCTTGTCTTTTTTGACTGTATAGGGTTTGGCCCCTAGTTTACTGCCTTACTTAATCAAAAAACAATAATACATGGGTTTTAGTTGATCCTCCTCCACATGTTAAACCCATCAGATGTAAATGGGTTTATAGGACTAAGTATAAATTAGATGGCTCCATTGATAAACATAAGGCACAACTTGTTGCAAAAGGATATGTGCAACAAGAAGGTATTGACTATGAGGAAACATTTGCACCAATTGCCAAATGGCACACTATTCATATGGTACTTGCCTTAGCAGCACAAAATGGTTGGAAATTACATCAATTGGATGTTAAAAGTGCTTTTTTAAATGGTGATTTATAGGAAGAAGTCTATATGAAACAACCTCAGGGTTTTGAATAGGTGGGTGCTGAACACAAAGTGTGTAAATTGACAAAAGCTTTGTATGGGATCAAATAGGCACCCAGGGATTGGTATGAGAAAATAGATTCATACTTGAAATCCATTGGTTTTCATCATAGTGAATCAGATGATACTCTCTATTTTTGAGTGCAGGGTAAGAAAATGGTGATACTAGTTCTCTATGTTGATGACTTGTTTATTATAGGTAATGATGAAAACCATAACAAGTCTGTGAAGAAGGAATTAAAAGATGGGTTTGAGATGACAGATCTTGGAATTCTTCACTACTATCTAGGCATAGAGGTAACTCAAAAAGAGCATAGTATTTTCATTTCACAAACTAAGTATATATCTGAGTTATTAGAGAGGTTTGGCATGAGTGTTTGCAAACCTGCCCTCACTCCCATGGAAAGTAACTTGAAATTGTCTAAGGATGATATCAGTGCCTTTTTTGATGGCACCACATATAGACAATTGGTGGGAGGTTTGATATACTTGGTGATTACCATGCCTGATATTTCATTTTCAATTGGAATTTTATCTAGGTTTATGCATGAGCTTAGAGAAATTCATTGGCATGCAACAAAATGAGTACTTTGTTACCTTTAGGGAATGAAAACATATGGCCTTGAATACCGCTGCAACAAGAACTTCAAAATTGTTGGATTTTGTGGTGCAAATTTTGGTAGATGTGTGGATGACAGAGTGTCAACCACAGGATAAACTATGCATATGGGTTCAGCTGCCATTGCTTAGTGTTGTAAGAAGCAGGATATAGTGGTAAATTCATCAACAAAATTAGAGTATATTTTAGCATGGGATGCTTCCAGAGAAATTGTTTACCTTCATTGTATTCTTGAAGATCTTCAAGTTTCTCAGTTTACTCCTACACAGTTATACATTGATAATCAGAGTGTAATCAAGATGTCCAAGATTCTAGTGTTTCATGCCAAATCAAAACATATGGATGTCAAATACCATTATATGTGAATGCTGGTGGCAAGTAAAACTCTTGATCTAATATATTGCCCAACTACCGATCAAACAACTGATATCTTCACAAAACCCCTTGACAGAATCAAATTTGAAAAATTCAGAAAAATGCTTGGTATGTGTCCAAAGACCTAACTTTGGATCATAGGGGGGTTTGTTAGGACTTGTTCCAAAGTCTTAACGTTAGGTTAGATTTTTGGTAGATAATAAATCATTATTGTAAATGGGGCATGCATATTTTAGTAAAGACGCCCCCATAAAATAAACTTACTTAGTCTAATTATTAGGTAGTTTTAATGTTTTATATTTATTGATTAGAATTACTTTATGGGTTGTTTTCTCGTATTTAGTTGGTTATAGGATTAGTTGTTTTTACCCGTCATTGGTAAAAACTATAGAAATCCATGTTTGCATTGTAAAAGGGTTAATGGAGTAAATGCACCCTTATGTACTTGATTTTTTGAAATTAATAAAATACTTGTGCACTCACACTAAGCGGGGACAAGGTTCAACCTATTTTGGTTTTGGAGCTATCAGTGTAATCTTTTATCATCTAACTAGGTAGGGCAAGATATAAAAAGGTCTCCTCTAATGTCCATGTTTAGAGAAAAATAGAAATACCATAAGCATTATCCCTAACTAAATGGGCCTTCCTTAATTCCACCAAATAAGAAGAATTTTATTTTATACTAAAGTAAAACCCTGATACCCATCTCAAGAAAACCATCAAACTCTAAATAGGCTAGGGGATAGTAGTTATGTATATGGTAAAAAATAGATGATAATAGTAAAAACAACCAAGCATCCTCCCTTTCCCAATAGGAGAGGGAGAAAAATAAATAGCTAATATACTATGTGAAATAGAATCCTATAGGATAAATCAAAGATAAAACAGTAGCATAAAGGGAGGTAGTACCACTCTACCCTATAAATGAGGAAATTTACCTTCAAGATGAAACAAGCTCTATTTTAACCTTCCACTATTCCATTATCTTATCTAGCATAATATAAGTATTATAAATCTACTACCAAGATGTAGAAACACTTTTGCTCTGAATCCTCTTGAATAATACCACATTTATATTATAGGTATTCTACCAGTATGATGTCTTGTTATAAATAGTCTTGAATCTATGTGTCTACCATTTAATATCAAGCAATTTATACTCTATATTTTTATGTCAAAGCCCACCTAGATTCTTACTCTAGTATTTGGTGCACACCAAACTTATGTTCTAATTATCTCTCACCTAGTGGGCCATTCAGTCTTATGTAAGAAAGAGTTAGGGATTCTATCCATCCATAGCCACACCAAACACAATTAAAAACCCATGTGTCTATCATTTAGATTCTACCAATATTCTACTTTGATTTCTTATAAAGAACACCACCTAAAGTCTTTATATTTAGATATTAGGATCTATCAGTCATCCATACTAGTTCTTTCTTACCCAATGGGCCTTCTCACTCTCAAAATACCAGCTAGATCTAGATATAGATCATTATATTTAGTCTCCCTCTCTTCCCACCCAACCCCTAAATTTGAATTCCTCCCTCCAATTCTTCTCTCACTTAGCTCCATTCAAAATGTTATATAAACTTAATTATATTATTATATTTATTACATTTATTTACCTAAATATATATGGTTCTAATTGACCAAACATAAGAACCCATTATAACTCAAAGGGTGTAAGCCCTTTGAACTGAAAAGGGTGTAAGTGTTTGGTAAAGGACATAAGCCATTTTATCCAAATGGCATGTGCCCTTTATGCTTGAGACAACCCTATATCATATTTTTAATGGTTTTTTACATAAAGGGTATATGCATTTTATAACAAACATTCTAGGTTTTTCATTTTATCACCTTTTTCCCTAACTTTGTGTATCCACCTAGTTAATAAGGTTTAAGGGATTTAGGTTGACTTCAATTACCTCTATGATTGAGGCAATCAAATATTTTATTCATTATATGATGCAATTGGGGTTGATTGATGACTAAATCACATCCCATATAGTTGAAATAAGGTTCACACATGGTTTAATTAGATCTAGATAACATACAATACTCACAATTAGGTTTAAGGAGTTCAAATTGGCCCCAATTATCTTTGTGATTGGATTTGTGATAAAATTAGGGTCGATCGAACACCAAATCTCATTGTATAGTCATAATTAGGTCAAAGGTGCTCAAATTAGCATCAATTTTATTCATGATTGAATCAATTGACTATTTGGTTCATTTTTTGACATTAGGGCCATGCTCTTTTGACAATATGGAAGAACCAACTTTGTTTATCCTCTTATTTTCTTGCACATTCATATGAGAAAAATCAATCTTATAAGATAAACTTGCCTGCTTGCTTACTTGTTGCTTGCTTGTGTGCTTCACCATCCACTTAGGCATTATGTAGCCATGATTGACTGCTTTGTGTGAGGGCTTCATCTTCCTCTTGCCTCTTTTAACCTATGTATTCATATCTTCATGCTCACAATAACAATCAAAATCAGCACTTAACACTTCATTTACCTCTTTGATAGTTTGTTCCACGGAGCAATCTTTCTCTTCCTGGTATTCAATGGCATCTTGGAATTCAGCTTCATCTTCCATCTCTCCTCTCTCATGCATTAACCAATGCACCTTATCAACAGCAGCAAACTCTCTTCTCTTTCTTGCACATTTACTTATGCATTTGGTGTCTTCTCCTGTACCAATCTCTTCATTCTCCAAGGCCCTTCTCTTGACCTTCATAAGGCTGCTTATACCTACATTTACCCATTCAAAAATAACATTAAATACAAAAAAAAGAGACCATAGTATTGTAGACACCGCAAACGTGTCTGCACCTTGGTTCTCCCCCTTGTCCGTCTCGAACCCGTATCCTAACACTTGGCCTTGGTCCCCTTCCATCCACTTGATTAAAATAACTTAATATTTTAATTGGCCCCCTTTTCCACCTCACCCTTGCCACCTTGGATCCTCCCTTGAATTCCTCCACCTTCCCCTTAGCATTTATTGTCCAAAATCCCCCCATTATATTCCTCCCGCGTCCATTTTAGCATGCTCATAACCGTTCTTCCCACAATCCCCCACCCGGCGGCGTGCAAGAATGGGCAGAGGCTATTTTTAGTCTCTGTCTCCATTCTGACCCTGCCGACGTCGGCGACCCTGCGGCCGACGTCGGCGAGACTGCCGACGTCGGTAGCCTTCAAGACCCCGTCCTGTATCCGTTGCAACCCCTGGACTCCTGAGCTCGCAAACAGAACTCTCTTGGCGTTTGGCATTCATCTGGTCTGCATTTTGAACCTCGTGCAACAACAGCAGCAGGTGCAAAGGCTCTTCATCAGAATTCTCTTCTTGCAGAATCCTCCCTGGCTCCAACAACAGCTCCTTCAACTCTTCATTCAGCAGGCAAAGAGGTAAGCAAGTCTATTATTTGATTCTGTTATTTGAGCTTTCAGTTATCTATTGTTTCTTGCCTTCCTTCTACCCTTCCCCCCTGAGAGGCTGCAAGGCCTTCTCAGCACTTGTCCTCTGTCCATCCTCCTCTCCCATTGCCCCACTCTTCATCCCAGTTCCAGACAACTCCCCCATCCCCCTTTTTGTCCATAAAAGACCCTGTATAGGGTAAGACCATTCCACAGTCCATTCTGACCCGTCCCTAGACTCTGTCTCAACATCCTCAGCATCCCGGACCTGTCCACAGTCTAGAACACATCTCAGACCCGACCACAGGCCATTCCGACCGACGCCGGTCACTTCCCCAACCGACGTCGGTAGGATAACCGATGCCGGCAGGCCTCATAACCGACGCCGGCAGAACTTCCGACATCGGCGACTGTCATAAGCCCGACTGCTTCCTTCAGGTAACCATTTGGTGTTTTCTTTCATTTTCAATCTATTCATCATTTCTATATTCTCGTATCTTATACTTTCTCAGTCTTTTATCTGTCTTGCATCTGTGGGTTGACCTCCCTTTGAGGAAGTTTTTACACTTCCGGGGACAAGCTTTCGCTTGGCAACCCACCGTCTATCTATCTAACATCCCCTTGTCCAAGTTTTCTTTTCTTTTGCAGGTGTCATTCCTCCACAGCCAAAGAGGGGTGCTCACAAGCGTCTGGATCACGGTGCGCAGTCGACATCCAGGTATTCCTAACCTCGTCCATTTTATCTAGTTTCTTTATTCAACTTTTCGAATGTAGAAAGCGAATTATCCCAAGAAACATTCTGGCACGCCCGGTGGGACCCTAGGTTCCTCCTGGGTTCCTTTTCTCTTCTATTCATTTAGGTGCATTTAGGCTCCTTCTCTCTTGTCTCTTTCTTCTTTTCTCAATGGCACCATAAGCAAGAACTAAAACGAATCCTCCTTTTCTTTCTTGCACATGCTAGACTAGTCTAAACGTCATATTCTTGACCCTTTCTCAAAACATTGTCTTCATAACAATATCACATTTTGACTTTGGGCATTAAAACACTTTGCATTCATCTCTGCTTGTGCTTGCATCTTCGTAGTCCACATCTAGTAACTTAAACGCATATTGAATAAATCTAGACACTTGATGTTACACTACCGACTCACATGCACTAAACAAACATATAACTTACCTGAGGCAAGGCCCGACTGGGATTTCATCCCCCAGCGGATACCTTACCCGTCCCGGTGACCCTACTTGGATTTCATCACCAAGGGGGAAGCCCACTCCGTTCTCTGGTGGAGGATAAACTCTAGGCAAGGTATATCTTGGCTAAGCGAGACCAGCTAACCACTGGAATCGTGAAGTGAGGGGAGCTTGCTCCTTAGCACCAGGCCACGTACCAGACCCTAATACAGATTTTTTTGAGCACCAAAAACAAGACTCAGAACCAGCTCTAGACTTCTTCTTCTAGGACCTTCTTGACAGCCAATCTTTCCAAACATTCATCTAAGGCATAAGCCACAGCTTCTAAGGTTAATTCCTAGGATTTATCGCTTAGGCTTGTCTGTCTCTCTCTGTTTTCTCTTCTCATCTGTCTGTTTGAGTAAGTGAGGACGCTTTCTTCATTGTTTTCCAAGAGTCTTTTGGTTCTCTGGAAAACACAGTCACCGACATTGGTTCTGCCACCGACGTCGGCTTCCCTCTGTTACCGGCATCGGTTATCTGATCGACGTCGGCCATCTTTCCTACCGACATCGGTTTTTAAACCGACGTCGGTCTCTGTCACTGTCTTTTTTTCAAAAACAGCAGCTTAAACCTGTCCATCTTCTGTCAAAGACACCATCCCGGTTTTCTGAAACTAAACAGCACAATTTCTGAAACCTGAACCTTCCTTGCCTTGCATGGTTTTGACTTGTAGCCAAGCCAAAGCTCTTGTCAACCACGCTAGCCGTCAACCACTTCCGTCAACCCCGTCCGTGACTAGGCCTACAATGGAGTTCAACTCGGAGACCGAAAGAACTCCTACCCGTCCAACCCCGCCTTTGACTCCTATTGTCCAGGAAGGGGACCAAGATTTCGAGTGATTCTTGGACCTCAATGTCAAGGCTTTGCAACATTACCTCGCGCATAGTCGAACGCGAGACTCCTTGGGCAATCCAATCTATGGAATGCCAACCTCTCTGGCCGTGACTACGGTTGTATCGACAACACCCGTAGTTCAACCTTCAGACACTCGACCCGTCACTTCGACCACCGACCAGACTCAGACTTTGACCAATCCTACAGGTGTGGCCTCCCCTTCTATCATTGGGCCCACTTCCATCGGGGTTCCGGCCCCTTGTCAACCTCAACCCGCTCAATCGTTATCCACTCCTTTCCAAAACCTTGTCATTTCTATCCCGTCTGCCCTGGCCCCTATCAACACCAGGGTGGCTTCCTACCCCTTGGCCCCTATTACCACTATCCCACCTCTCGTGGCAACATCGGGCTTACCTATGCCTTCCACTCAACCACCTCTAGCCTCTTCCTCTATGACTAGTTATCTCTATGTTGCCCCTTCACAAGGACAACCGACTACGTCGTATGCATCCCCTAACCTCTTCCAAGTGCCCTACAACTTAGGGGGCGCGCCACCTGTCAATCCGTCGACAGACATCATTAAAATGCTGATGGACAAAATGTCCAGTCTCGAGGCCTCCATTTCCGGTTCAAGCAATACTTTGTCATATGAGCAAATTTGCAACGAGCCTATTCATCCTTCCGTCCCTATTCGACCATATCCTAACCATTGGGAGCTTCCTAAATTCTCTCACTTTCACAGCAAGGAAGACCCACAACAACATCTACGGGCATTTAGACATGCCTGTTATCTTATCGCCCACGACGATGCGTTACTTCTATGCACGTTCCCTATGTCTCTTTCTGGCCCTGCCCTTGACTGGTATAGTTCTCTTGCCAGACACTCTATCTTTTCATTCATCCAACTCGCTCAATTATTTCTCAACCATTTCTCAATCAACATCACTAAACAAGTCTCTATCACAGACCTCTACTCCATCAGACAATTTGACGATGAATCTGTGGTCGATTTTGTCGCTCGTTGGAGAGGCTCGATTAACCAGCTCTCCTTCTCCTTGCCTCAACCTGAGCTCATCCAGCTCTTTTCTCGAGCATGTGCCAACCACATCTCCTCTACCTTGCGGATTCAGACATTTCGCACTTTTGACGAAGCTTTCATCATGGCTCGAAAGCTTGAACTCCGTGCCCTTGAAGAAGACAAGGTCAAATTGCGTAATACCAACGCAAAATCTACTGACCATTCTTCTTTCAGACCTTCTTCTTCTGCCAACTCCAAATCCAAAGGAGTGGCCAACACTGTGGTCATTAGATCACCATCCTCAACAACGACGAATTATTCCCAACCTTCGACATCTTCCAGCATTACCAAACAATTCCAACAACGGTATATCCAGCGTTCTTACACTCCACTTGGAGAACCATACGCTTCCGTTTTGGAAAAACTTCTCAAGCAGGGGGTCCTCAATCTCCCTCCAATCCGACCACCTCAATTTGACCCCTCTAAAGCCCTCCCTACATGGTATAGAGAGGCTGACTTCTGCCACTTTCACCGCGTCCAAGGCCATGACATTGACAACTGCCGAACTTTCAAAAACATAATCCAGGACATGATCGACAAGGGGGATCTTATTTTAGATAACCCGAACGCCCCACCTAATCAACATATCGACATCTTCAAACACCCTTTTCCAAATCATCTGCCTACTCAAAACAACGTCCAAACCATAACCCAAGATCCTCATGACCATGACATTCACACGATTAACACTATCTTACCTCTTATCTCTGATCAATCTCTTTCACAGGCAGAAGAGTTTTCTCCTATTCATCTATCACAAGATGAAGAACCCTCTTCTCCTGTTAGTCCTCCATCTATTTCTCCTACATTGGGGGACGCCTTGACCACACCTATACCATTAGCCGCACCTTCATCCAATGACCATACCTTGCCTACTCCTCAAGCACAAGCGGAAGGCATAATAATCCCTGCCTCTTGCCATCTGGAGGAGCCACCCTCTCCTATTTCTTCTCCACCAAGAGAAGAACCAGTCTCTTTACCCATTTCAACCGAGGAAGACCCAGTCACGGTTTCCTCTTGCCCTTTGCCTGAGATTGTTACATCTCACTCACCTTCGTCCACATCCAAACCCAAACCCACATCCAACCTTGCCTCACATAATAGTGGCCCTCGACCCAAACTCACGAAAGCTACTAGACCACATCGGAGAATTTCTCCCCCACCTTCATCATTGCCTTCAATCTTAGGCCCGCATCCATCCACTTTAATAGGAGTACTGCCTACTCCCATCCTTCACAGAGGCACGTCGCCTCCATTACTCCCTCAACCCATCAAACATATATCTCCCTCAAACCATCGACCAACGCTTCTTATGCCTATTAAACCAACATCATCAACCCTCACTGCAATAAAACATCTAGACCCATTAGCAGGTTCTTATACCTTGCTTTTACGGCACCTATTGCAGTCATCTCACCTCGACCTCCCACCTCTCAGACAATATCAATCTCTCGGACCTAAACCACCTTGGTTCGATGACACTCGCATTTGTGCGTATCATCGCACGCTCAGGCACAACACGGAGCATTGTCATGCCCTCAAGGTTGCCATTCACCAATGTCTGGCGAATGACACCTCTCTTCTCGACCACGTCATCAACAAACCTTCAACACCACCCCTCTCATCAACTCTCGGATCAAGGCCATCTTGGTTCGACAACTCTAAATTTTGCAACTATCATCATACTCCGGGACATGACACTGAGCATTGTTGTGCTCTCAAAGCTGTCATTCGTCAACAACGGAGAAATCCTTTCCTTCTCACCAAGGACCCTCTTAACCACCTCTTCGACAAAACATCAACCCCGACCCGTGCCTCTCCAACCTCATCGCCTAAATCGAGATCTCCACGGCAGACTATGGTCTCTTTACCGCCTTTGACCCCATTATTTGACATTAACACAGTCCATTTAATCACCAAGCCTCAGTCAATCTTGACTAATCTATCCAACATTCTCCCTAAGTGACTTGGGGGATCCAAACCTTCAACAAACTTTGACCAAACATTTTACCACACTTCAACCAATCCTCGACCAATCAACAACCAAATATCATTCAACCAATCTTCAACCAAGTCTCGACCAATCAACAACCATATCAGTCAACTTCTCATCCACCATCAACATCTGACCAATCTGGAAAGAGCCAAATGGGGCAAGTCCGCTCCTAATTGACTCAGACCTTAACTCACTAGCATGGCCCAGGGACTTATCAGACCTTGAGCCCCCCCTTTCTGTCTTGCATCTTCGACCTTTCTTCTGCTAGTCGAGTACTCATCTACTTGACACGTAACTTGAGCTCGTCCCTTGAGCAATCCTCGTCCTCTTAATCCTCATCCCTTTCAACCCTATTCCCCTTTAACAAGTCCTCTACAACCCTTTTAGGATGCAGTGATGCTTTGTCCTAATAAAAAGGGGCGTCCTTGAGCTTCTACAGTCTTGTCCGTGACTCTCATTCCTATCAATAAATCCAAATCAAGATGTCAAAACATATCCATGGTCACTAAATCAAGTCAAGTCAAATCAAAAAGACAGACTGATCCCTCGAAGGACAGCTGTACTATCATTGCTGTAGTTAATAGACTGATCCCTCGAAGGACAGCTATTCAAACATTATATAAAGCAAAGATATAGACCACTCCCTCGAAGGATGGCTATGACTACTCTTGCTACTAACAGCAACCTTTTTTAGAAGCTTCCCGCATCGATCAGCTTCGCAACATGACCACTAAATCAAAAGACATCTCTATGTAGGCTTCCCGCATCGATCAGCCTGCGCAAAAAAAAAAAAAAAAAAAAAAAAAAAAAAAAAAACGGGTCATGGACTTGGCTTGTAGTTGTCTCAGGGTCTCCTATAAAAAGGGGCAAGGTTATTCCTGCTCTTAAACTGGGTTACCCTATCCTCCTCCTATCACCCGCTCAAGGGACTTCGAGCTCACTTTAATGTCAAAGTGATTCGATTACCGTTCTGACACAACACTGGTCAACGACGTAATGCATGAACGGGGCTTTTTGTTCTAATAACCCCTATCTATGCTTCCTTTCTGGTCCTTGTCAATGAAAGAGCAATTTGCCTTCCATCTTTTCTCTACACTTTGGTCACATTTAACCGCATCAATTGGCGACTCAACTCAAACCAAGTCATTTTTTTTTATCATTTTCAGACATCATCCTCGTCTATTTCACATAGTTTCCATGGACACCAATACACATGGAAACTACCGACCAGACCCAATTTATGTTAAGCATAAACCAATACTTGCTGAAGCATAAATAGACCTTTTATTCATTTTTAGCATACATCCATCGCGACTATGGAAACTTGCTAGGGATGAAAGACTCTCGACCACATCTACAGAATACACCATCTGTAGCATCCTTTTATCCTCATCTTAGCCTCATCATTTCGACACATGACCAATCTCATCATTGACCATTTTGACCCTCTTTGTCCGAACTACATTGGTCTGAGGCCCTATGACCAGGGCTATGTAGGCAGCACTCAGATAACACATCTTCTAAGGTTAGCTCGACCACCCCCGTTTGTTCGTCTCTATGATGGACAAACCTTCTCTTCTTTGACTCTTATCACGCCCAACTTCGTCACCTTTGACCAAGACCCTTTGACCAAGACCTTTGTCCATGACCACTCATTCGACTTTGACCAAGACCCTTTGACCAAGACCTTTGTCCATGACCACTCATTCAACTTTGACCAAAACCAATCAATCCCTCTGACCCTCCCTCCCTTTTAGGGAGAACTACATCGGCCTGAGGCCCTATCATCGGGGCTATGTAGGCAGCACTCAATTGACATGGGGTCTTCTGGGGTTAGCTCGGCCGCATCCTTTCGTCCATCCATCCTCTTGACCAAAGACCATTGGCGACCATGCCTATCTCCTTCTTCTTTGACCTTCTTCCAAGACAATGTTGCCTTGGTTGTTTTTGCGTGTATGCTATTCCACGGCTGGTTAGTAGAATTGTTCGTAGACTATTTTTGACCCTTCACAAGTGTAGGATCACGAGCCAGTTGATCCCTACTACTTGTGGCCTTTTTCGTGTTTCTGGGAGCACTTCCTGAGCCCTGGATACCTGGGACACGACGACCATTTGGAGCTTCAGCTTAGATTGAGTGACCCGATCAGCAGACGACTAAATGCTGGGGCCCGGTTACTTCAATTTTGGCACTCCTTGACCCTTGACCATGCGACAATTTGACCTGACCCTCTCGTGAAGTGGACTACGCGCAATCATGACTATGGCAGTGTTTTCACTCACTCTTTTCTATCCATTTCTTTGTCAAATCGACACTCGATCTTCGGTTCCCTTCTCTCGACTCTCGCTTTGAGGGGGGAACACCTCACCCTTTTCCTGGGGCAACCAACTCTTGTTTTTGTCTTGCAGTTCGTCAAGAACAACCAACAAGACAAAAAGGGGCAAATGTAGACACCGCAAACGTGTCTGCACCTTGGTTCTCCCCCTTGTCCATCTCGAACCCGTATCCTAACACTTGGCCTTGGTCCCCTTCCATCCACTTGATTAAAATAACTTAATATTTTAATTGGCCCCCTTTTCCACCTCACCCTTGCCACCTTGGATCCTCCCTTGAATTCCTCCACCTTCCCCTTAGCATTTATTGTCCAAAATCCCCCCATTATATTCCTCCCGCGTCCATTTTAGCATGCTCATAACCGTTCTTCCCACAATCCCCCACCCGGCGGCGTGCAAGAATGGGCAGAGGCTATTTTTAGTCTCTGTCTCCATTCTGACCCTGCCGACGTCGGCGACCCTGTGGCCGACGTCGGCGAGACTGCCGATGTCGGTAGCCTTCAAGACCCCGTCCTGTATCCGTTGCAACCCCTGGACTCCTGAGCTCGCAAACAGAACTCTCTTGGCGTTTGGCATTCATCTGGTCTGCGTTTTGAACCTCGTGCAACAACAGCAGCAGGTGCAAAGGCTCTTCATCAGAATTCTTTTCTTGCAGAATCCTCCCTGGCTCCAACAACAGCTCCTTCAACTCTTCATTCAGCAGGCAAAGAGGTAAGCAAGTCTATTATTTGATTCTGTTATTTGAGCTTTCAGTTATCTATTGTTTCTTGCCTTCCTTCTACCCTTCCCCCCTGAGAGGCTGCAAGGCCTTCTCAGCACTTGTCCTCTGTCCATCCTCCTCTCCCATTGCCCCACTCTTCATCCCAGTTCCAGACAACTCCCCCATCCCCCTTTTTGTCCACAAAAGACCCTGTATAGGGCAAGACCATTCCACAGTCCATTCTGACCCGTCCCCAGACTCTGTCTCGACATCCTCAGCATCCCGGACCTGTCCACAGTCCAGAACACATCTCAGACCCGACCACAGGCCATTCCGACCGACGCTGGTCACTTCCCCAACCGACGTCGGTAGGATAACCGACGCCGGCAGGCCTCATAACCGACGCCGGCAGAACTTCCGACATCGGCGACTGTCATAAGCCCGACTGCTTCCTTCAGGTAACCATTTGGTGTTTTCTTTCATTTTCAATCTATTCATCATTTCTGTATTCTCATATCTTATACTTTCTCAGTCTTTTATCTGTCTTGCATCTGTGGGTTGACCTCCCTTTGAGGAAGTTTTTACACTTCTGGGGACAAGCTTTTGCTTGGCAACCCACCGTCTATCTATCTAACATCCCCTTGTCCAAGTTTTCTTTTCTTTTGCAGGTGTCATTCCTCCACAGCCAAAGAGGGGTGCTCACAAGCATCTGGATCACGGTGCGCAGTCGACATCCAAGTATTCCTAACCTCGTCCATTTTCTCTAGTTTCTTTATTCAACTTTTCGAATGTAGAAAGCGAATTAGCCCAAGAAACAAGTATCTCCATGAGTATCCTCTTAATGGACATTCTCATCTTTCCAAGTGCTCTTCCTGGCACTTCCTCTTTTCTTTCTTCTCTCTTGTTCTCCTCAATGAGAACTTTCTTCTCAACTTCTTCATCTTGCTGCTCACTTGGCAACCTCCTTATCTTCTTACCTCTTTGGGCTTCCCTCTTTATGGCAATCTTCATTTGCCTTCTTCTTTTCATTAAGAGAACTATTGGCCACTTCAATCTCTTCTTCATTGGCCATATCCATGCTTGTCTATTCAGCTGCATCCAAGACTCATACTCATCCTTAACCTTACCTAATTCTTTCTTCAAACTAGCAATTTCTTTATTAAACTCAACATTAGTCATACCTTTGATGCTTGCTTTCCTCTTGCTACCCTAATATGCCTTGCTGCTCTATAGTGCCTTCAACAATGCTTCCATCTCTGAGATCTTCACCCAAGTCTTTTCCACCTTGGTCTCTTGATCCCTTGTCTCACCCAAGCCTTTTCTCCTTGACTGGTCTTTTGACAATCCACATGATCTCACCTAGGCCTTTTGCATCCTAGTCTTTTGATCCTCTTCTCTCAATCCTGCAACAACTCTTTGGACAACTCTTCAACAAACACAAATTACAAATCCAAGCTTACCTTGCTTTGGATCTTTCTTCTCTAAGCCTTCCTTGGCTTCTTCTCTTCTTAAGCCTCAATGGCTTGGCTGCCTTTCTCTTCTCTTGTTTACTTCTCAAAAACAAATCTTCAAACCATAGAATTTAAACTAAATATTAAATCTTACTCATACCTTTCCTCCAGCTGAGTCTTCTAGTGCTGTCCTCTGTTGATCTCTTTGCCAAATCCTTCACAACTGCAACATCATTCCTTTTTTTTTTTAATTCTGTAGCAATAAATTATCAATTCCCAAGAGCTTTCAAGCTCTAATACCATATATGATGATAGCCTTAAACAGTTACAGCTCTGATACCAAATGGTGAGAATTGTCCTTAGACTGGAAACAGGGCAAACTTTCATCTGTTTGTCTAATGAGATAATAACTAAACGGATCTCATTATCAGGTGTTTGAGATCAGTAGTCAACTGCTGCAGTTAAAATGAACATTACATATACTGTAGGCTTCATGGTATATTACATTTAAAAGGGACACTATTAGGATATATTTGGATCATCGGGAACCATAGGAAAGAATGACTCTTCTTGCTTTAAATTTCTTTCTTCTAGGAAAGAAGATGTAGATTAACCTTTCACAATCAAATGTCTTTGCAGTTGAGTAAGCTCTACTTTTTTAGATAAGGTAGATTTAGCAGGCAATATTACATCTAGAGAATAAGTTGTTTGACACAGGGATGTTGGCTCTCCACTTATTGGAAGTAACGTTACTGGTTTGACAATGATATTCATGTATTAATAGAAATGTTTTCCTCAATGAGTTGAGGCCCTCTAACCTTGACCAGACAGCCCATGCGAAGGCTAAACATGTAATAAGCTGCTTACAAGCAATCATTAAAAACAAAATAACTTACTGCTTTGACATTGATCTTGCGTATTGCCCGACTTGAAATCTAGACCAATACTCATGTAATTGAGGAGAAACCTTTAAGCTCAGAACATATTCAGGCAAGATATGCATATTCATGTGATGTAATGCTTTGGATTAGTAAGATCATCTACGCCAGTGTCAAATTCTTCGCTGCTGGGATGAAATTGCTGCGAGCCATGCCTAACTAGCTCCATATTTCCCAAGAAAGCAAATCTTCATGCCGTCAGACCACTCCAAGATTTACTAAGGGCTCTAATTACATTTGAGTTCAGAATATCAGCCTCTTCACAATATATTCTAAGAGCGAGCTTTGTAGGATAGAAAGCTACAATCCTTGAAAATAATACGCAGCTGCCTGCATGGAGCGACTGCAACGTTCTTTCCTTTCTTTAATATCCTGAAGCTTTGAGTCTGCTGATTTTTGCCTTTTGAACTGGGCTACCTTTATAGCTCTCCTTGCTACAGGGGAATCTGTATCATCTTGAACAAGAGCCTCTAGTTCTTCCTTGGGAACAAGCTCTAGCTTCGCACAGATTGAAACAAACTCCTTCAATTACAACTGAGAAGTTCTGACAGTCTACAGCAGATTAGAATTTTCAATTTTGTCTGTTAATTCTCCAAGATAATAAGGTACCAGCAAGTATTTCAAATCTGTTGTACTGATGTCCTCTTTTCCCTCATTCGGTGAGAATAAATCTAACCGGTCAATCATAACCTCGCATTGATGCAATAGATCACAAGCCCTTTTTAATTTATTCTGATCCACGATGGAATCTATTGCCTCGAAATGAATTCATTTGGCCTGTTCAAAGAGTGTTGGAAGTGGCAAGTCCTTTGTCTTCATTTATATTTTTAAAGTCTGAGAGTCTGAGAAGAACAAGATCAAACAAAGTTCCTTTTCATTCAAATGTTTTCATACATACAACTCTGCCACTCCATGGCAATCTTCCTCTTCTCTCTCATCTACGTACCTCTCTTCCTCACTTACATATCTTATTTTGTTTTTAAAGAATCTCTTTTAAACCTCCACGCCAAACTTGGGCTTAGGCAAAACCAAATACAATTTTTAATTTGTAACAATTTACCAAGGTTGAAAATATTTCAACCACTCCTCCATTATTCCCTCAACAACCCACAATTACCTGTTTACTTTTACTAATTACAATTTCTCCTTAATTTTTAACATTTTAGAGGAAAATATAATAATTTAAAATTCGAATTTAATCATAAACATGTCTTCCCAGGATGTCTATAGATGCTCCTGCATCACATTTTATAGTCATCATTGTGTTTAAATGGCTTAAATTAGCCTAATTACCTTCGTATTAAGCTAATGGACTATTTGGTTTATTCTATTATCATATTAGAGTTGATTAAGCCCCAAATTACATCACTTATAGTCAAAATTATGTTCAAAAGGCTTAATTCCACTTAAATTTCATCAATGATTTCACCAATTCACTTGTTTGATCAATATGTTAAAAAAATATAAGCCATTGAGCCCCAAATTACATAATATAGTTTTAGGTAGGTTCAATGGGTTTAAATTGGCCTCAATTATTTCCACATTGAAATAATCAACTCTTTAAATAATTATTTGATGAATGGGGGTTGTATTAACCCTAAATCACATTCTATATAATCAAAATTAGGTTCATGGGCTCAAATTTCCAAAATTGCATCCTATATTCACTATTTCCTTTGTATGGCAGTGTATATATTAACACACTCCAATTCCAAATATAAAACATGAATAGATAGATACATAAACATAAACACATAGACATATATGTTTATTTTATTTTATTCTCTATTTAAAATAAATTTGTACATGCTATAATGTGTACACATTATAGCACATATGTGTTTTGTTATGTGTAATTTCAAAAACAAGCCTTTTTGTTAAAAAATGGTTTTGATTTGTGAGAATAAGGAATGAACCTATAAACACGTATTTGAATTTTATTTTTTGATATAGAAATAAAAAATCCAACTTCTATCATCATAAACACTATGAATTTTATCAAGAAATTTCTTAAAATTGTTACAACATTATTGGTGAAATACTTAGTATATGATAACAAATCATGATTTCACTATAGTTTACGAGACCCAAGTCTCTCCATATTATCAGGGGAGATTCCATTTATTGAAAGTAATAAAAACACATGAAATTACTTACAAAATTTATAATTTCAATGAAATGGGGGTTAGTATAAACTCAATCTAACCAAAAATAGAGGAAATAGAGAGTCACAAGAGAGTGAATAAATGTATATTTCACCCACTTACATAACAAATTTAAATTAAAAATATTAATTTAATTTAAAATATCATACACCATTCATCCTTGGAACAATGATAAATACATTGACATAACAAAAATGTGTTCTCATTAAGGAAATAACCAGATGTAAAGTTCAAGTAACTCCTCATTCTTGGATAAAGAGTGAACACAAATTTTCCATCTTCCTCTTCAAATTTCAAAATCATGGACATCAAAAAGCCCTTTTTGAATTGCCATTTATTGTATTTATAAAAAATGGAATGGGTTGACCCTTCACATTACAAATTAACCTTTCATATTATATTTCTTATCCTATTCTACCTTTCATAATTTTTAATTTTACAATAAAAAAATATGAATTTCCTAAAATAGAATTTGGAAAAAAATAGGAAAGAAAGATAGAGAACAAATTTCACTAGGAAGCTTTATGTGATTTTGAAACACTGGTGGATGGGTTGACTACTAATAAATCTTATTTAACCTAATCTTTATCACATGTTTATTTGAATTTGTAGAATCCCTTGACCACTTAAACAAATTAATTACTTTTTTGAATCATAACATGTCAGAAATGTGCAAACCATGTTTGGGAAATGAACATCAAGGAGCACTGAGATTTAAACAAATTTTCTAGCTAGGTGTTTAACTCTTCTAGTGAAATATGAAATTTACTAAGAATTTTAATTGAAGATTTATTGAATTTGCCTTCATTTAAAATATCTTATCTAACTACCTTTTAGAATGGAACTTTCAATTCATCTACAGTATGTTCCATAGTGCCATCATCTTTATATAAATAATAATGGAAATTAGATTGATTTTTCTTCACCCATATCTCTACTCCCCTCAATTTATTCTATGGCCTTGTTCAACATTTTCACTTTTTGAACTATACATTATACCCATTTGTAAGATGTGTCATCCTCTTATTTCTTGAACACTCCTCCTCCCATTAATTTAACTTCCATCATGATCATTTCTTTCACATCTCCGATCACTTCTTCCCAGACCTTCAAGGTGGAGGTATGGGATTTGATCAGTATATGAATATACTATAACTACTCATTGATAATATCATATATCTTCATGATTCTTCAATTTAATTCATTCTACTTGTGAAGATATCACCTACCCATGCTTCAATATTTTTTCATAGGTGTTGTATTTACTAATTGTGGAAACAACATCCTTATTTATTCTTAGCAATTGTGTTCAGGCATTGGCTGGCAATACTATAGGAATTTCCAATAGATTAAGCATATACTTAACATGTCTTGCTAGTTGTTTGATCTATCCTTTGATTTTTACTTGAGTCAAGTCACCTTGTTTAGACCTTTTAATGATATTCTCAATGGTTTATTTAAGATTATGAATGTCATCTTGTCTTGTTACTTCTCTGAGTGATATTTATTTCAGATTATAATCTCTTAATGTAATTTTTATCATGTCCTTCTCAATATTTGATTCAATAATATCCACACACTATGCTCCTAACGAATTTGATATCGACCTTGAGGTGGTATTTGCTTTCTTTAGTGCATAATTCTTTAAGAAATCAACTACCACATCAAAATCTATTAATTCATCTTTAACCACCCTTTTTTTATAGATCATAGGTTAAATCCACTAAAATGAAAGGTCTTTAAAGGTAACTACTTGAGTATCATATGGAAAATGAGTAGGTTGATTTAGAGGAAGAGGAGGAGATTGCAAGGATCCAAAAAGGGAATGTGGGTTCTCTTCTTCAACCCTTTTTGTTACATTTCAAAAGATGAGACTATGTATTATTCTGTGGTATTTGGGATGAGCAAGTTGGGATCACCCAAGGTTTCAATTGAAGACTGTGATCTCACTAATTTCTTGGTTTGCTTATTTTCCATACTACCATATTTTATTCACATTAATTTCCTAATTACTTCTTGGGATTAGGATCCTCATCTCCACCATAACTTAAAATAGAAGACCCTGAGGATTCAATAATCACCTTAAAACTACTTTTCCTAGGAACTAATGGAGGATATTATTTCAGGGGAGCCAAAGATTTTCCTCTCTTTGAGATGCTCGTAGTTACTCTATCTAATTTTTTATCTAACCATTTATTTATGTGAGGCCATACTCTTTTCTTCCTCCATTATAAGTCAATTAGTTCTTTGATTGACCAATTAATATTTGGAAAAGGTGCATTCATGATTATGATGGCATATTATAGATCGAGGAGATATGACTGTCATCTACAATCCCCTCAAGAACCCACTCATCTATGAATACCTTTATTTGATCTAGGGTCATCTAGATCCAATATATTTAGATCACCTCAAATTCATTTACATAATCATCCTGGTAGTCTTCAAGATGAGGTTTATATTCATATGTAGACCCTATACCCAGATTTTCCCTCACATACCCCTTAGTATCCATAGAGTCTCTAACATAATAGGTTTAGAGAGTGAATTTGAAGATGGATAGTTATATGTCATGAGCATTTATATAAAAATTATAGATGAAATGGACTAGTGTAATGGGGAATGAAACATTGATCACATGTTTATCTCTATGTCATTTATGAATGGCTAACAATTGCCTATAAAGCTCAATGAGGATGTTATTATCATTAAATAACCTTTAGACTATTAAGGGATGCCCTTCATAACCTCCAAATTTAGTAAATTTAAATTTTTGGAACTAAATATAATAGCTTTCATATTAGTTAACCAATTTGTCTACTTCACTAGAGATCCTCATTCCCCAATCTTGTTCAAGCAACTACACTACTCTCATTATGAATGCATCATTGACCTTGGTATAGTGTTTATTATTTTCTTGTAGGGTGAGATATGAAAAACACTCAAATACTTGTGTCAATTTAGTGATAGTTCCACATTGAAAGATCCCCTAATATGCCATCTAGGAGGTGAAGGAGTGTACTAGATAGGATGTCATTAAAAACTACACTAATGTTTACCCATTAAACAACTGATCATGTAGGAAATCAAAGATCGATTTACCACAATCCATAAATTGCTTTCCATGACATGATTTGCATTGGGAGGAACATCCAATAGTAAAAATTTATAGTGTCTTCATTACCTATGGTCCAATTTAGTAAGGTGATCATATCTAAAATTTTCTCTTCAAAATATACTATGTATAAGGTCTTGGTAACCTTAGAGAGTTTATCCCTTTTGTGTTTTAGCTAGGAATTTTTTATAGTGGTCAAGAACTTGGTAGGGTCTTTGTTCCAATTTGCCTCTCCTTCACTTACATTAAAACTAATTAACTCCTCATGGAGGGGGATTCTTAATGTCATGCTTATCACCATTCCATCTATATTTACCATGAGTTGTCTAGATTTTGACCTGATTTACCTAATCTATGAATTATAGTATCTGGGACAAGTAAATAATAAATATGAACATTGCATTAAGGTGGGAAATGCAGATACATATAGAAGTTTGCTCTCTGTTAGGTGCTCAATCAACATTATTGGATTTTTAGAATTTACTATTTTGTGGAAGTTAGTCAGGTCCTCATAACCTATCTAAGAATCAAAAATATTGTGTATGTCACAATCTATCACCAATAATGGTTCATAACCCATGTATTCAAATTTCATCTTGTTAGCTCTATAATGGTTGATAATTACTTAGCAGGCAAGTGAAAGTATATCTAGTAGGTTAGGAGGCAAAAAATGTTAGATTAGTTGAAAGAAGTGTCAAGTAGTGAAAATAAGGTAATTTTGAATTTTAGACAAATAGATCCTCAAAACAAGATTGAGATGAGGGAGACATTGGTTTTACAAATCTTGAAAAAAAATGGCAAATTTTCACTCTTATGGGCTAAAGGGGAAGAGAAACAATGAGGGAATATGATCTATGAATGAGTATATAAATATTATTCTCTTCCCCCTCAGGTGCCTCAGTCCCTACACACACACACTAAGTGAGGATTGATAGTTTGGTTGAGGGTTGCTTAGGTACATGTAAATGATGATGTGGATTTCACCACAGCTTGGATCTCTACATGATCAAGGGTCTAGAGGTCTAACTGATGGTCCCCTTAGACGCATAGATGAAGATGTATAAAATACCACATTTCATGTCTTTCCATAGTTGAGTGCCTAAAGTTTTAGCCAATGGTCCCTTAAGTATGCATAAAATTAGTGAATGCCATGTTTCATGTCTCTACATGGTTGAGGGCCTGATAGTCCAACCATGGCCTCCAAATTTACATAGACACAATCTCCCTTTAAAAATATCTAAATAATAATTTTCATAAGTTGTTTGATATTTCATACTAGCATATTTAGAAAATAATAGATGGATCATGATGGGACATGACTTCGAATGAAGGCATAGAAGAATTCTCCAAAACTCTAGGTTTTTATCAGAGTAGTGACTTATCTATTGGGTTAAAAAGTCAACTTGAATATTAATAGAAAAAAAATGAATGGAAAGGATACACAACTAAAAATGAAAACACATGACTGAAAGGGAAACACATGACTAAAATGGAAATGGTAGGGATAGTGTACCATCATTCTTTATACATCTTCAAGTATTTCCCACTTTGGGATAGTGAGAGGTGAGTACTATATTTGTATGGTAGATAATACATATTTTAGCCTGAAAAGTGTCAAATTTTGAAAGGTCCCATCCATAGAGAGTCGAATTTCCCATGACTTCCCATTGGATTTATTATTCTATCCCAAAGTAAGACCATGTTTCTAATTTGGAAATTATATTGTCAAGATTTTTGGTCAAACAGTTATTTGACTTTTTCTTGATGAATTGTGATCCTATCAACCACAATTATTTGTCTTCTCTAATCTTTGCTAGGTAAATTATTATTTTCTCCATTATGTTTTTGAACTATTCATCTTTAATAGCTTGAGCTAGTTTTAAAGCTGATAATTACACTAAAATGGGAAGTGAAACATCCCTCCCATATAAGAGATGAAAAGGATACATTCCAAATCCTCTTTTAAGATTAATTTTGTCACCCCACAATGTGTCATATAACTATTTATGTCAATTTCTTTGAATTTCATTAACTAGATTATGGATAATGGTGGCTATATTATTATTACTATAATCACATTAGTCGTTACCCTGAGGGTAGTAATTTGAAGAATTTACTAGAGAGATCCCATTACATAATATAAATTGATTAGTTCTTTAGAGGAAAAATTGGGATCATTGTCCTCTACTATCTTTTGTGGGACACTGAATCTAGATAGGATGTTTTCTTTGATGAAGTTACACACAACTTTGGTTGTGGTAGACCTTACTAGAATAGCTTATAACCACTTTCTGAAGTAGTTAGTGGTAGTCAAAACATGAGCATGCTCAACACTAGAATTAGGATTTAGAGTGACAATGAAGTCCAACCTATATTTTTGAAAATTTTATTCAATGATTATGAGTTTGAGAGGTAAAGTATCATGCTTTGGCCTCCCAATAAAATAAAATATTCACATTTATAAATGCATTCATGTGCATCCTTGAATAGTGTGGAATAATAATAATGATCTTATATAATTTTAAATGTAGTGACCAAGGATAAAAAATTTCTCCATAGGATTTGTCATAAAAATCCTTCAAGATCTTCTTTTGTTTTTCTTTGCTTATGCATCTTAGAAATATGCCATCTAAAGATATTTTATACAATGTATTATCCCAAATCACATAGTTGGTTGCTTTTAATTTAAGATTCCTTCTCTACTTGGGATTGAATTAACTTGAGCACTCTCTATAGGATATGAAAAATGCAATATTTAAATACTATTCTTTAAGGGAATCAACAAAAACAACCAATGGTAGTGTAGACACCAAAATCGTGTCTACTCCCTTGGTCCCTTTCTAACTTCTAACCATGCCTAACCTATGTCTTATTAATTTAAAATAATTGTCTTATTTTAAATTAATAATTCTCTCTCTCCCCTTGCCACCTCACCCATGACACCTCACCACCCTTCGATTCCCTCCTTGGATTCTCACCACTACCCCATGCCAAGTCTTAAATGCCTAAACCCCATTCATGACCTATTTCTATCCTCTCGTCCATTTTAATCCACCTTCGACCATTTCTTCCCTCGACTCGCTGACCTGGTAGTTAGGAAAATGGGCAAAAGGCTATTTTTAGCCTTTTTCTTGCCTTCCATCCACCGACGTCAGTCAACTATCAACTGACGTCGACGGTATTGCTGGCATAGATTGCCTTCATAACTGCATTCCACCTCCAAAATGTGGATCTAACCTTCTTTCAATCTGATCTTCAATCTTTCAATCTGACCTCTCTTTCTCCCTCTATCTGAGATGCACAGCAAGCAACACCAAGTATAAGTACTCTATATCAGTCACTCCACCTTATAATAGGTCTTCCACACCAGCAACATCAGTAATAGGTACAAGCATCACCAACACTCCTTCTTTAACACGTATGAGCTAAGTATGCCTCCTTTATTTCATTTCAATAATCTAGAAATGTATTAGCTGTTAGCTCCCATTTAGCACTTCTTATCACCACCCAGACCCAGCCATCACCAGACCAAACCCGAATCCTTATCTCCTTGTCACCCTATCCTCTATCTGATCCCCTTTTTCAGACTATACTCTCTGCCCTACAGCCCTGTATAGACCTCTGCAAAGACTCTCAGACCCTTAGACAAACCCAGACCCCTTCTCAGACCTGTCCACAAACCATAAAACCTGACCATACCTTGTCTAAAGACTACTGCCCCAACTGACATTAGAAGACTAACCGACATTGGTAGACTTAACCAACCGATGTCGGCAGACTAACCGATGTCGGTGACTGTGTTAGACTGACAACATCATTCAGGTAAGCATTTGCTTCTATTTTCATTTCAGTCTTTAATCATTTCAGTCTTTTATCATTCTATTTTTTATCAGACATTCTTTTATCAATCAGTGGGTTGTCATCCCTTGAAGAAGTCTTTGCACTTCTAGGATCAAGCTTTTGCTTGGCAGCCCACCATCTATCCATCTAATGCCTTCTTTGTCTTAGTCTCTTTCTTCTACAGGTGTCATCCTCCACAGCCAAAGAGAATTACCTTCAACATCTATATAATGGTGCGTAGACCTCATCCGGGTATCTTCTAACCCTAGACCATCTCTTAGTTTCTTACTTCTTCTTTTGAATGTAGAAAAGTAAAAATCATATAGAAACATTCTAGCATGCCTAGTGGGACCCTAGGGTCTTCCTTGGGTTCTTTCTTTTCTTTTCATATAGGTGCATTAGGTTTCTCCTTTACACCTCTTTCTTCTATCTCTTCCAAAAGACACTATCAGCAAAGGTTAAAAAGAATCATTCTCTTTCTTTCTTTCCTGCATCTTAGACTAGTCAAAGTCATACTCTTCAACCCTTTCTCCATTTGTCTGCATCCAAACTCACATTTTGACTTGGGCTTAAAATCTATTACATCTCATGTCTGTCTGAATGCATTACTTAGTCCACACATCTAGTAATTACAAACCACATCATGAATTAATCATAGATCACTTATGTTACACAACCAAATCACTTGCACAAATCAAACATCAAAACTTACTTGAGACAAGGCCCGACTAGGATTTCATCACCCAGCGGATACCTTACCCATCTTGGCAATCCCACTTGGACTTCACTACCAAGGGGAAAGCCCACTCTGTTCTCTGGCAGAGGATAATCTCTAGGGGAAGTATATACTGGCTAAGTGGGCCCAGCTTATCACTGGGTTCGTGAAGTGAGGAGAGCTTGCTCTTTAGCACCAGGCCACGTATAGAACCTAACATAGACTCTTGAGCACTAAAACAAACCTGAAACCAGCTCTAGACTACTTTTAGGACCCATCTCAAAATCCAATCTCCCAAACATATTCTAAGGCATAAGCCACCATGATCTTAATAATTTATTCCTAGGAATTTAACGTTTAGGGTCTACTTGTGTCCATCTTCTTTTTTGTTCTTATCTACTTGTTTGAGCTTGTGAGGACATTTTGCCTTGCCTTGAATGGTTTTGACTCACAGTCAAACCAAGGCTCTTGTCGACCACGCAAGGTAACGACCACTCCCACCTTTGCCATCTATGCCTAGACCTCTAATGGAGTATCATTCAGAAACCAAATGAACTCCTACCCGACCAACTCCCAATCAACCTTCAATTGTCCCCGAAGGGGACCCAAACTTTGAGAGACTCCTTGACCACAACGTCAAGGCTTTCCAACACTATCTCACAAGAAACCAAATGCGAGACCTTTCGGGTGAAGCGGCAATGACATAAACACCATCTGCTACCCATCCCTTTATGACTCAGACTATTGCCTCAACCATTAACCCGACCATGGCCAATACGCAAAGTTTGGCCTCCCCATCTATTTTTGGACCGACCTCCATCGGGGTTTCATTACCCCCTCAACCACATGCAATTCAACCAAGTTTTACATCATACCAGAACTTGATTGTCTCGACTCCACACACTCTTGCACCTATAAATGTAGGAGTGTCTACCTCCCCTTTTGCCAATGCCACCATACAACCACCTTTGGCAGTATCTAGTCAACTTATGCCTTCTACTTTCATGACACAATCACCCTTGGCTTCCAATTTTGTCTCTATGACTAGTCATCAATACGTTGCACCTATACAAGCGCAACCGACTACGCCATACCCCTCTTTTAGCACCTTCCAAGCACCTTACAACCTAGGGGGCACCCCATTAGCCAATCCATCAGCTAATATCATCAAGATGTTGATGGACAAAATGTCTAGTCTCGAGACCTCTATTTCTGGTTCATGCAATGCCCTCTCATATGAGCAAATTTACAACGAACCCATCCATCCCTCCATCCTGATCAGGCTGTATCCCAGTCAGTGGGAGCTTCCTAAATTTTCTTGTTTCTAGAGTAAGGAAGACCCGCAACAACACCTATAGGCATTCAGACATGCCTATTATCTCATAGCCCATGATGATGCATTATTTCTATGCATGTTCCCCATGTCATTTACTAGTGCTGCTCTTCACTGGTACAGCTCTCTTGCCAGCCATTCTCTTTTCACATTCACCCAGCTAGCCCAACTTTTCCTCGACCACTTTTCTATCAATATCACCAAAAAAGTCTCAATCACAGACCTCTACTCTATCAAACAATTTGACAATGAATCAATAGTCAATTTTGTCGCCCGTTGGAGAGGATTAATCAACCAACTCTCCTTCCCTTTACCTCAACCTGAGCTCATCAAGCTCTTTTCTCGAGCATGTGCCAAGCACATCTCATCCACCTTACAGGTTCAAACATTCCACACTTTTGATGAAGCTTTCACCATGGCCTAAAAGCTTGAACTTCATGACATTAAAGAAGATAAGGTCAAATTGTGTAATACCAATGCAAAAGCCAATGACACTTCTTCTTTCAGACCTTCTTCTTCCCACTCCAAGTCCAAAGGAGTGGCCAACACTGTGGTCATTAGATCACCATCCTCGACAAAAACTAACCAACCTCAACCTTCAACATCACAAAACATCACCAAATAATTCCAACAACGGTACATACAGCGTAACTACACTCCAATTAGAGAGTCATATGCTTTGGTGTTGGAAAAACTCGTCAAGCAGGGGGTCCTCAATATCCCTCCAATCTGACCACCTCAATTCGACCCTTCAAAATCCCTTCCTACATGGTATAGGGAGGCCGACTTCTATCACTATCATCATGTCCAAGGCCATGACATTAACAACTACCAAACCTTCAAAAACATTGTCCAAGACATGATCGACAAGGGGGATCTTGTTTTGGATAACCTGACCATGTGACCCAATCAAAATATTGACATCTTCAGACGACCCTTTCCTAACCATCCTCTTAATCAAAACAATGTCTAAACCATGGCTGATAGCTCCCAAGAGCATGACATAAGCACGGTCAACATGATCTCACCTCTTGTCCCTAACTAACCTCCTTCACAGGTGGAAGAGTCTTCTTCCCCTATTTGTCCATCACAGGTAGAAGAACCTTCTTCTGCTATTAGTCCTCCATCGACCTCTCTTATATTGCAGGATGCCTTGACCATACCTATGCCATTAGCCCCACCTTCATCATTCCTCCTACCAATGGAGGACCCTACCTTGCCTACTCCTCAACCACAAGTAGAAGGCACAATCATCCCTGCCATTTTTCCTTTTGAGGAACCACACTCTCTTATTCCTTCTCCCCCAAGAGAAGAACCAGTCTCTTCACCCATTTTGACTGAGGAAGACCCAGTCATGATTTCCTCTTGCCTTTTGCCTAAGATTGTTACATCTCACTCACCTCCATCCACATCTGAACCCAAACCCACGCAGGCATCCACCATGCCAAAAGAGATTAAATCTCTTGGTGTTCACCCCAAATCTAATCTTACCTCGCACCATGATGGCCCTCAAACCAAACCAAAGAAGGCCACTAAACCACACCAAAGAATTTCTCCCCCATATTCATCATTGCCCTCTATTTTGGGCCCACATCCATCCACCTTAATAAGAGTGCTTCCTACTCTCACACCTCACAGAGGCAAGTTGCCTCCATTACTCTCTCAACCCATCAAACATATATTTCATCCAACACGAACAATGCCTCCTATAACTCCTAAACTAAAGTCACCAACCCTTACTGCAACAAAATGCATAGACCCATTAGTAAGTTCTTATGCCTTGCTATTACGGTGATTGTTGCAGTCTTCTCGCATCAATCTCCCACCTCTTAAACCATATCAATCTCTCAGACTAAAACCACCCTGGTTCGATGACACTCAGATTTGTGCATATCACCACATGCCTGGGCATGACACTGAGCATTGTTGTGCCCTCAAGGTTGTCGTTCACCAATGCTTATAGAAAGACACCCTTCTTCTTGACCATATTATCAACAAACCTTTAACACCGCCCCACTCATCAACTCTCGGATCAAGACCATATTGGTTTGACGACTCTAAATTTTGTCACTATCATCACACTTTGAGACATGACACTAAGCATTATTGCACTCTTAAAGCTGTCACTCGTCAACACTGGAATAAGGATACCCTTCTCATCAAGGATCTTCTTGACCACCCCTTCGACAAATCATCAACACCGACCCATGCTTCTCAAACCTCATCACCTAAATTTGGATCTCCATGCTAGACTATGGTCCCTTTAGCCCCCTTATTTGACATCAACACAGTCAATCTGACCACCAAGCCTCAACCGACCTTGACCAATTTGTCAAACATTATCCCTAGCTGCTAGGGGAATTCAACATTCATCCAAGCCTCGACCAACCTTTCAACCCAGTCTCGACCAAATATCAATCACTCTTTTAATCCTAAACCTCGACTAGGCCTCAACCAAGCCTTGACCATACCTTAACCAAATAAGCATCGACTCGACCTCAACCAAACATTCAACCCATCTTCAACCAAACATTCAACCTGACCTCAACCAAACATCAACCAACCTTTTAATCACGACCATTGACCAATCATCAACCAAATATCAAACAACTAATCCTCGACCAAACCTTGACCAAACATTCAACCAACATTTTAATCATGACCTCAACCACGCATCAACCAATCTCAATGAGACCTTGACCACGCATTCAACCAGTCTCAACCAATTAGTGACCATATCAATTAACCAAGCATCAGCCATCAACGTGACCAATCACAAAGAGGCAAATGGGGCAAGTTTTCTCCTAATTGACTCAGACCTTATCATAATGCACAAGCATGGACTAGGGACTTATTAGAACTTGAGCCCTTTTATGCCTTACATCTGTGGCCATTCTACTATTAGTCGAGTACTCATCCACTTGATGTTTTACTTGAGCTCGTCCCTTGAGCAACCCCCTGTCATTATCATTCCTATTCCTTTCAACCCTGTTTCTCAACACTAGTCAACCCTTTTTGTCAAGCATGAATGCTTTGTCCTAATAAAAGGGGACCCTTAAACCTCTAGAGGCCCATCCATGGCTAAAACTTTAGTCAACAAAACATATCAAAAATGGGATACCTAACATATCAAAGGTCATAAAACTCTAAATGTAGACTGCTTCCTTGAAGGACAGCTACATAATTGTTGTATTTACTAGACTGCTCCCTTGAAGGATAGCTAGGCCAAGACACATCAAAGACATATAAAGCAAAATATAGACCACTCCCTCAAAGGATGGCTATGACTAAATCTTGCTACAAACAACACTCTTTCTAAAGTTTCCCACATCGATCACTTTCATATATATGACCACCAAGCAAAATGACATCTCTATGTAGACTTCCTGCATCGATCAATCTATCCAAAAAAAAAGAGGGTCATGGACTTGGCTTGTAGTTGTCTCAGGGTCTCCTATAAAAATGGGTAAGGTTCTCTCTGCTCTAAAAAGGGTTACCCTATCCTCACCTCTCATATCACCTGCTCAAGGGACTTCGAGCTCATTTTAATGTCAAAATGATTTGATTACCGCTCTAACACAACCCATGGTCAATGACGTAATGCATGAATGGGGCTCTTGGTTCTAACAACCCCTATCTATGCTTTCATTCTGGTCCTTATCAATGAAAGGGCGAATATGCCTTTCACTTTCTTTACACTTTGGTCACATTCAACCACATCATTTTTCAAACCAACTCAATCTGACTCTTTTCAGACCACTCACATAGCCTATTCACAATAGTTTCTATGGACACCAATACACATGGAAACTATCAACCCGATACAATTTATGTTAAGCATAAACTATTACTTGTTGAAGCATAAGTGTACCTCAATTCATTTTTAGCATACATCCATCACGAATATGGAAAATTTCTAGGGATGAAAGACCACTCAACCAATGTTACAAAATACACCATCACACAATATGGAAAAGGCTGTAGCATCATCTTATCCTCATCATTTCAACACATGATCAAACCAATCATTAACCATCTTGTCAACTAGTTTGAACTACATTGGTCTGAGGCCCTAAGACCGGGGCTATGTAGGCAGCACTCAGATGACATGACATCTTCTGGGGTTAGCTCAACCACCCTCATTTGTTCATCTACCTGATGGATAAACCATTCTCCCTTCGACCATGACTCAACTTGACCAAACCAACCTATCGACCAACTTGTCAACTACCCTGAACTACATTGGTCTGAGGCCTTAAGACTGGGGCTATGTAGGTAGCACTCAGATGACACAACATTCTCTGAGGTTAGCTTGACTACCCTCATTTGTTTATCTACCTAATGGACAAACCCTATCCTCCTTTTGACCATGACTTGACCTCGACTAAGACCAATCCATAACTTTGACCCCCTTCCTCCCTTTTAGGGAGAACTACATTGGCCTGAGGCCCTTCCATTAGGGCTATGTAGGCAGCACTCAGTCTTCTAAGGTTAGCTCAGCCACATTCTTTCATCCATCCATTCATTTGACCAACCATCTATCTCGACCAATGACCTTGGAGATTGCGACTATCTCCTCCGACCACTTCCAAGACAAACTTTGCCTTGGTTGTTTTTGTATGTATGCTACCTAACAAATGGTTAGCAAAATTATCCACAAACCACATTTTCAACCTTCACAAGTATAGGATCGCAAGCCGGTTGATCCCCACTACTTGTGACATTTTTCATGTTTTCCAAGATCACTTTCTGAGCCCGGGATACTTAGAACATGACGACCATTGGAGCTTCAGCTTAGATTGAATTACTCGTTTAGCTACGACCAAATGCTGGGGCCCAATTATTTCAATTTTGGCACTCCTCAACCCTTGACCTATGAAAATTTGATCTGACCATCCCGTGAAGTGGTATGCATGCAATCACAACCATTTCAGCATTCACGCTCACCATCTCCATCCACTCTCTATCAAATTGGCACCCAAATTCAAGTTCCCTTCCCTCGACTCCTGCTTTGAGGGGGAATACCTGATCCCACATCTAGTGCAATCAACCTCCTATTTTTGTCTTGCAGTTCATTCAAACAACCAACAGGATGAAACCAACCTCATCCCATACCTGGGGCAACCTACTCCTATTTTTGTCTTGCAGTTCATCCAGAACAACCAACAAGACAAAAAGGGGCAAATGTAGACACCAAAATCGTGTCTACTCCCTTGGTCATCCTCCTCATCTCCCCCTTGGTCCCTTTCTAACTTCTAACCATGCCTAACATATGTCTTATTAATTTAAAATAATTATCTTATTTTAAATTAATAATTCCCTCTCTCCCCTTGACACCTCACCCATGACACCTCACCACCCTTAGATGCCCTCCTTGGATTCTCTCCACTACCCCATGCCAAGTCTTAAATGCCTAAACCCCATTCATGACCTATTTCTATCCTCTCATCCATTTTAATCCACCTTTAACTATTTCTTCCCCTGACCCACTGACCTAGTAGTTAGGAAAATAGACAAAAGGCTATTTTTAGCCTTTTTCCTGCCTTCCATCCACCGAAATTGGTCAACTGTCGACCGACATCGGTGGTATTACCAGCATCGATTGCCTTCATAACTGCATTCTACCTCTAGAATGTGGATCTAACCTTATTTCAATTTGATCTTCAATATTTTAATCTGACCTCTCTCTCTCCCTCTATTTGAGATGCACAACAAGCATCACCAGGTACAGGTACTCTGCATCAGTCACTCCACCTTACAATAGGTCTTCCACACTAGCAGCATCAGTAATAGGTACAAGCATCAGCAACACTCCTTCTTTAACAAGTATGAGCTAAGTATGCCTCCTTTATTTCATTTTAATAATCTAGAAATGTATTAGCTGTTAGCTCCCATTCAACACTTCTTATCACCACCTAGACCAGACCTGAATACTTATCTCCTTATCATCCTATCCTCTATCTGATCCCCTTTTTCAGACCATACTCTCTGCCCTACAGCCCTGTATAGACCTCTACAAAGACTCTCAGACCCTTAGACAAACCAAGACCCCTTTTCAGACCCGTCCATAGACCATAAAACCCAACCAGACCTTGTCCAAAGACTACTGCCCTGACCGACACTGGCCATTAGGCCCGCTTCCCCAAATGACATCGGTAGACATGACCAACTGACGTCGGCAGACTAACCGATGCCGGTGACTGTGCTAGACTGATAGCATCATTCAGGTAAGCATTTGCTTCTATTTCTATTTTAGTCTTTAATCATTTTAGTCTTTTATCAATCTATTTTTTATCAGACATTCTTTTATCAATCAGTGGGTTGTCATCCCTCGAAGAAGTCTTTGCACTTCTGGGATCAAGCTTTTGCTTGGCAGCCCACCATCTATCCATCTAACGCCTTCTTTGTCTTAGTCTCTTTCTTCTATAGGTGTCATCCTCCACAGCCAAAGAGGATTACCTTCAACATCTAGATAACGGTGCGCAGACCTCATCCGGGTATCTTCTAACCCTAGACCATCTCTTAGTTTCTTACTTCTTCTTTTGAATGTAGAAAAGTTAAAATCATATAGAAACAGGTAGCCCTTATTTTTTATTTCTCTGAGAATCAATACTTTTGGTAATCAATTGGCAAAGGACTTGTCCTCTTACTAATTTTTTAAGTTTGATCTATAGATCATATTCTTGTACTTTGGTCATTCAAATACCTTTCTTTAACCCAAGTTCTTATTGAGTGAGAATTTATTTTACCATGGAATCTAGAACCATGATGATTATATGAGATTTTAGAATGTAGAACCTAAAATGTTTTATGACTTTGACCATAACATATACATGTTTTTATATTAGATAATATTTGAGTTCATGAACTTCTATTCCATAACTCATGAAAGTGATGGGGTATTCAACTCCATCATTTTTTTTACTCTAATAGCTGATATAGTATAATCCAAAGAGTCACAATAAGTGATGAAATTTTTAATAAAATTTGGACACATCAAAACTAGTCCTTTGATAGTCACTTTTTTATTTCATTAAATGCTTTCTTCCCATTGTTACTACATCCGAAGGAATATTTTTCACTCATAATTTTCATGATGTTCCTGGTGAGTTACATAAAGTCTAGAATGAATCTTTTAAGGAAATTAACTTTACCAAAGAATGGATGAGTACCATGTTTACTTCTTAGTAAGGATAATTATTAAATAGATTTCACTCTTTTTAAATCAATATTAGTACCTTATTTGGATAACATGTGACCTAATAGTTTTTCCTTTTGTTACTATGAAAATGGACTTCTTTTGATTCAAGGAAATTCCATGAAAATGACATCTTTCAAAAACCTTATTTAGGTGTTTGAAATGATCTTCCCCTTTTTTTGAGAAAACTATGAGATCATCTAGGTAAATGATTATGATTTTTTTCTATATAACTAAATTATAAATCCATTGCTCTTTGAAATGTCACTCCCACATTGATGAAGCCAAAATTCATTATTCTATAGGCAAAATTTCCCCAAGGGGTAGTGAATGTTGTCTTGAATTGGTCTTTCATAGCTACTTTGAATTGATTATACCTAAAGGAGTCATCCAACATTGACATCATTTAAAATCCTATGATGGCTTACTAGATTTGATCCATGATTGGTAAGCAATAATTATCCTTGAGTGAGGCTTGATTATGATTTAAGAAGTCCACACAAATATTAACTTCTCTATTCTTCTTCTGAATAGGTAAGACATTAGCTATCCAGGTTGAGTACTAAATTGGAAAGATAATTCTAGTGTATAAGTTTTTTTTATTCTTTATAGATGGTGCTAGTGATATTAGGATTATAATTCCTAAAAAATTTATTGAATGGATTAATATCAGGCGTCAATGAAATGTCATGCTACATGTTTTTTAGTCTAAAATATTTCATGTCTGCATAACTCCAAGCAACCACATATTTTTAGAATTTAAAGAGTAATGAATCCTCTACATTACTATTTGGAAAAACATTTTCTAATATTTAGATACTTTGGTTCTTCCTTATTTTTGATGTTCACTTTCTCATATTGATGAGATCCTTGAGGTTGTTTTTCAATTTTATGTTTAACATACCTTTCATGTTTATCAAACATTTCTTCAAAAGAAATGAGACATTTTGGTATCTTATTTCCTTTTAACTAAAGAAAAATGCCTTCAGGTGGCTCATTTTTTATATCTACCATTGATTAATCTTATTATCCTTTATCTTCTAAGGTAGAGAATTTTATTTATGCATCTAGACTTCCATCAAATAATAAATTTCTAAAATTATCTTTCTACTCTAAGAAGGCAATGATTTGTTCATCATTATTAAAAACTTGAAAATGTTCAGTGTTTTTTGGAACACTAGGATGGTATACCATTTTAATAACATACTAATCCTATTCAATAAATTATGGAGTAATCATCAAGAAAGTAGAGATGACTTGTGCATGCTTTTGATTTTTTTGATTTGGGAACAATGTTTATAGAGAAAGCCTGTAAGACCTTGATATAGACCCAAAATCTATTTATGCAATACTTGAGCATATAATTTATAACTTGATATTGACCTCACACTTATTTAATGATTAATTTGGTATCACCTTGATCTTGAAGGTCCTAAATACCCATTTCTTATGTTACATGTAATCTTAGTAGTAAAGCCTCATATTCAACAATATTGTTTATACATTCAAAATGGAGTTTGTATGAGAAAGGAAAAGGTTATTTGTGTGGATATATTAATAACACACCAACTCTTTAACTAGTGGTAAATTAAATCACATCAAATTATATAGCATATACATCATTAGAATCACCTTCTATTAGTTTTAGGAGTTCTAGAACTTTTTATAACATCATCACATAATTTTAGGTCTAGTTTCTTTATATAATATATCTTCTCTTAGATCATTAGATTTTTACACTAGGAGTTTGGATTTTGGCTCTAGGAAAAGCTTTTAATTTACTCCTTTTACTATAATTACCACCTAAGTCCAATCAACTTTTATTTCTCCCCCAAGATCTTTGTAGAAGGACCTACTCAATAATATCTTGTAGCTAGGAGGAATGTCCACCACTAATATAGTCATCTTCATCTTATTGTATGGAAAGGTAGATATATCAACCTATATATATTTTATCTATATGATCAATGGAACCCACTTATATTCTATATTGAATCAACATCCAAAAGTCTTGGTGCAAATTATCCCTAAGGCATGAGCCACCTTGACTGGCATGACATTGTCAAAAGCCCCTGAATCAATTATATAATTATTCAGTTTATAACCAACCATAAAAAGAGATTGTATAAATTATAGGTCCTCTCATTACCAAGGTTGGTGATGAATACATTGTTTTATAAATTAGTTCATCAGTCATCTGATGTGTGCTCAATTAACAGGGGTATTATGACCTACTCCTTTGATAAACTTTACTAATCTATCTAACTATTCAAGACTATTTTTAAGATATTTAGTTTAATAAATTTTAAACTTAGTTTTGTTCATGTGATCAATTATATTGAATTAATAATTGATGGGTTATTAATTTTCAATCAAATGAGGAATATTTGTATTATATTTTTCTAGTTGTTTATCTCTTGAAAAATTCAGCAACAAGGTGCCTCTATTCAAAATAAATTTAGGACCTATCATAGCTTTAGGAACTTTTATGGCCTTTGGTTTATTTATATCTCTATTATTTTATGAATCTTTCATGTTTTCATTTTTAGCTCAGGTGAACACTATATATGAATGACTATTCATATCCTCAAATCTTTCTTCATAGTCATCACCTTTGATTTCATACTCAAAGTAACCCATAGTGGAATCACCATCAGGTTCCTAGATTTAAAGATTATAAGTGCCAAAAAAACCCTATTTGGGTTGTTATTAAATTGTAAAAATTTGAAAAATTCTTAACATTTCCACATAATTTGAACCATCAAGATCATTGGTGGTATGACAAATATAAGAGTTTTGAATAACATTTGGAGTTACTTCAATATCAAGTTGAGGAGTTGGAGAAGGCAATCTAGGTCAGACATCACTACAATACAAAAAAGGATTCTTAGGTATATATTTATATTGAGAATTTTGAGATTGGGGAATCTATTTCTTTAAATCCAAAATGTCATTTATTAATTCTTAAACAAGAGGATCAGCCAAATTATGTTCTTTGATTTTAAAGGATTCTTTCTTCATATTTCTAACTATGTTCACATCATCTTCAATTTTAGTGGCTTGGGTTTGTACTTCATCCATTTTTGTTGGATGTTTTATTAACAAAAATTAAATTAGGTACTTAAGCATTGAGAATGAAACATTTTTGATTTTCTACTATGGTAATTACAGATATGGGGATTTTATGTTCCAACTTATTGAAGTGAACTATGAAATCCCTCATGGGTTGATTGGATAAAAAATTATTTGAGATATCTTCATCAAAAGGGAATTATCATCTTTAGTAGGTTTGAACCTCTTCTAAAATTTATCTCTCATCATTTGCAAATATAAGAAGGAAGTAGTGGAAAAATGATGGAACCATTATATGATCCCTTAAGCCAACCCTTTGGCAGCTCATGGAGCTGAGAGCCTAAAGCTAGTAGACCTATAATAGAACCCCAAGGTAAAATGGCAAAAATATTTATGTGGTTGAATACTCCATAAATTAATATTTATACCATAGATAACATTATACTCAAAGGTTATATTACTTTTATTCTTTCTGGAGAAAGTCTGAAACTACATTGTTCTTGCAAGTCAAATAATGCATCAGAGATAACTCTCTTATTTTTGGACCTTATATATCTTTTATTATCTAGGATGATAATTTTTTTTATGGATATCTAACTATTATTATTCCATCAACAAGCACAACTAGCCTTTGAGTAAAATTAACACATTACTCTTCTTCATCTAGCATTATTATGACTCTTTGGAACTAGAGATCATCTATAGGTGATTCCAAATGAACTATCATAAATCAAAATAAATATTTGATTGTGTATATTGTTTCTAATAAATATTTGGTTGAATTAATGGGTATAAGTTTCTAGGAATACTCAAGAAAATGAATATGATTGGAAAATATTAGTTTTTATAGAAGGTAAAGAACGTGCTCCACGATGGGTACCAATAACTATTGGTGAAATATTTAGTATATGGTAATAAATCATGATTTAACTATGGTTTATGAGACCAATTATCTCCTCTATTATGAGGGGAGATTCCCTTTATTGAAATCAATAAAAACAAAAAAAGTTATTACAACATTTACATTTTAAATGAAATGGGGGTCTATAGAAACTCAATCTAACTAAAAATAGAGAAAATAGAGAGTCACAAGAGAGTTAATAAATGCATATTTCACCCACTTATGTAAAAATTTTAAATTAAAAAGAGAATTTACTTTAATAAATCATAAACCACTCATTCTTGGAATAATAAGAAATACATTTACATAATAAAAATATATGCTCATTAAGTAAATATCCACACACAAATTTCAAGTAACTCCTAGTTATTGGATAAAGAGTGAACACAAAGTTTCCTTATTATTTATCTTCAAGTTTCACAAATCATGGAAATAAAAAACCCTTTTTAATTTCCATTTCTTGTATTTATAAAAAAGGAAATGGGTTGACCCTTCACATTCCAAAGTGACATTTCATATTCTATTTGTTGTCCTATTCTACATTTTATAATTTTCACTTTTACAATTAGAAAATATGAAGTTTATAAAATATAATTTGGACAAAAATAGAAAAGATAGATAGAGAACGAATTTCACTAGGAAGCTTTTTGTGAGTTAGCAACACTAGTGGATGGGTTGACTACTGTTGAATCTTCTTTGACCTAATCTTTATCATGTGTTTCCTTAAATTTGCATAATCTCTTGATCACTTCAAGAACTTCATTGGTTGTTGAAATCATAACATATCAACATCATGTGAACCATATTTTGGAAATGAATGTAAAGGAACACTGAGCTTTAAACAAATTTTCCATCTAGGTTGTTAACTCTTCAAGTGAAATATGAATTTCATTGAGATTTTTCATTCAAGCTTTATTGAATTTTCCTTCATTTAAAAGATCGTATTTAACTAAATTTTGGAATTGAACTTTCAATTCATATAAAATATATGTCATAGTCCCATCTTATTTATATAAATGGCAATGGATCTTATCTAGATTGCTGAAAATTAGTTTGATTTTATCTTAACCCATATCTCTACTCTCCTCTAATTCTTCTATGGCCTTGTTCAATATTTCCACTTTATAAAATATACAATCAACCCATTTTTAAGATGTTTCATCCTCTTATTTCAAAAACACTCTTCCTTCTATCATTAATTTATCTTCCATCATGATCATTTCTTTCACATATCTAATCACTTCTTCCTAGACCTTCAAGCTAGAGGTGTGGGATTTGATCTATACATGAATATCCTACAATTATTCATTGATAAGATCATATATCTTCATGACTTATACAATGTACTTCATTCCAATTGTGATGAAATCATATACCCATGATTTAAGAGTTTCAGATCATATATCTTCATGACTTATACAATGTACTTCATTCCAATTGTGATGAAATCATATACCCATGATTTAAGAGTTTTGCCATAGGTGTTGTATTTGGTGATCATGGAAATGACATCCTTTTTTATTCCTGACATTTGTGTTAGGGTATCAATTATCAGTACTACAAGTGTTTTTACTATATGGAGTAGATAATTAACATAGCTTGCTATCTATTTGATATATCATATTATTTTGTGTTGAGTTAACTTGTCTTGTTAAGAAATTTTAATGATCCTCTCAGTGATTTATCAGAGATTATGAATGCCACCTTCTATTATTGCTTCTTTGAGTTATATCCTTTTCAAATTATAGTCTCTTAAAATAATTTATAAGATATCCTTCTCAATATTTGGTTAAATAATACCCTTAATTTATGCTCCTAAGGAATTTAATACCAACTTAGAAGTGGTCTTTATTTTCTTTGGTGCAAGAGTCTTCAAGAGATCAGCTACCACATCAAAATTTGGTAATTCAATTTCAACCACCCTTTTTATTTTCTTAATCATATGTTGCATCCATTGAAATGAAAGTTACTTAAAGGTAACTACTTGAGTAGTAGATGAAGAATGTGTAGGTTGATGTAGAGGATGAGGATGAGCTTATGGGGACTTAGATAGGGAATGTGAGTGCTCTTCTCCAACCTTTTTTGGTTGTTTTATTTTAATAAATGAGGTTTTCTATTATTGTGTGGTATTTGGAATGACCAAGTTAGGATCACCCAAGGTTTTAGTTGAAGACCATGGTCTTACTGATTTTTTGGCTTGCTTCTTTTTCCCTACTATTAAATTTTATTCTCCTTACTTTCCTAATTAATACTTGAGATTAAGATCCTCATCTCCACCATTAATTGAACTGGAGGACCCTAAATATTTAATAATCACCTTAGAACTAATTTTCTTGGGAACTAATCTAAAATATTATTTCAGAGGAGCTAAATATTTTCCTCTTTAATCTACCCATAGTTACTCTAGCCAGTTTTTTATCTAAAAATTTATTTTTAAGAGTCCACACTATTTGTATCCTCTATTACAAGTTATTTATTTCTCTGATTGACAAATTAATATTTGGCAAAGGTGAATTGATGATTATGTTTTCACATTCTAGATCAAAGATATCTAACTTGTCATCTACCATCCCCTTAAGAGCCCACTCATTTATGAATAACTTTATTTGATCTAGGCTCATATAACTCCAATATCTTTGAAGCACCTAAAATTAATTTTCACAATCAACCTAGTAGTCTTCAAGATGAGGTTTACGTTGATATATAAACTCTATACCCAAATTTTGCTTCACATACCCCTTAGTATCCATAGAGTCTTTATCAGCATAGGTTTAGAGACTGAACTCAAATATGGTTAGTTATAAGTCATGAGAATTTACACCAAACATAAATATGAAATGGCCTAATGCAATGGGGAATGAAACACTAAGCACATTTTTATCTCTACATCTTTTATGAATGGCTGAAAATTGTCTGTAAGACTCAGTGAGTATGATCTTATCATTATCCAACCTTGGGAGTCATAATAGATACCCTTCATAACCTTGAGCTTTAATGTATGTAAATTTTTGGAACTAGATATAGTAGATTCTATATTAGTTAACCAATTTGGTTGCTTAGATAGAGATCTTCATTCCCTAATCTTCTTCAAAATACTACACTACTCTCATTGTGAATGCATCATTGATCTTGGTATAATGTTTATAACTTGTTTTAGGGTGAGATATTGAAACAACTCATATAATTATGTCAATTGAGTGATAGTTACACATTGATATAACCCCAAATATACCATCTAGTAGGCCAAGGAGTATACCATATAGGATGTCATGAAAACTACCCTAATGTTTGCACATTTAAAAACTAATCATGTAGGGAATTATTGACAAATTCCCCCCAATTCATAAATTATTTTCTATGACAAATGGTTTAATTTAAGAGGAACATCAAAATATAGAAAGTTATAGTGTTTTCATTACCTACTATCAAATTTAGTAGGGTAATCATATATGAAAGTTCCTTTTTGAAATCTACTTTGTATAAGGTCTTCGGAACCTTAGATAGTTTATCCCTTTTATGTTTTAGCTAAGAATTATTGATAATGGTCAAATAATTGGTAGGGTCTTTGTTCTAACATGCCTCTCCTTCACTTACACTAATACTGAATAACTCCTTCTAAAGGGGGATTCTTAATGTCAATATATCACCATTTCATCTATCTTTGCCTTGAGTTGTCCATATTTTGAATGGATTTACCTAGTTTATGATTTTTAGTATTTGACACAATCAAAAACGAAATCTAAACATTGCACCAGAGTGGTATAGGCATCTGCTTGTGAAACACCACTCTTTAATAGGTGTTCGATCAACATTGTTGGACTTTCAGAATTAAATATTTTGTGGAATTCAATCAGGTCTACATACCCAATCTAAAAATAAAAAATATTGAGTATGTCATAATTAGAACCAATAATGGTTCATACCCCATGTATTTGAATTTCATATTTTTGGCCTTAGATTGGTTGATAACTACCTAACAAGCAAGTGCAAGGATATCCAACATGCCAGGAGGTAGAAAATATTAGATTGGTTAAAAGAATTGTAGGCTAGTAGACATAAGGTAATTTTAATTTTTAGAAAAAAAATATCCTTAGAATAATATCAAGATGAGGGAATTTCTAGTGAGATAAATCTTTCAAAAATAAAATTATAGAGTTTCACTTTTTTAGGGGTAGAGGGGTAGAGAAATAATGAGGGAAGAAGATCTAGACTGAGTATATGAACCTTCTTCTCCTCTCCCTCAGGTGCCTCATTCCCCTTATATGCACATTAGGTGAGGAGAAATAGTCTAACCAAGGGTCCCTTAGGGATGCATAGATGCAGATGTGACTTTCATCATGTCTCACGTGTTTGTGAGGCCAAGGGATAGAAGGTTTAACTGATGGTCCCCTGGGAATACATAGAACATAGACACAATGAATGTTAAATTTTGCATCTCTACACAATTGAGGTATTATAGGTCCAACCAATGGTCCCTTAAGGATGAATGGACATGATAAATGATGCATTTTCACATCTCCATGTGGTTGAGGGCCCGACAATTTGGCCATGGCCTCCAAATTTTTGTAGACATGATCTTGCTTAAAAAATTCCTAAGTAAGATTTTTTATAAGTTGTTTGATATTTCATATTATCATATTTAACAGATAATAGTTGTCTCAGGCTGAGGACATGACTTCAAAATAAGGCATAGAAGAATACTCTAGAACTATGGGTTTTTAGTAGACTAGAGCCTTATCCATTGGGTTATGGAGTTAACCTGAATATTGATGGAAAATGAAACACATGACTAGAAAGGAAACACACAACTAGAAATGGAAACACACAATTGAAAAGGAAATGGTAGGGGACATCCTACCATCATTCTTTATACAACATTAATAAATTCCCACTATAGGGTAGCAGGAGGTGAGTATCATCTTTGTATGATAGAGAGTACAAATTTTCATCATAGAAGTGTCAAATTTTGAAAGGTCCAATTCATAAAGAGTTGAATTTCTCATGATTTCCCCTTGGATCTCTTTTTTAATCTTAAAGTAAGACCATGTCACTATGTTATCAATATTTTTAGTCAAATAGTTATTTGACCTTCTCTTGATGAACTATTATCCTGTCAACCATAGTTGTTCATTCTTCTTCAATCTTAGCCAGGTACATTACTATTTTCTATATTATGTTTTTGAATTGTTCATCTTTAATAACTTGAGCTAGTTTTAAAGCTAATAATTCCATATAAATGGGAAGGGCAGTGCCTCTCTTATATACAAAATGAAAACAAGACATTTTAATTGATCTTTTAGGAGTAATCATGTCGGCCCAAAATGCATCATATAACTTTCTATGGCAATTCCTTTTATTTTCATTAACTAGTTTATAAACAACAATGGTTAAATTCTTGTTGATATCCTCATCCTAACCATTTTATTGAGGGTAGTAATCTAAATAATGTTCTATAGATATGTTGTATCCATAATAAAAATGTATTGGTTCTTCATAATAAAAATTGGGAGCATTGTCCATTACTATCTTATATGGGACACCAAATCTAGCTAAGATGTTTTCTTTGATGAAGTTAAACAACTTTAGAAGTGGTATACCTTACTAAAATAGATTCTATCCACTTTATGAAGTAATCAGTGGCATTCAAAACATGAGTGTGCCTAGCACTAGAATGAGGATTTACAGTTACAATGAATGTTAAGCACAGGATATAATGATTCATAGTATATCATATATCTTTTACTTAATAAAATTCCCCTACTTTAACTACTTAGTCACACATTCAAGATATAAAATAAAATTGAAAGCAATAACATGCATCATATAAGAGAGATAGAGACAACAAATTTTATGTGGAAATGCAAAGTGGGAAAAACCATGGAGAATAATCTCAAGTATATAAATGAGCACCAACCCAATTTTACAATGTTTGTAAGCACCAACTTATAGGATCACCAACCCCTTTGCTAAGCACCAACAAAAAAATGATTTGTGAGCACCCACCCACAAGAGCACCAACCCATTTTGTGTATAAAACATCACTATCTCTCAATGTTGCTTTCTCAGCAAATGATAGCACACTACTATATCTCTTCTCTTTTCTCTAATCATCTTAGTTAGATAAAATCATTCACTCTATACCTCAAAATGGCTTCCCAAGCCCCATTTTATATCCTTCCAAATGACCTTTGGTATTCACCCTTTGAGACCTTTCAATTCACATAGAAAATGGTGCTAAACTTGTTTTTCATGACCCTTCAAATTCTTCAAGGTGACCCTTCATGGGAAAATGCATCATTTCCCTCTTTTGTATTTATCCGGTGACTCTTAGAATTGCTCAAGGTGACCCTTCATGGGAAAATATGTCCTTTCCTTATTTTGTCCTTACTTGGTGACTCTTTGACTTCCTCATGGGCCCTCTTTTGTATTTTTACAGTAAAAAATATATTTGTTAATATTTAATTAATATTAACACACTTTAGCGAAGATATGAACATTAAAAACACCTTTAGACATTCAATTCTATATTGATAGATTTTTGACATCAATGACAATATTTCCAATAATATCCCTCTTTTTTATTGATGACAACCTCAAACTAAAACTACAACATTCTAAAAGCTTGTACTGCACATGCCAACCTGAAACTGAGACCTATATAAACTACAAATTAAACCAACTAAAAACATACAGTAACTCCCCCTTATTATAGCATCATGTTTTTTAAACCTATTATTTCACCTATTCCTATATTTTCCCCCCTTGACATCAATGGAAAAGAGTCTGTCTTGGACCTAACACTTAGCTCCCCCTCAACTGATATACAAATTAATTTGTCAACTCACCTTCATGACTTTATTGTCATACACCATAGACAAGACCCAAGAACATCCATCATGCTTCAATTTTTTTCTGTAAAGTATCTCCTTGAAGCCTAAAAGAGACACCCCACATAAAGGGTCCTAGAACAAAATTAACTTAGGATATTCCCACATCTCCTCTATTACTTCCTTGATCTTCTTGCATCCATAAGACTAATTTCTTTCTCTTAGAATTTGTTTAGGCATGTCTAACTTCTTTGACTCACTAACCTCAACATCCATGATGTTGTTTATCTTCTCAACTCTTACAACTATCTTATGTTGACAAGGCTCATACTCAAATGTAACAAGAGATTCTCTTTGATCTATAGGCTATTTAGGACTAGTATTCACTATCTTTCTTGATAATAATAGTTCCACACAGTCCTTGTTATCTGATTCTTTATCTACTATAGTAATTAATTTATTCTCACTCTTAGACTCAACCCGATCAACCTTTACTATCTTAGGTATCCAAACCTAAGTTTGGCCCTTCTCATACCTTATAGGAGATTATTATCCTTTGACATACCTTGAGGGGCTTTACTCCATTTGGACATAATTTAGAAATATGGGCAACTTTATGACAACAAAATCAAACAACATTTATCATACATTTTGCTTGAATATGATTGAAATCTCTCTTTGACTAATTGCATCTCCTCAAACATTCTCTTTCTCTATGACCAACATTATGCCAAATAAAACAATGGCCATGAAAATAATTGGAAAACCTGAAGGCATTGGGTTGCCTGATTAGCTTTTTCAATTTGCCTTTAAAACTTGCATCCTTCTCACCTTGGACTGATATTTCATGATTTTTCTCAACCTTGATTATGAGCCTTTCATGCTTATCCTTTAAAGAACCTGAATCAACCTTCAACTAATTACACTCTTCTTCTCTTGATTTCAAACTTGAATATGCAACCTCTAGCTAATTCTTAAGATCCTAAATAATCATCTTATCTTCTTTTGCTTTTATAACCAACTTAGAATCCAAGATACACACCTATTCCTTAAGAGCCTCGACCAAAGATTTTAAATCTTTATTATTTTCCTTCTTTAGCTTCTTGGCCATCATGCTTTCCCTGATCTACCTTCAAGCTATTAAACTCTTTCCAAAGGAACTTGCTCTGATACCAATTTTTAATCATGGGATATACTGACAGAACAAGTAATATGATTGCATACGAACACTAGATCTAAATGTGAGACCAATAGCAAAGAATTTCACCATGAAATAATGAGAGAAAAATTGAACACACCATAACACAAATATACATGGGAAAACCTTTAAAGAGGTGAAAACCTCATAAAGATTATTCATATTATGAGAAACTAATAAGTACCCAATATAGTCTTTCTTCCTCTCACTTCTTTTTTTCATTACATCTTACAATATAAACTCTTTATTACATAGGCAAGGTAATCTACCCATTATAAATGACCTTTTATAACCACCACATTAATGGGTCTAACCTGTCCAAAGTTCATTTAATATATTTTATTATTTATGTACATGAGGACAAACTCATGATAAATAATAAAATATATTATTATTTAGTCAATGTAATTTAATGTATTAAGGGTACATAAATAACACCACTTAACCACTAATTGTTCTAACACTCTCCCCTTAATTTTAAGTGGGGATACATGGTGATTTTTAAGAGGTAACAACATAACAAACTTTCACTCCATGAACCATCTACATGATGAGTTTTAGGAGGTAATAATTTAAGGAAACATCATTCATCATGCCATAGTCACCTTTAAAATAATTATGATATGTAAACATAATCACCCAAAGGTATTACACTATTTAACTATAGACACCCAAATGTATTACACTATGTAACCACAATCACATAGTCACCTTTAAAATAATTATATTATACAATTATAGATACCCAAAGGTATTACACTATGTAACTATAATTACATAGTCATCTTTAAAGGAATTACACTATATACCCATAGATACCTAAAGGTTTTTCACTATGTATACATAGACATCTTTAAATGAATTAAACTATGTTAACCTAAACCATTTAGAGTGAATTTAAGTTAGCATGATCATGAGACTACATCCCATAGTGAGAATACATCCCATAATTTCTTATGAATGATGAATCAAACATATTGGAGTCTTTTATAACATAAAGAGCTCCATGCTACTATGTGTTGGGTATAATGTAAAATTTCATATAAATTTTATCAAAATCACACAAAGTGATTTATTACAATGATTTACAATGAAAATAAGTATAAAGAGATAGAAGGAAACACACGACCCACATGGCTGTTAAGAAATGATATTGTCATGCACACTCCCCCTCAATGACAATTTTGATAAGTTCAACATTGAATGAACTTCCATAGACTTTAATTTGTTGGTGTTACATCATTTTTTTCACCAAAATTATAAAATTTTGACTATCACCAAGAAGGTTAGTATAATGAGGAACTTCCACATGATGTTCTTGTATCATCCTTCATAGCCACATGGCTTCTTTAGCAACTCTACATAAAATGCTCCAAGTGATATCACCTACACCAAACATAAACACATATCTAAAAGTAGACTCATTATAGTTGGTTAGCATCATAATAACCAAATAAATTAGCATGATAAAATATATATAAACTAAAATTTATATTTCTTTTTATATACTGAAGTATTCACTTTACTAATTTTTAATGATCCAAGTATGGATATTGCATGAATCTGGAAGAAACACCCAGATCTTATGAAATATATATCCTAATAATGGTTAGATAAATCAAAATACCAACAAGATATTTATAACTAGGGGTTAGATTTATTGCACACAGTTTTTGGATCAAGCTTTAACACAACCTTCGATATAAGCTTATAATCAAACATGTTAAATTTAACAAGTAGATTATGTGGTGAATATACAATAAATTCACTAATAAATTCATACTAAGTTAACTAAACATTACATATCTTATTAGGAATAATTCATATTATAATTTGAGTCATGAATGTTTTTTCTTCCTCTTAAAGTTGACAGTACAAGTTTGCATTTTATACTAAACTGAAAAAAAAGTTTTAAAAAAGAAAAAAAAATTAATGTGATTTATAATTTATTTTATAATAAATACACATACTCTAGTGTGTAAACAACACTAGTCATTTTAGTTGATTGTAAAACAATTCAAAAATACAAATAATTGTAACAAAGGTGAAAGTTGTAAGTGTCTTAAGTATCATAAATAGTGTCACAAACTACACTATTTAAATAAATTATTGTAAAATAAGTAGTAGAAGGTTTTAAATTAAATAAAATACCATCTTAATATGTTTAAAAGGTATAAAAACTTAAATGTTGACTAGTTACACGACCATCTTTGATAGGGAATATGACAAGTCAAGGGTGTCAAAAGTATCGAAAGCATTGCAAGCTTCACACGTGAGATTTTGCATGATTAATAACTAGACATTTTAACTAATTATTCTAAAATAAATAAATTAATTTTGATCAAAAAAATATGTTGGGATTGATATTCGATTTAAAGACCTTAAATTTATAAATATTTTCTAAAAAATAGTAGTAAACTTCCCTTTGTCCAGTACAAGATTTCACATACACACTACATGATTTAATTAATTTTGAATTTTTTTTTTAATCAAAATATTAAATACATATAAAATAAATTTCTCATGATTGTATAAATATAAATATTTTCTAAAAAATACTAGTAAATTTTTCTTTGTCCAATACAAGACTTCGCATGCAAGTTGCATGATTTAATTAATTTTGATTTTAAAAAATGAAAATAAAAATATTAAATACATATAAAATAAATTTGTCATGATTGTATAAATATAAATATTTTCTAAAAAATACTAATAAACTTTTCTTTGTCCAATACAAGACTTCACATGCAAGCTACATGATTTAATTAATTTTGATTTTTTTAAATCAAAATATTAAATGCATGTAAAATAAATATCTCATGATTGCAATTAATCTTTTCAAAAAATAAAAGTCAACACACATAGGCCCATCATGTACTTGCATAAAAATTTGGTTAATTATAACTCACCCACTAAGTATTTTAACACAATAAATGCACTAACTTATATTTAACCTTTTTGTGGGTTGATTTTTATTTTATTTTTTAAAAATAAATAAATAAACCATAATTAAACACTTTCATTAAAATAATAAAATGAAAGCATTTATTTAAAATTTGAAAAAAAAAAGATTCGAAAAAGCTTAAGTGGGGTCCACTACTTGGGTAGATTAAAGTCAATTAAATAAATATTTTATTTTTAAAAAACTTGTATTAAAACTTTAACATACACATTAATTTCCTATTGTAGCATGTTTTATATAAAAGTATGACATAGGTTGAGCGCAGGGGAGGATTGCAGGAGCTCTAGACATCCATTTCCAATGATCGAAAGCTTGAAAACACTTAAAAAGTGTCATCTAAAGCTATTGGTAGACTCAAATATATAATTTTTTTACTATAAAATGATATTTTAATTCTTTTACTACTATTATGGCATACTATGGCACCTAGGTAAAAGTAAAAAATAATCTATATTTCTTTTTGATGCTCTTCAGGGTCTAAAAATGGCTTCAATAGCCTTAAATATTGTAGAAAACATGAAATCAACCTTTAAATCTCATAAAATGATTGAGAATACATGATTTTTATTTTTCTTCTTCTTCCATGATCATACAAGCTAAAGCATGATGCTTGGGAGGAGAGAAAAAAATTAAAAAATCTGTAGAAGATTAAGTCAGATAAAGTAAATATCAAAATTACTTAGAAATAACTAAACTAAGCAAATGCATAAAACAAAACTAATATTTACTACCCAAAATCTAATCTTTCACTAATTTTTATCTCACACATGGTAAAAAATGCTTGGAAATGGTTAAACTAAGCCAATGGAGTAACCAAAATGAATATATATATATATATATATATATATATATATATATATATATATATATATATATATATATATGAGGCCATATAAAGGTCATAAAAGAATTTTGAAGCACTAATTCACTCACTTTTTGGGTCTCTTAATGTTTGCAACTTCCTGTAAGTGCTAGATCTACAACTAAAGAGCTTCAACCACATTCATACTGATTATTAATCCAAAAAATAAGAAAATCTTAAAAAATTTAATGCTTAAAAAAGCATTTTAGCTCATTTTAAGTTTTTTAGTTAGATCTTGACATGAAAATAGGCTTAAAATATGAAAAAAATTGTATAGATCTAAGATTTTTAAGCTTTTAAGAGAGGAAAAAGTAGAATAAATTATTTTCTACAGAAACAAAAGCTTGAAAATTTTCATGATCATACCATGAATTAAAAAATGGATGAATCTAGACTTGAACACAAGCTAAAACCTTTCAATCTATGATGTTGTCACTTGATCACTCATCAACTAGCTCTGATACCATGACAGAACAAGCAATATGATTACATATGAACACTAAATGTATATATGAGATCAATAACAAAGACATTCACCATGAAACAATAAGAGTAAAGTTGAACACACCATAACATAGATATATGTGAGAAAGCCTTCAAAAAATTAAAAAACCTATAAATATTATTCATATTATAAGAAACTAACAAGTATCCAAAATAGTCTTTCTTCCTCTCACTTCTTCTTTTAATCATTACATCTTACAATATAAACTCTTTATTATAGAGGTAAGTTAATCTACCCATTATAAATGACCTTTTCTAACCACCACATTAATGGGTCTAACCTCTCCAAAGGTCATTTAATATATTTTATTATTTATTTACACGAGGATAAACTCATCATAAATAATAAAATATATTAATATTTAACCAATATAATTTAATGTATTAAGGGTACATAAATAACACCACTTAACCATTAATTTTTATAATATATACTGATTCACAAGATATCATATATCTTTTACTTAATCAAATTCTTTTAGTCTAACCACTTAGTCACACATTCAAGATATGTAATAAAACTAAAAGCAATAACACACACTGCATGAGAGAGAGAGAGAGAGAGAGAGAGAGAGAGATTAGATTTTACGTGGAAACTCAAAGTGGTAAAAACCATGGAGAATAATCTCAAGTATATAAATGAGCATCGACTCAAGTTTACCATATTCATAAACACAAACTTGCAGGAGCACCAACCCCTTTGCTGAGCACCAAAACAATAATGATTTGTGAGCACCCACCCATAGGAGCACCAAAACCTTTTGTGTATAAAACACCACTATCTCTCAATGTTGCTTTCTCAACAAATGATAGCACACTACTATATCTCTTCTCTTTTCTCTACTCTTCTCAGTTAGATCAAATCATTCACTTCTATACCTTAAAATGGCTTCCCAAGCATCTTTTTATAGCCTTTCAAATGACCTTTGGCATTCACCCTTTGAGACCTTCCAATTCACATATAAAATGACACTAAACTTGTCTTACATGACCCTTTTAATTCTTCAACCTTACCCTTCATGGAAAAATGTGTCCTTTCCATCTTTTGTCTTTATCTGGCGACTCTTCAAATTCCTCAAGGTGACCCTTCATGATAAAATACATCGTTTCCCTCTTTTGTCTTTACTTGGTGACTCTTTGACTTCCTCATAGGTGTTCTTTTGTCTTTATGCAACCAAAAATATATTCATTAATATTAACACACTTTATCCAAGATATGAACATTAAAAACACCTTTAGACATTAAATGCTATATTGATAGACTTTTGACATTAATGAAAATATTTCCAACAATGAAATACAACCTCCATGCTTAAAATGGTTCTTCAATGATTACTAGTTTGAAAGGTAAGGTAGCAAGCTTTGGCCTCCAAACAAAATATTGCAAAGTTTAACATTTAGAAACCCATTCATGTGCATCTTTGAATAGTGTGGGACAATAATAATGAGCCTATTTGTTAATTAATGTAGTGATAGAGGATGAAACATGTCCTCCATATGTTTTATCATGAAAATCCTCCAAGATCTTTTTTTATTATTTTTTATTTATGCATCTCAGAAAGTTACCATCTAAAGATATTTTATATAGCATATTATCCCATATCTCACTACTTTTAATTTAAGAGTCCTTATCTTCTTGGGATTCAAGTGAGTCAGGCATTCCAATAAGATAGAAAAAATGCTATATCTGGATACCATTCGTCAAGAGAATCAATAAAAACAACTAATGGTATCCCTTCTTTTTTATTTCTCTAAGAATCAATTGTTTCAAAAATCAATTGGCATGGGCCTTTTCTTTGTACCAATTTTTTAGGTTTGATCTCTAGATCATATTCTTGTACTTTGGCAATCTAACCACCTCCCTTTGACCTAATTTATTACTAAGTGAGAATTGGTTTTACCATTGAATCTATAACCATGACAATTATATGAGAGTTTACAATGTAGAACCTAAAATATTTTATGGCTTTGATCACAACATATACATGTTTTTATATTACACAATATTTGAGTTCATGATATTTCAATACATAACTCATGAAAGTGATGGGAGACTCAAATCCTTCCTCATTTTTATTTACTATGATAGCTTATATATTAATATGAGAGGAGTACCAATAAGTGATGAAATTTGTACTAAAATATGGACACATAAAAAATGGTGCTTTGGTGATCATTTATTTTATTTCATTGAATGATTTTTTCCCATTATTTTTCCATCTAAAGGAATATTTTCCATGCATCATTTTCATGATGTTCCTAATGATTTTTGTAAAGTCTGGAATAAATCTTTTGAGAAAATTGACTTTACCAAAGAATGAATGAGTACCAATTTTAATAGTTGGCAAGGACAATTTTTGAATAACTTTCACCCTTTTTGGATCAATGTTAGTAACTTATTTGGATACCACATGACCTAAGATTTTTCCTTCCATTCTCATGAAAATGCACTTCTTTGGATTCAAGTAAATTTTATGAGAATGGAATCTTTCAAAAACCTTCTTTAGGTGTTTGAAATGATCTTCCCTCTTTTTTGAAAAAATTGTGAGATCATCCAAGTAAATTACTATGATTTATTTATATGTCACTAAATACTAACTACATCTCTTTTAAATGTCTCTCCCACATTGATAAGGTTGAAAGGCATTCTTTTGTAGATGAAAGTTCCCCAAGGGGTAGTGAATGTTGTCTTGAATTGGTTTGTCATGGCTACTTAGACTTGATTATACCTAGAGAAGTAATCCAATATTGACATAATTTAAGATACTATGATAGATTTCAATATTTTATCCATTATTGGAAAGGGATAATTATCATTGAGTGAGGATTGATTAAGATTATAGAAATTCACACAAATCCTAACTTCTCCATTCTTCTTTTGAATATGTATAATGTTGGCTACCTAGGTTGAGTGATGAATTAGAAAGATAGTTCTAGCATTTAACATTTTTTTGATTTATTCATATATGGTTCTAGTGATCTTAGGATTATAATGCCTCAACTTTTGCCTAAATGGATTAATACTGGGATTTAGTGGAATTTTGTGCTACATGGTTTTTGGTAGGAAGATTTTAGGTCTACATAACTCCAAGAAAATGCATATTTATAGAATTTAAAGAGAGTAACTAACCTTATATTTTCTTATTTAGAACAACATTTTTTATATTCACATACCTTGGTTCTTCCTCAATGTCGATGTTCACTTTATCATATTTAGTTCCCTGAGGGTGTTCTTGAATTTTATGTTTAAAATACTTGTCATGTTTGTCAAACATTTCTTATAAAAAAAATACCTTTTGGTATTTTATTTCATTTTAACTAAATAACACTACCTTCAGGTGGATTCTTTTTTATATCTAGCATTGATGAATCTTGTTCTCCTTTATCTTCTGAGGTCGAGGATTTTATATATGCAATTAGACTTCCATTGAAGAATAAATTTATGAAATTATCTTTCTGCTCCAAGAAGGTAATGATTTTAGCATTTTATAGCACATGAATGGTATACTATTTCAATAACATACCAATCTTAGTTGATTTCTAATGGAGGAATCATCAAAGAAGAAGAGATGGCTAATGTATCTGCTTTGGAATTTTCTACTCTAGGAATAATGTTTATAGAAAAAGCATGGAATGCCTCAATAAAGTCCCAAAATATATTTTGATAATGTTTGATCCTATCATTTCTAACTTTATATTGACCTCACACTTATTTTATGATTAATTTAACATCACCTTGAGATTTGAGATCCTAAACACCCATTTCTTATGATACTTATAATCCTAGCAATAAAGTCTCATATTCAACAGTATTGTTTGTACATTCAAAATAGAGTTTGTATATGAAATAAAAAGGTTATTTTCATGGAGATATTAGCAACACACCATCTCATAAACCAATGGTCAAGCAACTCCCATCAAATTCTAGAGTTCAAACATCATTAGAATCACCTTATATTAGTTTTAGGAGTTTTAGATCATTTTCTGACATCATCATATAAGTTCCAAGTCTAGTTTATTCATTAGATTTATACACTAGGAGTTTATATTTTGGATCTAGGAGGAAATTTTCATTAACTCTTATTAATGGAATTACCACTTGAGTCTAATTGAGTTTGATTTCTCCCCTAATATCTTTATATAAGGACCTACTCAAAAACAATTCATAGATGGGAGGAATGTCCACCACCAATATAGTCATCTTCATCCAATTTTGTATAAATGCAATTAGGGAAACCTTGTTAACTTGCATATTGAAGAAACATCTTAAAGTCTTGGTGAAAGTTAGACCCAAGGCATGGGGCACCTTTGCTAGAATGACATTGTTAGAAGCCCCTAAACTAATTATATAATCGTTTAATTTATAACCACCCATAAAATAGATAATTTGGCCTCTCATTTCCTGGGGTGGTGATGGATACATTATTCTACAAATTAGAATCATCCATTTTGATGTGTGATCCATTAACAGGGGTAATAAGACCTATTCCTTTGATAAAATATACCAATCTAACTATTCAAGATTGTTTTTTAGATATTTAATTTGAGAAATTCAAACCTTATTTTTATTCATGTGATCAATTATATTGAACAAAGAATTGACATGTTCTTAATTTATAATTAAATGAGGAATATTTGAATTACTAGACTTTTTTATTGTTTATCTTTTGAAAAATTTGGCAATGGGGTACCTCTATTGAGAAGAAATATAGGACCTATCATAGAATATGAACTTCTCTTTCCTTTGGTTTATCAATATCTCTATTCTTTTTTGAAGCTTTCATCTTTTCATTTTAAACTCAGGTGAACACTACAAATGAATGACTATTCATATCCTCAATGCTTTCTTTATAACCATCACCTTTGGGTTCATACTCAAAGTAACCCATAGTCGAGTCACCATCAGGTTCCTAGATTTTAGGATTAGAGGTACCAAAAACACCTTCTTTGGGTGGCTCTTCAATTGTGTAGAGTAGCAATATCCTTTCCATTTGTGGGCAATTTGAACCATCATGATCATTGGTGGCATTAAAAATAAGATTAATGAATACCATATGGAGTTGCTTTAATAACGAGTTGAGGAGTTTTAGAAGGTAATCTATGTCAAACATTTCAATGATATATAAAAAAAGGCCTCCTACATATATCTTTACATGGAGCATTTTGAGATTGGGGAATCTATTTCTTCAAAGGCAAAATATCATTTGCTAATTTTTGAATACGAGGATCAACTGAATTATGTTATTTGATTTTGAAGGATTCTTTCTTCATATTTACAACCATGAACATATAATCTTCAATTTTAGTGGCTTGGGGTTGCACTTTAGCCAATGTTTCTCGATGATTTCTTCATAAAAATAAACTTACTTTGGGTACTTTAATGTTGAGAAAGAAACATTTTTAATTTTTTACTATGGGCATCATAGCTACAAGTATTTTGTATACCAAATTTTTGAAGTGAGCTATAAAATCCCTCATGGGTTCATGGAAATATTTTTTATTTGAAATAGCTACACCAAAAGGTAATGCCCATCTTCATCATGTTTGAACCTCTTATCATATTTGTATTTCATTATTTTCTAATATGGGATGGAATCAATAGGAAAATGATGGAACCACTCCATGTCCCATTCATCCAAAGTTTTCAAGAACAATCTAACTGATACATACTCATGTTCAACACCAAGGACGTTGGATGTACAATAGAAAGCATTGATATGTTCATTGAGATGTTATCTCCCATCTCCGATGAATTTAGGGAAATTATTCCTTGAATCCTTTGATAGCTCATGGATTTGAGAACCTAAATCCAATGGACCTATTTAATCACCCCAAGGTATAGTAACAATCATATTTGTGTGTTTCAATACTCTATAAATGATTGTTTTTGGTAGAGATAAGGTTATACTCAAAGGTTGTACTTATTTTATTATTTTTAGATAACGTTTGAAACTTTATTATTATTGAAAGAAAAAGAATGAATTAGAGATTCCTCTCTTCTTTGTGGACCTTGTATATATTTTATCATCTAGGATACTAAAATATTTTAGGGATCTATGACTATTATTCTTTCATCAACAAGCACAACTAGCCTTTGAGACAAATTAGCACATTGATCATCTTCTTCTAACACAATTATAACTCTTTCTAACTAGAGATTATCTACTTGGTGGTTTCAAGTGAAATATCATAAATCAGAATAAATATCTAAATGTGTAGCTTGTGTCTAGTCAAGATTTGGTTGAATGATTGGGTTTATATTTTTATTAATAGTCATGCAAATGATTACAATTGGAAAATAGTAGGTTGCACAGAAGGTAAAAAATATGCCCCATGATGGGTGCCAAAAATTATTGATGAAATATTTGGTATATGGTAATAAATCATGATTTCACTATAATTTATGAGATTAGATTCTCTCCAAATCATGATTTCAATATAGTTTATGAGATTATATTCTCTCCTATATTATGAGTGGAGGTTCCATTTATTGAGAGGAATAAAAACAAACATAATTATGTACAACATTTAAAATTTAAATGCAAGGGGGGTCAACCAAAACTCAATCTAGCTAAAAATAGAGGAAATAGAGATTCATGAGAGAGTGAATTTACACATATTTCACTCACTTATGTAATAGATTTAAATAAAATGATAAATTTACTTTAAGAGATTGGACAATATTTGTGCTTGGAAAATGATAAATACATTGACATAATAAAAATTTATGCTCATTAAGGAAGTAACCAAACACAAAGTTCAAGTAACTCATTTTTCTTGGATAAAGAGTGAACACAAAGTTTCCTTCTTCCTTTTCAAGTTTCACAAATCATGGACATCAAAAAGCCCTTTTGAATTACCATTTATTATATTTATAGCAAAGGGAATGAGTTAGCCCTTCACATTCCAAAGTGACCTTTCATATTATATTTCTTGTCCAATTCTACCTTTTATAATTTTCACTTTACAATAAAAAAATATGAATTTCCTAAAATATAATTTGGATAAAAATAGGAAAGAGAGATAGAGAACAAATTTCACTAGGAAGCTTTCTAAGAGTTGGCAACATTAGTGGATGGGTTGACTACTGATGAATCTTCTTTGACCTGATCTTTATCTTGTGTTTCATTAAATTTGTAGAATATCTTGACCTCTTAAATAACTTCATTGATTTTTGGAATCACAACATGTTGGTAACATGTGAACCATATTTATGAAATAAACATCAAGGAACACTAATATTTAAACAATTTTTAAAGTTGGGTGTTTAACTCTTCTAATGAAATATGAATTTTGTTGAGATTTTTCATAAAGCTTTATTGAATTTACCTTCATTTAAAAGATCTCTTTAACTACCTTTTTTAATTGAAATTTCAATTCATCTATAGTATGTGTGATAGTCCCATATTCTTTATATAAATGGTAATTGATCTCATCTACATTGATAGAAATTAGTTTGATTTACCTTCACCCATATCTATACTCTCCTCTAGTTCTTCTATGGACTTATTTAAGATTTTCACTTTCTTAATTATACATTATTCCCTTTTTCAATATGTGTCATCCTCTTATTTCTCCAACACTCTTCCTTCTACCATTAATTTAGCTTCCATCATGATCATTTATTTCACATCTCTGAACTTCTTCCTAAACCTTCAAGGTGGAGGTGTTTACTTTGATTTGTACATGAATTTTATGTAATTCTTGATTGATAAGATCAGATATCTTAATGACTTATTCAATGTACTTCATTCTAGTTATGAGAAAATCATCTACCCATGATTTGAGAGTTTTACCATAGGTTTTGTGTCTATTGATCATGGAAATAGCATCCTTGTTTATTCCTAGTAATTGTGTTGGGCATCAAATGGTAGTATTACAAGAGTTTCCATTAGATGGAATAGATAATTAACATAATTTTCTAGTTGTTTGATCTATTCTTTGAGTTGTTCTTGATTTAACTCATTTTGTTCATACCTTTTAATGATCCTCTTAGTGGTTTCTTAGATATTATGAATGTCACCTTCTCTTTTTACTTCTTCGATTGATATCCTTTTTAAATTATAATCTCTTACTATCATTTCTCTAATATCATTCTCAACATTTGGTTTAGCAATCTCCACACATTGTGCTCTTGAAGAATATGCTACCAACCTAGAGGTGATATTTACTTTATTTGGTGCAATATTCTTTAAGAGATCAAATACCACATCAAAATATGATAACCTATCTTCAACCACCCTTTTTCTTTTTTGGAGCATAGGTTATATCCACTGAAATGAAGGTATTTAAAGGTAACTACTTGTGTAGTAGATAGAGAAGGAGTAGGTTGATTTTGAGGAGGAATAACTTGTAGGAATCCAGATGGGGAATGTGTAAACTCTTCTTCAACCCTTTACTATGGTTCCATTTTTTTAGATGAGGCTTTGTATTATTGTGTAGTATTTGGGATGAGCAAGTTGAGATCACCCAAAGTTTTAGTTAAATACTGTGGTCTCACTAATTTTTTGGTTTGCTTCTTTTTCCATACTACCAAGTTTTATTCGCATTGTTTCCCAATTACTTCTTGGGATTAGGATCCTCATCTCTACCATCACTTGAACTAAAGGACCCTGAAGATTCAATAATCACCTTAAAACTACCTTTTTTAAGAATTAAAGGCAGATATTGCTATAGAGGAGCTAAAGATTTTCCTCTCTTTGAGATACTTGTTGTCCCCCAAAAATATCACTCATTTTTGGGACAACATATAAGCTATTTTAGTCTTGTAAGACAAAATGATCTCTTCCCATTTCAATAAAATTATTCTAAACTTTCAAAATTGAGAATTATTCAAACTTTTTTAGTTAAAGGACTAATAGGTTCAATAGCTTCAAAGGCTTCTACAGGTGAGTTCAATCAAAAGAACAAGTTTCCCCAATACTTAGTCATTCTCAGGATTGGTTAAATGCCTTGGTTCAACCAAAAATGTTCATCGACAAGCTTGTAAGAAGGATTGAACCAATGAACCATCGAACCCTGCTTCTAAAAAGGTTCAAAAGTTCAATGGGTTCAAAGGTTCAATGACATCAATAGGATTCAAGAGTTAAGCACTTCGGTCAATAGGTTCAAAACGGTTGGTTCAACATGATTTGTTTCAAAGAGCTTGGTTCAAGTAGTCAATTGAATAAATAGGAATGAACCATTGAACTATTGAACTAGAGTTGGTTCAATCGGTTGGTTTAAGTAGAAAGTAAAAAGGAGTGCCCCAAAAGTTTAAGAGATAAGTGCCCTTGTGAAAGGAATTTCCATGGAAAAAGTGACTAAGGCAAGAAAATCCCAAAGCAAAATCCCATTAGATTCCAGTGGATGCTCTCAAGTGTCATCTACCGAGCCCCATTTTAATTTGGAGCTATAGAAGTTGCCACATATCCCTTGTAAGATAAGTGAAACACAACAAGTGTCAGCATTTGCATAAATCCAAGTGAGTCCCAAGTGTTTCCATAGTGTTCCTAAAAGTTTAACAGAAGTCACCATGTGTCATCTTCTATAGGACTCTCAAAAGGCATTCAAAGCATCTATAAGTTCAATGGAAAATGCCATGTGTCATCTACCGAGACATAGTTTCAAGTAATGGAACGTGCCATGTGGCATCATCTACATGAATCTAAAATGAGTCTAGAATGTTTCAAAAGGGAAGCTAAAGCTCAATGAAAGCTGCAACATGTCGACATCTACAATTTCTTCCTTTGATCTCTTTGAGGACTATGGTGGGTCTCAGGTGAGTGGCTAAACTCAATAGAAGCCACCACATGTCATCATCTACATGAAATATAAATGAGTCCCAAATGTTTTCATAGTGTCTCTAGGAACTTAGCAGAAGCCGCCATGTGTCATTCTCTGCATGATTTTTCAAAAGACATCTAAAATATGCCACGTATCCCATTATAACTCCATAGAGCATGACAAGTGTCTGTATCCCATTATTATTCAAACTTTTTTAGTTAAAGGACTAATAGGTTCAATAGCTTTAGAGGCTTCTACAAGTGAGTTCAATCAAAAGAACAAGTTTCCCCAACACTTAGTCATTCTCAGGATTGTTTCAATGCCTTGGTTCAACCAAAAATGTTCATCAGCAAGCTTTTAAGAAGGATTGAACCATTGAACCATTGAACACCACTTCTAAAAAGGTTCAAAGGTTCAATGGGTTCAAAGGTTCAATGACGTCAATAGGCTTCAAGAGTTAAGCACTTCGGTCAACAAGTTCAAAACGGTTGGTTCAACACAATTTGTTTCAAAGAGCTTAGTTCAAGTAGTCAATTGAATAAATAGAAATGAAGGAATGAACTATTGAACTATTAAACCAAAGTTGGTTCAATCAATTGGTTCAAGTGGTAGGTTCAAAGGAGTGCCCCAAAAGTCAAAGAGACAAGTACCCTTACAGAGGGAATTTCTATGGTAGAAGTGACTAAGGCAAGAAAAGTCTAAAGCAAAAGCCCATCAGATTCTAGTGGATGCTCCCAAGTGTCATCTATCGAGTGCCATTTTAATTTGGAGCTATGGAAGTTTCCATGTATCCCTTGTAAGATAAGTGAAACACAACAAATTTCAGCATCTGCATAAATCCAAGTGAGTCCCAAGTGTTTCCACAGTGTTCCTAAAAGCTTAGCAAAAGTCACCATGTGTCATCTTCTATAGGACTCTCGAAAGGCATTCAAAGGCTCTATAAGTTCAAAAAAAACAACCACGTGTCCTTTGTCGAGACATAGTTTCAAGCAATAGAACGTACCACATGGCATCATTTACATGAATCTAAAATGAGTCTAGAATGTTTCAAAAGGGAACCTAAAGCTCGACAAAAGCCGCCATGTGTTGACATCCACATTTTATTCCTTTGTTCTCTTTGAGGACTATGGTGGGTCTTGAGTGAGTGGCTAAACTCAGTGGAAGCTTCCACGTGTCATCATCTGCATGAAATTTAAATGAGTCCTAAATGTTTGCATAGTGTCTCTAGGAACCCAGTGGAAGCCACCACGTGTCATTCTCTGCAAGATTTTTCAAAAGACATCCAAAATATGCCATGTATCCCATTATAACTCCATGGAGCATGATAAGTGTTTGTATCTACATCTTGAGTTTCTTACAAGTTTCAAATCTTCTTTCAATAAGCATCTCTCAGAGTCCCATGGATGCTGCCAAGTGTCCTTGCCTATTTTGCAGTGGAACCTACCATGTGTCAATTGTTAAGGCAAGCAAAAAGTGACCAATGAATAGAGGATAAAATTGAACCAAGGACCCAATTTAATAGCTAGGAAAGGAGGAATGATGAAGAAGGACTAGAAATATTCACACATAAGATATGTTTCTAGAAGCAAACTGCCAGGTGGACATTGGAGGATACAAACATTCAATGGCATGACCTATTTCTCTGCATTGAGAAAAACAAATGGGTAAATACGCCCAATTCCAACATATCTTATTGATAGAATTTAATGTAACATGATGTGTTACTACTCCCAAGTCTTTCTTGGAGGGCTATATATTGGACTCTCTCTTATTATTTTAAGGGGATCTCTCTCTGTGATTAGAAACAAAAACTCTGCCCAAATTGAAAGGCATTACTGAGACTTTGAGCTCAGATTGTTCATCATATTTATTTGTTAAAATAAAAAAGCAAGTTACTTTTAGACTTTGTGCTGTTATAGCTTGTATCATTCTAAGAGATTGTTCTTATGTCTATTTCCTAAATGTATTCTTGTTTATGCAATTTAACTAGCAGAGCTAGTGGATGTGACAAATAAGGTGTCCTAAAGCCAGTTACTTTTAGACTTTGTGTTGTCATAATTGTTTTTAGTGTGTGTTTATTTTTTGTTTCTGTGTAAAGAACCTTGGGCTGACTTTCTACCCTCATTGTTCTTCGTATTCCACTCATTGGTAGTTGAGATGGAGACTTTGTGCCTCATTTCATCCTATTGTGTTACTATACCCTGTTATAAGTTATTTGTCATCACCAAAAAGATTCTTTTCTCTATTGAACAACACTTATGAAAGAAGAGGAGTGTCTTCTATCATTTCATCTAGATTTCTCCTTTGATCTGAACACATCATCTCTAAAAAAAGAGAGATGGATGGTTTATCCTACCCTTGAGTGTTATTTTTTGTTTATATATATATATATATATATATATATATATATATATATATATATATATATATATATATAGTATATAACTCATGCATATCTACAGGGAACCTTCCCTTGATGAGAGGAGAGATTAATCCCCTTTTGATGTAGTAAACATACACATTTGGCTGACCAATCTTCTTGTTATGGTTGATCAGACCTATTTTGTTTATCAGTACGCTGATTGACAAAATATTCACCCAACAATTTTTTAGTGACTCCGCTGGGGAATTATGTGTAATTTGAAACCTCATGTTTTAGATTGAAGCAGTCCCTACCTTTATCCATTATAGACTCTAGCCATTCCATTCCACTTCTTATCCATTATCATTATAACCTTACCATCTTTATCCATTTTTGTTATATAATCTAGTTTGTAAACCAGATCCACTAGGAAAGAATGCACAATTTAAAACCTCAAGCTTCAAGTTAAAGCAAGGTCAATTCTTTTCATTTTTGTTTTACAATTTAGTAGATTCAAGGTATACACAAAGCCAAAGGGCTAAAGGTATTGTTGACCCTATATTTGAGTTGGTACAACAAAGTAATTTTGATTTGTCTCCTTCACCATCTCATCTCCAATGAATTAAGATCTTTCCTCCTACTAAAGTCAGGTCTCCATTACCAAGCGAAGCATCCACTTCTACTATTAATAAAGCTTTTCCAATAATAACCCCTCTGAGATTTGTTATTCCTCTTTTTCATAGTCATACAATGGCAGTTCAAGGCCTCTAGGGTAATTCTTTTGGTCCTCTCAATCTTACTCTACCTCTATATGAGCTCCCACATAGTTCAAGGAAGAATTTCCCCAAGTTCTATGGTGATGGGAAAGTTCACCATGATGAACACATTGCAGCTTTTAGCATAGCCTATGGTGTAATTGGAGTAGAATTTGAGGATGTAGTAGTCAGGCTATTTGTAGAAATATTACAAGGTGCTACTACAAATTGGTTCTACCATCTACAATCTTGATTAGTAACTAACTGGAACACTCTCAAAGCTAAGTTTAAATCCAGATTCAAACCTATAGAAGATGCACATGCCCTTATGGCTCAGCTCACATAGATGAAAGAGCCTCATGAACTAATGAGGGACTTCATAGCCAAGTTTGACAAACTAAGGAATAGGATCCCTGTAATTGCTCGACCTACAACTAAGAATCTCAAATGTTTCTTCATTAATTATCAATTACCTAAAGTGAGTTTCCTTTTGAGATGTGCTAGTTAAATAAACCTTGCTATAGCACAAGATTTGGCCACTGAAGTAGAAGATGATCTCATCTTGGCAGGAAAGATAAGAAGAGATCCTAAAAGAAATAGACCCTCATCATCTTCTGAATATCCATCTATAGGCACCACTGATCCAATGGTGTAAAAGTTAGAAAATGAGTTGCTTGCTCTCAAAAATCAAATGGTGTAAGGAATATCTTCCACTCCTTCATATAGAGATATACCAAGGAGGACATTTCTAAATCAATCATACCAGGGCAATACTACAGGAATCAAGGACAGCTAAATCATCTTCCTTCCCCATAGGGGAAACTTGCCATTGAAGCACCCCCAGCCAATTTAGTAGTAGGATATCTTGAAGCAAAATCAAATTTCTCTTTCTAGTCTAAATTGAGTCAAGAAAATGACATTGATCTTCTTGTAAAAAACCAAGAAGAATCAGTTGGCAACTCTAAAATTGGTTTTTTGAACTACCAAGAGGAACCCAGAAGTAAAGGAGAAGATTTTGATGGATCATATGCTATGTTCAAATAGTCCAAGAACCAATCAACCTAGCAAGTTGATAAAGGGAAAATAGAAGAGCAACCTCAACCAGCAATTTTAATTGCTAAACATGGAACCTCTCTACCTTTCCATCCAAAGAACCCGGTGATCACCAAAAAGGTAAATACACCAATTTCACCTTCACCTTTAACTTCAATTTTGCAAATCAATCCTCCTCCTTTACAAACCAAAATGTTGAATTACCTTCCTCTGTTCCTAGTTCAATTTAGTCATTTGACATAATTGATCATGTCAAGAAAACCAAAATTTAAATGACTGAGTTTGAATATTTACAATCTAATCCTGAGTAGCTGGATAGGTTATTTGAGTGTGTGAAGAATAAAGCCATCCTTGTAGGACAAGAGGCTAAGAAGGTAACTCTTGATTCCTCAAAGAACATTCTCATCCCAAAAAATCTTTTCATTACTCCTATTTCCCCTGGAAAAATAGAGCCTTTCTATGTTTTCTTGTTGATAAATGGTCACAAACTAAACAATTGCATCATAGACTCAAGTGCATCTGACAATGTCATGCCTACCAAAGTGGCATAATATCTTGATCTCACACTAACCAAGACATTTGGGAGATGTTTCTCCATGGAGAATAAACAAGTACCTATATTGGGATAAATTAAAGATGCCCAATTTGCATTTGCAACCTTCCCAGACAAAAGAATCAAGATGACAATTTTGGTGGACGATGTTCCAACCTCATACGGTATTCTACTAGGGCAAAATTTCTAAAAGGATGTTGGTGGAAAATTGAGCATGGACCTATCTAAAGCAAGGATCCTTATTAAAGGCATCATGTAGAGGTTGCTTCCTAAAAAGGAATCAAAATATATTGTCACTCAAACATTAGCCCCTAAAGCTCAAATTCTATTTGAGTCTTCAAGCATGGGAACTATTTTGTTTCTACAAACGAAGTTCATAAAACATATGATAAAGCTTTTCAAAGTGTCAACCTAGAAATTAGTTTAGCTAGAATAGTAGAAGAATTGGTAGGTTGCAATATAGATAGAGAAGAATCTTCCCTCTCTAATGAAGGAAAATCTAAAGAAAAATTAGTGGCTAATGAGGTATGGACTCTGGAATTTGATGGAAGCTATTCCTCTACCAGTTCAGGAGCCAAGATTGTGTTGATATCTCCTCAAGGAGATATTTTCCCCTACTCCTACAAGTTACAATTTAGCAACACTAATAACACAGCTGAATATGAATCTCTATTGCTTGGATTAAGGATTGCTCGAGACAAAGGCATCAAACTCGTTCATGCCAAAGGGGATGCTAAAATAGTAGTTTATCAGGTGAGAAACCTATACCAAACCAAGAATGAAAGATTGTGCCACTACCACAACTTAGTCTAGAACTAAATTAAAAGCTTTGATGCTTTCAACATCTCTGCCATACCTAGGGAATCCAATCACAGAGCAGATGCACTTGTTGTTTCAATAACTCTCTTAGTTCCTCACTTAGAATTCACAAGAAACAAGTACACTGTTAATCTGGTCTTTAGACCAAATGTTCCTGATAATTATGATCATTGACAAGTATTCAATGATGGTAACCAAATCATTGCCTTTCTGGAACAAAAGGACAACTTTAAACAACTACACTTTGAAGGCAGTGAACCTCAAAAGTGGGAACTAGCCCCTGAATCAAGTTCAAATGCAAATTAATAATTCTTACAACTTAAAAGGAATAAAATTAAGGCTTGGTTTCCCTTGAGAAACTATTTGACAAGCATGACAGATTCATCAAACAATAGCAAACATATTCAAGCTCCTCTCAGGGATTTGATCAAATAAATCAAACTACTAAAGAAAATCACATGATAGTTAACATTGTTAAGTGTTACACTCAGGAATAGAAGTTCAAGTTCACCACTTTACTCTGCCAATACATGGACATTTTAGCATATTCTTATGATTACTTGAAATCTCTCAGGCCTGATGAAATCTGCCATGACATTCCTCTCAAGGCTGACTCAATGCCTTATAAGCAAAAATCTAGACAGTACAATCCAAAGATATTAGGTATTATTCTATCTGAGATTAAAAAAATGTTAAATGCTAGAATCATTTTCCTAATCCATCATTCCACATGGATTGTAAACATAGTGCATGTAAGGAAGAAGAATGGTGAAATTCACATTTCTGTCGATTTTAGGAATCTAAATCAGTCATCTTTGAAGGATAACTATCCTTTGCCAATCATGAATCAAGTGCTTCAAATAGTGACAGGTTTGGAGATGTTATCAATGCTAGATGCCTTCTTAGGATACAATCAAGTTGAAGTTGGTGAAGCAAACCAACACAAGACTACATTCACCACACTTTGGGGTACATTTGCATATAGAAGGATGCCTTTTGGTTTGATAAATGCTAGCACCACCTTTCAAAGAGCAATGGACCTTGATTTTAAGGATGAGATAGGTAAGTTCATTGTGGTATACCTTGATGAGTTGACCATCTTTTCCAAGCATCACTCTGATCATATACACCACTTGCAACAAGTGCTAGAGTGATGCCACCAGAATGACATTTTATTAAACCCCAAGAAGTCATTTTTGGAGTAACAGAGGGGAAAATTCTCAGACACATTGTGTCTAAAGAAGGCATAAAGATTGACTTAGACATAGTCAAGTCTATTCAAGAGCTTACCTTACCTACAAGTAAAAATGTTATTCACTCTTTCTTTGAAAAGGTGAATTTCTTATAGAGATTCATCCCTGAGTTTGCTTAGAAGACTAGACACATTGTAAACATGATGAAAGGGAAGACCACCTTCAGCTAGACTAAAGAAGGCAAGTTGGCAATTGAAGATGTCAAGACTGCCATTGCCCGTGCCCCAACTCTAGTTTATCTAGACTACAACAAAGAGTTCATCATATACAGTTATGCTTCTGAACACACACTTTCAGCAATTTTGGTTCAATAGAATAAAGAAGGTATAGAATCTCCCATTTCTTTCATGAGTTTTCCTCTCAAAGCTCATGAGTTGAAGTACTCGAACATGGATAAGAATGCTTATGCAGTGGTGAAGGAAGTCAACCATTTCTACTTCTATATCCTGAATTCACACACTACTGCCTTGGTTCCCAACACTACAGTCAAGTCCATATTAACTCAGTAGGAGTTTGAGATGAAAAGAGGCAATTGGATTGTAAAGATCCAAGAGTTTGATCTAGACATCAAACCAACAAAGCTGGTAAGGGGAAAAGGTCTATGCTAATTAATTGTTGATAACAAATTGGAAGAAATAGAGCATGAAAAAGTAGAGGTGTAAGACACATCGATAGTCCTCTTTGTCTCCACTATGAATGAATGGTATTTAGGTATTACTCATTTTTTTACTTATGGTGAATGTCCTGCTCACTCATCTTACAAATAAAGGAGGACTATCAAGTTGAAAGCTACCAATTTTGTCATTTGGGACAACGGATTGTATAATAAAAGCCTTGATGGAGTATTCCTTCACTATGTAGACAAAGAACAACAAAGCCAACTTTTGAAATCCTTCCACAATCTAGCCTATGGAGGACATTTTTTTGCTCATGTGACTGCCCACAAGATTTTATGAGCCAGGTATTACTGGCCAACTCTTTTCCAAGATGCATATAAGTGGGTGAGAAAATGTGAACTCTGCCAACAATTTATTGGAAGACCCAAGTTCGCTGCTCTACCTCTTAAGCTAGTGATCATAGAAGAACCATTCCAGCAATGGGGAATTGATTTTATTAGAGCTATAAACCCATCTTCAAGTGCTACACATGATTATGTCCTTACAGCAACTGACTACTTCACCAAGTGGGTGGAAGAAATTCCAACCAAGCATGCCACTTCAAAAGTAGTGTGAAATTTCTTCAAGGAGAATATCATTTCCAAGTTTAGAGTCCCAACCAAGATTGTTACTGATAATGTAGCTTGTTTCACTTCCCAAGAGATTACACAATTCTATTTCTATTATGGGATTACACTCTCCCACTCTTTTGAATACTTTCCACAAGGGAAAGGACAAGCTAAATCAAGCAATAAGAACCTGGTGACCATCATCAAGAAGCTAGTAGATGACAACCAAAGGACATGGCATAAAGCATTGGTGATGCTCTATGGGTAGATAGAATCACACTAAAGAGGGCAATTGGTATGTCTCCTTTCCAACTTCTTTATGGTATCAATGCTGAGATACCAATCACCTTAGAATTACCAACCTTGAAATTGGCTAAGGAAATTGAAGATTAGACATATGAAAGCCCCCTGTATAAGAGGATTATGTGCCTGATTGAGCTGGATAAGCAAAGAACTATGGTGGTGGACTGAATTGCTGCCCATCAAAGTCTGGTGAAGAAACTCTTTAACCAAAAGGCAAAAAACTATGATTTCCAAGTTGGAGATCGAGTTCTATTATGGGACAAAAGGAGAAAACCAAAAGGGATGCATGGAAAGTTTGACTCCCTTTGGAGAGGCTCGTTTATTATTCATCAGCACAATGGTGAAAATAGCTTCCTATTAAAGTATCAAGATGGCACACTCTTTTCTCTACCTCACAGTGGGTTGCATTTGAAACACTTCAATTCTTGAATTACCAGATCATTTCATAATGTATATATGTATATTTGTATAGTTTTTAGTTTAGTTTAGTTTTATTTATTTTCATTTTTGATGCCTTTCATTTCTGGGTAACATGACTCCATATCCCAATGGTACACATGAAGACACTGGATTCTACTCCCTTCAATTCTTTTTACAATTTATGGAATTTCCCAAACTGGAGCTAGCTGTTGTCCCCCAAAAATATCACTCATTTTTGGGACAACATATAAGCTATTTTGGTCTTGCAAAACAAAATTATCTCTTCCCATTTCAAAAAAATTATTCTAAACTTTCAAAATTGGGAATTATTCAAACTTTTTTAGTTAAAGGACTAACAATTTCAATAGCTTCAAAGGCTTCTACAAGCGAGTTCAATCAAAAGAAAAGTTTCCCTAACACTTAGTCATTCTCAGGATTGTTTCAATGCCTTGGTTTAACCAAAAATGTTCATCAGCAAGCTTTTAAGAAGGATTGAACCATTGAACCATTGAACCCCACTTATGAAAAGGTTCAAAGGTTCAATGGGTTAAAAGGTTCAATGACATCAATAGGCGTAAAGATTTAAGCGCTTCAGTCAACAGGTTTAAAATGGTTGGTTCAACATGATTTGTTTCAAAGAGCTTAGTTCAAGCAGTTAATTAAATAAATAGAAATGAAGGAATGAACCATTAAATTGTTAAACCAAAGTTAGTTCAATCAATTGGTTCAAGTGGTAGGTTTAAAGGAGTGCCCCAAAAGTTGAAGAGACAAGTACCCTTGCAGAGAGAATTTTTGTGGCAGAAGTGACTAAGGCAAGAAAAGTCCGAAGCAAAATCCCATCAAATTCTAGTGGATGCTCCCAAGTGTCATCTACCGAGCCCCATTTTAATTCAGAGCTATGGAAGTTACCACATATCCCTTGTAATATAAGTGAAACACAACAAGTGTCAGCATCTGCATAAATCCAAGTGAGTCCCAAGTGTTTCCATAGTGTTCCTAAAAGCTTAGTAGAAGTCACCATGTGTCATCTTTCGCAGGACTCTTAAAAGGCATTCAAAGGCTCTATAAGTTCAAAAAAAACAGCCATGTGTCATCTGTTGAGACATAGTTTCAAGAAGTAGAACGTGCCACATGGCATCATCTGCATGAATCTAAAATGAGTCTAGAATGTTTCAAAATGGAAGCTAAAGCTCGACAAAAGCTGCCATGTGTTGACATCTGCATTTTCTTCCTTTATTTTGTTTGAGGACTATGGTGGGTCTTAGGTGAGTGGCTAAACTTAGTGGAAGCTGACACATGTCATCATCCACATGAAATCTAAATGAGTCCCTAATGTTTTCATAGTGTCTCTAGGAACTCAGTGGAATCTGTCACGTGTCATTCTTTGTAGGATTTTTCAAAAGACATCCAAAATATGCCACATATCCCATTATAACTGCATGAAGCATGACAAGTGTCTGTATCCACATCTTGAGTTTCTTATAGGTTTCAAAGCTTCTTTCAATAAGCATCTCTTAGAGTCCCATGGATGCTGCCAAGTGTCCTTGCCTATTTTGCAGTGGAACCTACCATGCGTCAATTGTTAAGGCAAGCAGAAAGTGACCAAAGAATAGAGGATAAAATTGAACCAAGGACACAATTTAATAGCTAAGAAAGGAGGAATGATGAAGAAGGACTAGAAATATTCACACATAAGATATGTTTCTAGAATCAGACCACCAGGTGGACATTGGAGGATACAAACATTCAATGGTGTGACCCATTTCTCTGCATTGAGAAAAACAAATGGGTAAATACACCCAATTCTAGCATATCTTCTTGACAGAATTTAATGTAACATGATGTTTTACTACTCCCAAGTCTTTCTTGGAGGGCTATATATTGGACTCTCTCTTATTATCTTAAGGGGATCTCTCTCTATGATCATAAGTAAAATCTCTACCCAAATTGAAAGGCAATACTAAGACTTTGAGCTTAGATTGTTCATCATATTTCTTTGTTAAAATCAAAAAGCAAGTTACTTTCAGACTTTGTGCTATTATAGCTTGTATCATTCTAAGATATTGTTCTTATGTTTGTTTCCTAAATGTATTCTTGTTTATGCAATTTAACAAGTAGAGCTAGTGGAGGTGACAAAGAAGGTGTCCTGAAGCCAGTTATTTTCATACTTTGTGCTGTCATAATTGTTTTAAGTGTGTGTTTATTTTCTATTTCTATGTAAAGAACCTTGGGCTGACTTTTTGCCCTCATTGTTCTTCATATTCCACTCTTTGGTAGTTGAGATGGAGACTTTGTGCCTCATTTCATCCTACTGTGTTACTATACCCTATTACAAGTTATTTGTCATCACCAAAAAGATTCCTTTTCTCTATTGAACAACACTTCTGAAAGAAGAGGAGTGTCTTCTATCATTTCATCTAGATTTCTCCTTTGATTTTCACACATCATCTCTAAAAAAAGAGAGATGGATGGTTTATCCTACCCTTGAGTGTTATTTTTTGTTTATATATATAGTATATAACTCCTGCATATCTATAGGGAACTCCCCTTGATGAGAGGAGAGATTAGTCCCCTTTTGATGTATTAAACCTATGCATTTGGCTGACCAATCTTCTTGCTATGGTTGATCAGACCTATTTTGTTTATCAGTATGCCGATTGACAAAATATTCACCCAACAATACTCATAGTTACTCTAGCCAATTTATTATCTAACCATTTATTTTTATGATTCCATACTATTTGCATCCTCCATTATAAGTCATATAGATATATTATTTAACAATTAATAGTTGGAAAATGTGCATTCACTATTGTGTTGGCATATTTTGGATCGAGGAGATCTAACTTATCATCTATCATCCCCTCAAGAACCCACTCATCTATGAAGACCTTTATTTTATCTAGGTTCATTTGACTCCAATCTCTTTTAATAAACTTAAATTCATTTTCATAATTAGTAGATTGGTATTTGAGATGATGTTTATGTTCATATGCATACCTTATACCTAAATTTTGCTTCACACACCCCTTAGTATCCACAGATTCTCTATAAAAATAGGTTCATAGAGTAAACTTAGAGATGAATATTTCTATATCATGAGAATTTACATCAGACTTATAGATGAAATGACCTAGTGTAATGGGGAATGAAATGTTGAGCACATGTTTATCTCTGTACTATTTATGAATGGCTAACAATTGCTTCCAGAGCTTAATGAGGTTGATCTTATCATTAGCCAACCTTGAGCATCTTAAGGGATGCCCTTCATAACCTCTATCTCTGATGTATTTAAATTTTTAAAATTGAATATAGTAGCTACCATATTGGTTAACCAATTTGGCTTTTTTGGAAGAGATCCTCATTCCCCAATATTCTTCAATCAACTATACTACTCTCATTGTGAATGCATCATTAACCCTAGTATAGTTTTTGTTGCTTTTTTTTAGGGTGAGCTATGGAAAACACTCAAATACTTGTGCCAATTTAGTGATATTTCATGTTGAGATAGCCCTAGATATACCATTTAGAAGGCCAAGGAGTATACCATATAGGACGTCATTAAAAATTACATTGATATTTGCACATTTAGTAAATGATCATGTATGGAATCATTGATCAGTTCATCCCAATCCATGAGTTGCTTTCTATGATAAATGATTTTCATTGGGAAGAACATCTAATGATGCAAAGGTATGGTGTTTTCATTACCTATTATCTAATTCAATAGGGTAATCATATATAAAAGTTCCTCTTTGAAATATATTCTATATAAAGTCTTG
>JARHVA010008251.1:0-45000 GCA_037957365.1 Torreya grandis | reverse complement strand
CATTATATGGTAAATCATAAAGATACATCATATGGTAAATCACAAGGGATGTTATTTAAAAATCCACTAAGTTACAAGTGGAGGAACACATGATTCATAAGCTGACCATTATGCATGAAAATCCCATGGTGCCTAAGACACTCATCGTGCATACACCTAAAATATTCATATGACTACCTCATGCATAGGGGGAAAATAGGATTTTAGCCTATGAGGAACTCCACTTAATAGCCCAAAATTGGATAATACCAATATAGAAATATTTATACTCCACCCTTAAACCCCATACTTTCATAAGTACTCAAACACTATAGCAACAATGTAGGGTTACACATAACTACATAATAATAGTTTCACTTAGATGTTATATGTTTTCATGGATTACTATTACTTTACGCCACATTTACACTCATTATTATTATTCATAAGGTACATCATAAACACATTTTCATTCATAAAATTATAGCTTAGTTCAATAACATAATTCTTTTTTTACACCACAACACACATATCACAATGATTCACTCAACAATGTTGTTTACTTAGAGATGGTGAATTTTTTAAGAGATTTAGTACATATATAAAATGATGTAATGCTTTAAAAAATATGTTAAAATTACACATGTTCATTATAAAAAGTTTAGAGATACATATATTTTATCTCAATATACATTTTCTCACATTGGTTCATAACAACGGGTACAAGGACATCACATTATGATATCGAAATTTCACTAGTAATACATAGATATAAATTAATATCAAAATCATAATTGAATTAAATATGTCACCCTTGATGAAAATTCTAAAAAAATATCCCTCTATTATTGTTTAATGAAGAACAAGTTGTCATTTTTTACATAGTACCTAGCACCACAAGAGTGTCCCATGCAATTATGCATGTTTTCTATGTTTGATCACTTATAAATCACAATTTTTATAGTACCTATGTATATAAAGGTTTCATGAATCATTATAACCAAACTAAAAGTACACATCATATTTTTTTTCAACTATATAAGGTATTGAATAAGTATACTAATTTCTACAGATCTCCCAGTGTTAAACCTATGCACTCTAATACCAAAATGTCATGCCAAAACTATTTATCCAATATAATGTGGTAAATGTTTTTTTTTACTAATATCTAATTATATTGATGTGTATAGATATCTAAAACCTATTCATACTCATATATAAGATCATAGATTGCCTCTATTTCTAATTTGATATTCTACACTTGAGCTCATAGTGTTTGTAGTTGTTATGTAGCCATCCAGTACTTTGTGAATTTTACCAATAAAGTTGTGAATTTATTTTCTTCAAACATCACCTAGTCAATTATAACTTGTGTAACTTGGGTGGGGTAGTTTCTATCAATTATATTGTGCACATTTATAATCTAGTAACTAAAATGTACATTGCCATCTCTAGTTAAAAAAAATCTTACTCCAAGGCCAAAGCCTTCTACACTATTGACTCTTGGAATGCATTTTCAAGTTCAATTTTATTGGTGAGTGGTAGTTGGGAAATGTATAAATATGTTTCATGCATAGTGGTAGCAAGGGATATGTATTTGGTCATAGTCACTATAAGATTCAACATGAATTATGCCAAAGGAATAAAAAAGGTGGTGCACTATGTGGATGATGTGGGAATACCCCATAACCTCTAGCTAGTGATTTGGGGTTTTAGTTGTGAATCCTCCTGCTGTGTACCTCCTTATGACATGAGTTTATACTATTTTTTTCACTCCACTTCTTCCTTGGATTTTGACTCTTAGTCTTCTCTATATTTATCTTTATCCTTAGCCTTACCATCTACCTCAACTTTGGATTTGGTGTGCACCTCAGCCTTAGCCTTAGCTTTGTCCTCAACTTTGGCTTTGGCATTTGCATTTGCCTTGGATTTAGCTTCAACTAAAGTATTAGTTTTTGTCTCTAGCTACCTTTTCCTCAACTACTCACTTGGATTGTACATATTTCATGCATTGATCCTCTTTGGCCTTTTATTCTTCATCAGCCTTTGCTAGTGCTTCTGCCTCCTTTTGTTGTACAGCCTATGCTTCTTGATGTTTTCTTATTACCCCATCTTTTTAATTTTTATTCACCTATGCTTCTTTAGCTTGATTCTTGTGATCCTTTACTTCCATATCTTGTTTTTTTTTTATCCTTTACTTCTTTATCTCTTTTATTTTGAGCCTTTACTTCTTCAGATTGTTGTCTGCATTCTTCCTCCATAGCTTATTATTAGTGTTTCTCCTCTTTCATAGCCACATGTTGATTGCATTGTTATTTCTCCTCAACTACCTTCCATTTTTATTCTTTTCTCATTCTCTTTTTCTTTCCTTTTTTTCCCTCCTCTCAATCTCCATTTGTGTTTCTACTAGATCCTCCTATTTCTATGTAGTTTTTTGTTGGGGATCCAGTTGTGGTAAACTAGTTTCTTCATGTTCCTCCATAGTGGTTGTAGAATCTAGTATTATGAGTGATTGTGAATCCTCTGAAGTGGAAGATTCTAGAACATCACCTTATCACACAATCATCTTGTTTTTGGATGTTAGAGGTGGATTAACTCTCTACTTTTGCCTCTTCATAGTTTTCCTTGCATATGTTGATGAGACTCTTGTTCTTTTTTCACTGCACTCACATTTAATAGGACTATAAAGGACACCATTCTATCCTTAATTATTAGAGATAGATAAGCTGTAACATGCATATAAGGTTTTTGTAATAATAGTGGTGGTGGTATTTATTATCCTAATAGTTATTCTTGATACATAATAGAGGATATTACATCTGTATCTTTGTGTAATATTTCAACCTTCAACTTTTTCCCAGATGTTTCTTGACCTATAGTGGCAACAATGATAGAAGGGGTAGGTTGAGTGATATCAACCAAAAGGTTTTGTCTTACCTAATTTCACACTTCATAAGTGTGCACTACTTTCAAGAAAAAAAAATCCTTCTCTTATTCATGCTTATAAACATCAATTTCAATGTTTTTAACTATGGACTTTAAGACTTCCTACTCCTCAACTTCTAACTCTAGCAATTCACACTCAACTACTATTTTAGGAACATGTATATTATCTAATTAATACTTTTCTTTTCATTTCATCTTCTTCAATAGTGGTGGTGAGGCTCTCCATGTTGGTTAATTTTTATTTCCTTTGTCCTATAATTCTAGAGCTAATATTATTTGTGGTGGTGTTTATGGTTGTGATTATGGTTACGATTGTATTTATACTTGAATTAAAACTTGTGGTTCTACTAGTTTCTATACACCTTGGGGAATAGACCATAGTGGTGTAATTAACCTCACATCTAGGGATTTATAGCTCAACACTTCTACCTTGGCATCCAACATAATGTTTAATAATGTCAATGAAGTCATAGTTACTTTAGGTAACTCATGTACCTTGATTTGGATGTCTTTGTGTAGTATTTATAACAAATGCACAATATCCTAGATATTGCATGACATCTTGGGGTATTCTAGAGTGAAAATTAATAAAATGTAGGAATTCCATCCATCATGTATTTAACCTCCCCAATTTCTCTTAATAATATCTTTTTTCATCTATGCAATGTTTTTGAATGTAGCAGTAGACCAAAAATCTATAGTAGGGTTGATTGGTCCTTTTGGTGATTTTCATTATGTGAAGTAGATAAGTAAAACCAAAAAATAGTAATAAACTATCTATGAGGTGACGAAAATAATATTTTCAATGTTTATAGTTAGCTTAGATTCCATAAACTTTTGTCAATTAAAATCCTTATGTAGGCATACATTTGATATATAATATTAATAAGACCTTTTATCGTATGCTTTGCCTATTTTATTATTTGCCAAAACCACTTGGTGATGCATTCAACCAAGATGTACACTTAAGCATCTTATATCATATCAATTAGTTTTCTTCTACCTTCCCTTTTAGAATATTTTTACCTAGTTTCAAATTGAATTGGTAAAATGATGGACTTGTAAGGTAAGAAGGATTTGTCACAAGTTAGGAGACCTATTGCTCTTACCATGGTCTATGGAGTAATCCAAATTATGATATATTGGGACAAATTAATAGGTCATTTATTATATATAATAAGTAGAGTGAACATTACCTCATACATTTTTCTAAAATTAGGCAATTTAATCAACCATTTTGCATTGGAGCCCCATAGAAGATGTTGAAGAGATAGAGATCCTACTTGTGTTGCTTCTTTTGGATCATGAGCAAATAAAGTGTCTTCCACTATATCAATGAATTCAAAGGGATCTTTATCTTGATATTTATTTTGTCTTAGGCCTATTCCAATTGCCATTTACTCTTTTTGTGTATCATAAAGTAGGATAAATAATTGATCTCTCTCCATGGTGGTTTTTGTGGCTTGTATTAAACAACTGTTTTGCTTGGTGTAGATATGGTATATAAACTATGTGCAAGAAGGTGTTTTGAAAGTATATCATAGATTTAATTTGGTCTTAGGAGTTTGTAATGTGTTTTTGTTATGCATTCCCTTTGTTATATAGTTTTTGGTGCCTAAATTCATCTAGATAACTAGTTTAAATGCATTGAATTAGTTGTGCATGAGTTTAGCTCCAAATGAATATCAACTAGTTGTTATTTTATATGATAATTAACCTTTTCCATCTAGACTCTTTGATTCATGTGTTTTCAAGTAGATGATGTGAGTAATCATCCTTTCACCTATACCATTTACTTTATGACTTGACCTATCATTCTAACATGTGATATACTTTAGGAAAGATGTAATATATTCAAGTGTCTTGTCATTAATAATCTTAAATTACCATTATTTATACGTTCACTTTACTTATATTTCAATTTTCATCTTCCTAGAATTATTTTATGACAACTGTGTAGTTGCTTCTAGCTAGCTTTCCTTTGAGATATCTTTGTGAATTGATCATAATCTAAGATGTTGACTATTCCAAATCTAATATGATGTGTTACAATCCAAATATCACAATATAAAAACAAACTAACACTAAACAAAACAAATAAAAAACATAAAATAGTATTAAATTATTTTCCTAACTACATGGTGCTACTCAACACCCTCTCTCATTATCAGTAAAGAATGATAGAGATTAAAAATGGTAAAGCTTAATCCTAAAGCCATTAACACATCATGGCAATCTAGTTCCCGACATATCTTTTAACACAATGGTTCCTTATTGTTAGACTTCATGAATAATGCAAGGTCCCTTCCATTGGATGCATAGTTTTCCCAAGAATGGCTTAAATTTTCCATCATACAGTAGTATTACTTGTTTTGGATGAAATTACTTAGATCACAAGTTATGATCATGCCATGCCTTCTAACTTAAATTTTTAATATCTTAAATCCATTATGACCTTTTGTCAATTTTACTCCATCTTAACCAAATCCATTAATATTTGTTTCAAATATTCTTAATTGCCCAATCTCATAACCATTACATGAATAGACTAAGAATAATGTACTCCATAGGCATCATTGCCTCAAGACCATAAATGATTTAAAAGAGAGTGAATCAAATGGCATGCTTTCAATTTTTTTTTATTCCCAAATAATCTAATGAATGCAATCCTCCCAATCATCCCTTTGCATATCAAAATTTTTCATTGGTATTTTACCTAATACTTTGTTTGATGCTTCAGATTGTCCATTTGCTTGTGCGTGATAAGTCATTCTCTTTTGGTGTAAGATGATAAACTCTTTAGTTAGAGTCATGAAAGTGTTTTTGAGGAAATTATTTCCTCTATCATTATTCATCTTGATTGGGCACACAAATATTTTAAAGATATTTTCATATAATAATTTGGCAACATCCATCACACTACAACTTGGTGTTACAATAACTTCCACCCACTTGGTGAAGTAATACATCATATTAATAATTTATCGTGAATGGATGTATTTTTTTATGGGAGCTATAGGTGGTGCAAATTCAATTCCCCAATTTACAAATGGTTTTTTAGCTAGCATTGGGACCAAATGTATCTCATCATGTTGATTGGGATTTCCCATTATTTGACACATCACAATGCTTAGATACCTTGTGAGCATCCTAAAATAAATTTGACCACCAAATGCCATGTTGTAATATTCTTATCATAGTTTCTTCACCTAAAAAGTGACCTCCTACAACTACTTAATGTGATTCTTAGAAAATTTATGGTCATTCATGCTCTAATGTTACTCTAAACATATTGTCTTTCCCAATGTTGTATAAATATATGTTGATGTGACTACATCAAATTAATCTTGTCACCATTTTATTTTTATGCATTTCAACATAATGCATAGGCAATGTTTCTAACTTCAATAGGTTTTTAATGTCTTCCATATTATCATAGATCATAGTAGCCTTGAATAAGTGTGCATATGGGGAATCATCCTCTATTTGTTTTGGTTCTTCTCTATTTTGTAGCTTACTCATATGATATGATCCCATATTTTATCAACCTAGATTAACATTTATTTGAAATTGAAACTCTTTAAATACCATTTGCCACCTAGAGATCCATCCTCCCAACATTGAATTTTTAACTAGGTGTCGTAATACCTGGTAATCTGTGAAAAGATCAAATGGTGTGGCCAAAATATAATGTCAGAAAAATTATACTTCAAAAACCATAGATAAGACCTCTCTTTTTTATTCATATAGTTTTTATCTATTGCTAATATCTCCATACTAGAAAACTTTATGGGATTATCCAACCCACCATCCCCTGGCTACACTAAGACAACCCCTACTGCCACACCAAAAGAAACCACATGTACATGGAATGGCTTATTTTAGTCAAGGAAAACTAAATAAGTATTGTTACTAAATTTTATTTGATATAAATAAATTTTGATTATAATGTCCATTCAAAATTTGTATCTTTTCATAGAGTTTCTCCATCGATGTAGATATGGTTGCATATCATTTGATAAATTTTATATAGTATCTTGTATGAGCTAGAAAGGTCTATATTTATGTAGATATAGTTGGGGTGTCATCCCTAATATTATTTAAATCTTATCTTGGTTAAATAATATGCCATCACTACATATGATATGGCCCATAAAAACACTAAAAGGTGTGAAAAACAAACACTTCTTTAGATTCAAAGGAATGTGTAGAGCTTGACACCATTCTAGAATTAATCATAACTTTGAAAAATATTCTTTAAATAAGGAGAAGATAACCCAATCATATAAATAGACTTATATAAAATCATGAATGAAATATTTAAATGTAGTTACTAAATCCCTAGATAAAATTGTTGGTGCATTCTTTGGACCAAAGGGCATTACTTTATATGTGAATGACCCCAATTTTATTAAAAAGGTTATTTTAGATCAGTTTTATTCTATGATCAAAATATGATGGTATATAATAAATCCATCTATGAATAAGTATGACTCATGACCTATGACTGATTCAAAGACTTCATCTATTAACATTATTGTAAATAGATCAATGGTGTAGGCATCATTTATGCAATAATCCCCACAAACCTGAATCTCCTTAGACTTCTTTAGTTACAAAACTATGAGACACACACAATATAAATTTTCAACTAGACAAATGATTCTTTCTTCTTTCATGCTATCCAATTCATCCTTTGCTTTTATCTTCATGTTGTGGTTTAGTCTATTTGAGTACTTTTTAATGGGTCTAGTGCACTCTTTCAATTATATGTGCATCTCCCCCAATGACATATCTACACATTTTACTTCTAAAATATTGGTTGAGAATACATATTGATAATATCATAGAAGATGTAAAATAACTGAGATATGATCCTACCCCCAGTAATCTCCCATGATCATATGTTTAGGCAAAAACTCTATTTCACTGTTTAATTCAAATTTGTAGTGGTTCTTGGTACACTTTATTTGGTCTACTATGTAGAGCCTCTCACAAACCCATTTTTTTTCTAGAATTTTTACATTGTACAATATTTACTCTTTAATTCAATATACACTTTGGCTAGTTATGGTTCAACTTCCCAATCTGGTTCAAAGAATCCTTCTAAATCTAGGTCTCTATCACTATCATGGGATTCTATTAGCTCATATACTATTCTAGTATAGGGATCAATAAGATATTTTTATTGTTGATTTCCCTTATAATTTTGAATCACAAGATTCAAATATTGAGTTGTTTCCTACTATAATGATGACTCTATTGTAGCTCTCTGATCATCTATGTGGCATAACATAGAAAGGTTTTTAGCTTTTACAATGCATTGTGCACCAATGGCTTATCATCCTCAGACATAAAAGTTTGAATAAAGTCTTGTTTCACTTGTGCCCAATTTTTAGTCTCTCTCCTACACTCTTGATGCATGAAATAGGAATTTGGGAGTGCTGATAGTGTATGACTAAAAATGTTTACCCAATACCTTGGCTTAACTCCTTATGTAGACCATATATCTATACATTGATGAATGTGTAGTTTGGGACATTGGCCTTATTTAAATAATGGTCATTATTATTTCATAATATGTGTTAACTAAATCCATGTAGGTAAAAAATACATGATTCCTCCCAGTGTATCTCTAGATCTTTTTTTGCATTACCAACCAGGTCACAATAGTTCCTTTCAATGTATAGCTGAGTGCATTGACTCTTTGATCAACATTTGTCACATGGTTTTCTAACTTAAAGATAAATGGATTAAGATACTATATTGTAAATTATTAAATTAATTTACGTTCATTGGTGAACACCATGCATAGAGGTCATATCTCATGATCTCTCCTAGCCCAATTCAACATATGTGTATCTAAATCACCACATATTGAAGACATTATTTCCTAAGGTAAAACACCCTTTAGAGTAGGTTATGCATAATATAATATTGTTACAAATGTATTATATAGTAAATTTTCCTCTTATTATGAGATCATAAAGATGGAGAGCTACAACCTTCAATTTCAAACTAGGGAACTAGAGATTTTGTTATTACTAGCTTATAAAATGTTTGATTTGCTGTCTACATTTATTCTAATTATGGGTTCAAAAATTGACATTATGTATCACACAGATATCATATTTATATGTATTTATGCCAACTTTAAACCAACTATTATCATCATATGCACATGCTGACTCTGGTTCATTCAAAATCATATAAGGCTTTTGCTCTAATTTATTCAAAGGAATAATAACTGTCTTATCTCTTTGATGAGCCTCTAATTGATTTTGCACTATATTAATAATCATTTAATAATTATAAACCCATTTATTAGCAATCAAGGAAGGGTAATGGGTCTCATTTGTATTCATGTCAATGAATTCAAAATCACTATATAGACTTAGCTCAGAAACATTAATATCCACATCTTTAAGGAGACCAATTAGTTCTACCCACCCATAGTCTATGAGATTGAGGGTGATAGGACTTAGCTCAAGTGTGACCTACCAATATCCTCCCATGTAAATCTCATAACCATATTAAAATTATTCCCAAATTAAACTATTACATTAGAGATTTCATATCCTATGAGCTCAATACCCATTCATGAGTCTACATCCCATGATTTCTTTATTTTAACATACCAAACCACCATGTTGATACACTATTTCCTCCTTAATGTAAATTATATAAGATTATGAAATATATTTTTAATATTTTATTAGATATATTCATCATGTAGATTATTGATAAGTTGTAATAAATATATTAGTGTTGTCACAAAACCTTCCTACTTCATAATATGCACAATTTTCCCATACATCTATATGTCAATGGTTGCAGTGTCTCCTTATAACACACTATATTATTGTATGTCTTGGAGGACATGTGAAAATTAATATATCAAGCCCTTCTCTATTTTAGGGTTAGATATTTATTCTGTTTAACACTTTTTATTCCATGATCTTGTGGTATTTCCAATGTAGGATGTCCCTAATTTATGCATTGTTATCTAGTAACTACTTATATAAAAGCATTTTATTTAGGATGTGCATTAATCATGTTCACATTATACACAAGATTTTATTTTCTTTCCTTCTCCAATAACAAAAAATCTTATTTTAATGTTTTCCTTGCACTCTACAATATACATGTCTCTAAGGATTAGTAGGACAATTTCACACAAAATGATTGTACTCATCACACAAATAGAATTGGATGGAATAATAAGCTTGTCAATTATCATTATTGTGATCACCTTGATATCCTACTCAATATCCCCTCAATATCCTTCTCTATAACCTCCTATGTTTTGTTGATAGCCCCAATCATGTGACTGGTGTCCATCAAATCCTCCTTACTATTATTATTGTGCATTGTATCTACATATTGATGTTGATGTGATTTAGGATCCCAATTTAATTATTTTTGTTATGGGATTACATTATTCCATGAATATTTATACTCATATTATGGTGATGATGGTGTCCAATCAACTGGACCCTAATGTTGATATTGATATTAAGGTGATGAAGGTATCGATGTGGGACTACCTTATGTTTCACTGACCATTTCTACCTCTAAGCTTGGGAGTCCATACTTCATAGTGGGTAATATTTTTATTAAAATTATGAAGACATTTTTGGTAATATATTCATTTAATTATTTCAAGGATATATAAATCTTTCATCATGGTTAGTTGATTTATAAAAAATGAAGTATAAACTGTGGTACTTTTATATGTACTATTGTATTAGATAGAATTTTGTAGTTGCATGCCCTACTACTCTCTAGAGTCTATAGAATTTTTCCTTGAGCTTAAGACAATCATTTCTATGATGTCCTTCTCAATGATATTCCATGCATCATAAACCCAATTTAGGTTTATCACTTTCATGCATCTCATTTATCCTCTTAATGAAAGTCTTTGTCTTCACTTATACTTTGGATCTAGTGACTAGAGTATATCCATAATATTCTATTTATTCTATTCTCAGTGTAGTTGATCAAGCATCAACCTTTGTTGTAGAATGAGATTGTACAATATAAAATATGACTCTTGATCACAACCCTTCTATGAACTAGGTAGCTTTATCTTTATCCTCCAAGAAAAAATCAATTTTATTCATCACATATAATAATTTGTGGTTATAGTCCCGCATAAATTCTCCAGTTTGTTGTTAGATCTCCTTTAGGTCCTAAATATCTAGCTTGTGCACTTTTTCATTTTGAATTATGCCATTAACTTTGCTTTAACTTGATGTAGATCTATATTATTAACATATCTCTTGAAAATGAATTCCAAAGCATGATATTCTAAATCTTGTATGAGCTTGCAATTATTTACATCATCAAAAGTTATTCCCATAACCTACCACTTTATGTTGTAGGTTAATAAATATTACTCAGGGTCCATAGACCCATCATATTATGTTGACATAACAAAAATTCATAGACTAAACTTAATATTTAAGTCACTTATAAGGGTTAACACTGTATATTATGCACTCATGACTAGGACTATAGGTTGTTATGCATTGGTCACTATGACTATAATATTCCACATACTTTTTATTGTTGTTTTAAAACTATCCTTGAAATTAAATCCAACCTCTTCTTTTCTAAGGACTTGTTTGTCTCTATACTAATTTTTCCAAACTTATCTATAAATGACTCAACCTAACTTCTTCCCATCCCTTTGAACTTGGTGTTTTAACTAAATAAAAATTAGGTTGGGGGTGTGTACTCAAGAAATGAATGATATATACCATTGTCTTCTTCTAACTATGATCTTGAACATGTCATAATTTTATGATTTTTCATAAACTATTATCATGAATATTCTTCCACTTATCTAATAAATTTTTATCTTAACTATGAACTGATTATATCTTTTAATTGCTCTACTTTTATTTTACCTTCTTCTTTTTCACTGTAATCTATCTCCTCAATACTTAAAACTCTATCTTCTTCCTCCTCAGCACCTTTTCCTTCTTGATTTGCATCTAATCTACTTCCTACACCTTGTGAAGCTTCTCTTTGGGCTTCCTTTTCTTTAACATATTATACCTTATTCCTACTCCTAATTGTATTTAAGTCCAGATTATTCAATTTATTTCATCTTCTCTATTGTCACAATTCTCTTTCTAATCCCAATAACTTATTTTCACTCTATCTCTTTTCAACCTCCATATTTTTGTTGGATTAGATTCAAGTTTATCTACTAAGACATTCACTTCTACATCACATGCATCCCCATAACACTTGAAGTAACGACTCCACATTGGCAGGAGTGGGCACCATGGTCTTTTCCACAACCAACATCTTAATCAGAGTAGGTATTTTGTGAAGGAAATTCCCATGGATTCCCCTAAAAAAATTATCTTATGCATCTTCAAAATCTAAGTAACATTTTAAAAAAAATTATGTGATATACTGATCAATGGTATCCTTTATCTAGTACTCTACTTCACAAGTCCAATCAGTGTCTAAGCTTCATAGGTTTTTTAGCTTTTCCTCTAACTTAATTATGAGTTTCATCCTTTGTGGTTGGAAATAATATTAATCCAATCTAGATAACCTAGCAACTAATATATTAGGAAATTCACACCAAAATATTTCATATATTTCATCGTAGATATGCTCCTAAATAATTTCCTTTACATTTTTCCCTATTCTCCTTGTTTCATCTTTGACATGATTTTGAATTATTTCATCGAGCCATAACTCTATATCCATTTATCCTAGAAAACATCTCAACATGTTTTAACAAAGTTCCATGCTCATTTCACCATTATTATAAAAGGTTCCTAAAAACCCTTTAGAACATGTTAATTCAACGATATCTTACAAAGAAATAAAAAAAAGACATGTTGATACCATATTTTGATTGAATATATGTATTAACCAGAATAAATAGATTGATACACAAAGGAACAATGTTTATTATAATCTTTAAAATTATCATATAATCATAAAATTAATAGATTAAAATAAACAAAACACTCATTTCACACATAAAAATGATAGAATAAACATAGAAAAACCATTTTAGAATAATATGTATTAATTTATATCACATTATAACCATATATAATTATAATTGAGAACTATATATAGAGTTTTACTTAGTGTTGTCTCTTCACATTCTAGTTGTTTGATATGCCCAAAAGGAGTGACTCTTCACATTTTGTCATCTATAATTATGCTTACATAGGTTGAATATATGATCAAGGTATGTGATCAATATATTGGTTAGACATCATTTCATTTTGGATCGACATATTGGTCTACAACTAAAGATGTATGTTCACTACTACTTACTGAGGTGAAACATTGGTTGCCCCCTATTGAGGTGGCAATATGTTTTGCCTCTATTGTGTGGGTACATTATATGGTGCTTGATGTGGTGGAATGTTACTCATAACCTATTATTATGGAGTAAGATTCATCACATTATATTATGGTATGGCACTGGTCATTGGCTGACTACTTAATCCTTGTTGTTGGGTCCTAGAAGAAGTAGATCATTGAGGATTAGAGGTAGTTGGTTGGGTTGGTAAGTATAAATTCCTAATCCATATGTTTGAAAACCACTAATTATATAAAACTCAAAATTTTTGGTTGAAATATATTTCAAGAACACAACTAATAATGCTATTTTTGAGAAGAGATGTTTTATTTCTCACAAATTGTAGATACAAACATATGCCTATCTCTAGGAAGATATGTATGATCTCTTTATTGGGATAAATATTTATTTATAACTATTTTTAAGCTATGGGGAGGATGTGGAGTTAGGGAGATGAAGTGGTTCAACTTCCATGATTCACAACAACACAAAATTTGAGAAATTACTATTTTTAGACTGCACTATTAAAATTAAAATTTTAGGTACTTCTATTAGGTTTTAAAGGGTTAAAAACTTCACAAAATATCTTGGTATCATCTCATAATGTTTTCCTCATTATTATATTTCCAATGGTTCAAATGGGGAGTCAATCAGAGCTATGGTTCAAAAGTTATGGCTTCCAAAAGTTTTGCCACCGATTGGGGTAGAACTATCACCCAAATTTATTGCCTAAAGTGTTGCCCAAATCAAATAATGGTGTTAGTCAAAGGTGAATTTTTTTTTAATATTTTTTTTTGTGATAATGCCAATTTTGTCTAAATCAGAAGTTACGCATGTATTTTCCACTATGTTTTGCTCATTGTTCTATATATAAGTAGAAGACACTTCCTTGATGGTTAAGGTATTGAACATATTTTATCCCAAGGATTTTTGCATAACTAGGTATAAAACCTAATTTCATTAACATGTCAACTCAAATAATATTCATGTTAAAGGGAGTGACTGAGTAATAGATTCATTTGACATGGCCATATGATTAAAGTTACATGTTAGGTTTTGATATGTTTGGTATGCTATCGATATTTGAATGAAATTATCCTTAATGAGGCCTATTTATGTGAAAATCATATGTGGATATTAATAAGACATCATCATAATGCAATTAGGGTTGATATAAGAGGCTTATTCATAGTTTTGATTGTAAGACATGTTTTAAGGCCTTCTTACTAGACTTGGCAAATTATCATGGGGATGGTCTATTAAAAAGTTAGCCCTTATCTTTATGGCTCTATTAGGATCATAGGATAATGGTATTATAATGTAATAATGTTATTTTTGAACTTTTTATACAACCAAAGGTATGCTATCCAAATATTAGGCCATCAGTTCATTGTCTTGCTCTATGTATAGAGGCATGTTAACCAAATAATTGGCTAAAGGATCTTGAATTTGTTCCCCTATTTGAGTGTTGTATGGTGGATAAGAATCTATCTCTGAGACAACATCATCTCCATAAGGGTCTTGAAAAAAGTCCTCTTGTGTGATAACATTTCCATATATTGATTATAAATTTCTCCATTACATGTATAGTGAGATATGGTCAAATCAAATGGTAGATATTTCATGACAAGAGTGGGTAGATTTCTACAAACTCTAAAAAACTATGTCTAAAAAGAGAAAAGGTTCAAACTAGGTCTAACTAAGTATATATGTGGAATTGTATCTCAAAAAAGTCAATACTAAGACTTTGTAAAAATAATATAATTTCAAATGCTAAATGCTTCACAAAAATAAGGTCAAGTAAAATGAATTAATTATAAGATGTCAACTCTAGGTCCAAAGATGTTCCAAATAGGTCTAAATTAGGAAAGGTAAAAGTTGCTAGGTCTTTTGGCCAAATGCGGTGTCAAAATATAGGATCAAAACAAGGCATATGCTATAAATTTTATCCAAACTTGGAATCAAAATCTATATTTGAAATAAAGGATGATGATTTTAATCTAACAATCTTGAAACACTTTGGCAAAGACTAAGCACTTGATTCTAGACATAAACATGATCAAAATGGTATGAGGAACTAAACAAATTGCATTTGAATATGGATTTATTTTCACAAATTAAGGCACAAAAAGTATATTTTTTGAATTTTGGGTCAAAAATTAACCTAAGTTACGCAACCCAAAAGAGAAATATTTGTGTATCAACCCCTACATGTTGAGGCTTAAATAGAAATCAATCAATATTTGGATCTGAACTTGGAAAAGTTAATTGAAGACTCAACTTAAGAAAAATTAGGATTTAATGACCAACAATATAACCAAATTTTAATGGTATAATGACATTAAAATAAAGATCCAATAAGCACATGTGATTTGTTTAAACAATGATAATTTGGACACAAAACAAGACAAGTCTTTTGAAATAATTTGGAAAATACAATGATGTTATCACTCCAAAAATATGTGACAATAGTTTGTTTCAAATAATTATAAGGCATGAAACTTGAACTAATTTGGTTGGCATAAAATTTCCTATTTCAATAAAGTGACACACATAGCATTTTCGACACAAAAGTCTTCTAAGTTAAAGCAAGGTGTCAAACAGATGGCATAACACCTCTTCAAATAATGGAGTAATGTATACAAAAAATCTCATTCATGACATGGTATAAAAAAAAGTTTTAGATCCAAGACATTAAGTAAGAAAAGAATAAATTACAAAATATAACTAATTATCTCATCCTAAATCTCATCAAGGTGTGGAAAGTGGGGTTGACTAAGACTTAAACATTATGACTATCTAGATTAATCCCATGTATGGCTAACACAAGAGAAGCATCACGTCACTTGAGTTCATACCAATCAACTTATCATGCAAGTTTTATAAATATTATCATTGATGTCAAAGGTCTAGCATTGATGATAAAGGCCCCATAGCATTTATTGTCTAAAGGTATTTTTAATGTTCATATTTTTTCTAAAATGTGTTGTGATATTTATTTAATATTAATGAATATATTTTTAGTTTCATAAAATTCAAAAGAGGGCCCATGGAGAAGTCAAAGAGACACAAGGTAAAGATAAAAGAGGAATGAGACACATTTTCCCATGAAAAGTAATACTTAGGAGTTCCAAGAGTCACCAAGTCAAGACAAAAGAGGGTATGGTGAATTTTTCCATGAAGAGTCACTTTAAATAATTCAAAAGGTCACCAAGATAAATACAAAAGAGGAAAAGATGCATTTTCTTATGAAGGGTCACCATGTGACTTTTCAAATACAAGGATTTGAAGGGTCATGCATGTTTGGTTCCATTTTATATGAGTGAAGATCCACAAAGGGTGAATGTCAAAGGTCATTTTTAAATCTATAAATAAAGGTTTGGGAATACATTTGTATATGCAAGAGAGTGTATGGATTGTAATTGTTTTATATAAGAAAAGAGGAGATAATAGAAAGAGATATTGTAGAGTTCTATCATTTGTTGAGAAAGAAACATTGAGAGATAGTTGTGTTTTATACACAAGAGGGGTTGGTGCTCCTATGGGTTGGTGCTCACAAATATTTTCAAGGGGTTGGTGATCTTGTGGGTTTGTGCTCACAAATAGTTATTATGTTGGTGCTCAAAAAAGGGGCTAGTGCTCCTGCAAGTTGGTGCTTATGAACTTTATAATTTGAATTGGTGCTCATTCATATACTTGAGATTGATCTCCATGGTTTTTCCCACTTTGGATTTCCACATAAAAATATGGTGTCTCTCTCTCTCTCTCTACTTATGTGGTTCATGTTACTATTTCAATTTTATTTCATATCTTAAATGTATGGTTAAGTGGAGAATGATTGAGTAAAAGATTTATAAGATATATGATATACTAATTTATCCCCCCTCTTAGTATATCTCATGCTTAATAGCAAGGGTCTATTCCTTTGCATGTTGACATCATATGTGTACTCCTTAGTGATATCCCTTGGTTGACCAAACCTAGCTCGGGCCTTCATTACTAAAGGAGAGGTTATCCACTCAACCCTATGGCTCTAAAAGTATGAATTCCCATATTTGTATACCCCATCATGGAACATGGTTGAAAAACTTCTAGGAGATGAAGCTCCAGATCAATGTTTCCCTAGAGAACCCATGAGAGGTAATGAGATCCCCTTCATAGGCCAAAATGCATGAAAATAAAGACTAAGTAGATAGACTTTAGGGTTGCTTTTAGATCACCAATACCATGAAGGTTTTGGGGAGAGCCTAGGAAAATTTATTTATACACCTTAGACTAGGCACTAAATGTAATGAAAAGGCACTTTTGATCACCTAATTTCCCTATAGGGGATAAGGAGAGCATACACATGTTATTCTTTTTATGAAAACAAAAAATCAACAAATAGTTTGAAAAAAATCATGAGTAAAGTTTGATTTTAGGTACCAAATTGAAATGTGATGATGTTATTTACTTATCCCCTTAGCTTAAGTGCAAATTCATGAAATAATTGAATAAGATAACTTAATCAAAACCACTTATTTTTTTTAATTCCAAACCCAAATGTTTAATAGTTAGCCTAAGTTCATTTTTAAGCACCAAAGATAAGTGTTCAAGACTTAAGAATATGTTTTAACCACCATAAATGAAGTGTTTGAAAACATCAACAATCCTAACTCCTTTTAAGCACCAAAGATTAAATGTACAAGATCTGACATGTTTTTTTTAACACCAAAATGAAATGTGATTGATTTATCTATATTCCTTTTAAAAGCCCAAAATGAAATGTGTATTAGCTAAAACATGCAAATTTGTGTACCAATCACATCCTAAACCTATAAAAATGATAGAGTGTCCTTCTGCTTAGAATCACTTTCAATTTTGAGAAAATGAACTTCAAGAAAAGAGCTCTTACGTTTTAATTTAAAAAAACACAGTGATCATGCTCAGTTAGAATTGACCAATACTAGTCTCAAGGTATCCAATTCTAGTTGGTTCATAGAGAAATAATGCCAGTCATGAAAAATTGAAAATTATCAATTAAGACCATCATCAATCACCTATGAACTCAAAGGCAAAACCATAAAAGACAAAAATGTTAAGTTAGGAAAAGGTTAGCTAAAATTTTGAGAAAATTTACAAGGCAAAGTTTAGTCAAGGAGCTTAAATGTTATTGAAACCAAGAAATCATGAAAAGGATTGATAGAAAGAATCAAAATGCAAGCTTTAAATCCATTTCCCCCTATAATCCAGTCGATGACAATCACACAAGATTGATCTCGGTTGGGTAGAACTATGGTCAGTTTAGGCCAAATTTACATTGGTTAGGCCTAATCTATATTAGTCTCTATATATCCAACTTAGAAAAATAATCCCGAATACAACAAAATCAAAGAGAAATTTGAAATTTTAATGATATTCAAGCATTATTTTGATGGTTTATGAATTGCATATTTATCTCCTTGATATGTGAGGTTCTCATGGTCCTATCGGGCATGCCATTTGTGATCAAGGTATCTAATAAGGGTGGTTAGATCATATGTTACCTTCACAATGAAATCAATCAAAATGAAAACTAACACACTAACATGCATAACACTATCTTGCCTAGATCAAAAGAAGGATCATAGTGAAGAAAAATAATTGACAAAGCACAACTAAAATACAAGAAAACATACCTTTCTTACCTTCCTTGAATGCTCTAAGATATTTATTCATTTGTCTTGTTCATTTAGAAAATGCATTTGTGTGACTCCTTCTCCCCTTGGCACCATGGTTTAGCTCATGCTTTCTTGATTTAGCTTCATGGCTTGTGATGGCTTGGCTTGTGATTCACAATTTTGGCACTATAACCTTATTGTTTCTAACCTTGTCATAAAACCAACATTATAACACTACTAAGTCTAAGCTCTTCAAATGAAGAGGTCTAGGGTTGTATTTATAAGTTTAGTAACTAAACCCAACCCAAGGTGAGTTAATGTGAAGTTGGGGCTTGGAATGGGTTCAAACCTTACCTTTTTGAGTTAATTAACCCTAGTAGAGCTAAAATATGTCCAAACCTCATTATTAATAATGAATAAGCATGGGTTGGATATTTTGGATTTTGGACAACTCACAAAAGGTAATTATGAATTCCTAGAATTTTCTTGATTTTTGAATTTCCTTTTTGATAATTCATTTAATTTATCATAGACAATTCAATTTAGTAATTTTATTTTATTTTGAATTTGATTAATTATTTTTATTCTTTTTTACATTTTTTAGATTTGAATTAATTGATGTGTGCATTTGATCCCATTCAATTGATTTATAAACTAAATTGTATTTTATGAAGCCAAATTTGAGATGTTTGGAAATTCTTAGGCTAGATGTGCAAAAGTTGGTAAGAACTGATCAAAATTCTACTATGAATCCATTGGTGACCAATTTTATATGTCTACAAAATATTATACAAAAAATCAAAATATTTCAATTCACACACATCCATCAACTATACTCTATCCTTTTAGTAGGCCCTATTATTCACCCAATAGTTAAATAGTTTAATTATGGTTGTTTAATAGTTTAACTATTTTTATTATGTAAATGTGAAATTGAAGTGTGACACATACAATTATTTAAAGGTTTATTTGATTTAATTTAGTTTTCTAGATCTGTCACAAGACTTTGCAAGACTATTGAAATCAAATATCTCTAAGTGCAAATGAAGTTCAAAACAAATTCTATAATTATCTCACTATATAAGGGTCTAATTATATAACTTATCATTCATATTATGTTAGAAGGACAAGTATAATTTTTTTAATATAAGTTATATCTTAATTATATTCTCTTGATTTAATATTTCAAGAATGTCAGGATCCTTTCCTAAGAGTACAATTGATTACCTTTGTATAAGCAACTAAACATGAAATTAAACCAGAAGTAATATGTAACTAGAATTTAGAAATAGTAAAGAATAGAGATACGAGAAACAATACAATATGTATTAACACTCTTCTAGAAGGAAAAACAATGAAGAAATCTCACTCTTCCCATACCTCTTGGGTGTCCAGTAATTCTCCCTCAAGAGTTCTCTCTCTCAATCAATTACAACCAACTCAACACTGAGTTATTCCCTCTAGTGACAATCAACCCAATGGTTATTGTTGCCTACTCTCATCCGTAGACATTCTTGATCTTGCACCCTATTGATCTAATTGGTCTTGCTTACACCATGTATTGCAGATCTTCTTGATCTTGCTACCCCATAGATCTAACTGAGCTTGCACACACACAACCACAAATCTACTTGATCTTGCTAGCCCACATATCAACTAACCTTGCTTACCTGTAGATCTTCTTGATCTTGCACTCTTGCAAACCTTCTAGATCTTACACTTGAGGATCTAATCCTTCTTAGTCCTGATTACAATATAGCCCCATGGGTCTCTTAAATAGATCTCAAACCAAACAATAATTAGAAATGCAGACTCAAGACTAAAATTAGTATTTACATGCAAACTAATTGTTCATCCAAAATTAGAATAGTTCTAGAAATGCACAGATGATCAATGTCAATTCCTGTTTGACCGATGCCGGCCGACCCCCTAACCGATGTCAATTTTTGTAGCTAAATATAACTGATGTCGGTTGGCCTGACTGATGTTAGTTACTCTATAACTCATAAACCTCCACATTTGCATAATAGTGAAGCTTTTAGCTCCACAACTTAACAATCTCCCACTTGGAGATAAATAGCTGCACTTGTACCTATACCTATATAGCAACATCCTCTAATTTATTTCTGGCTTGTATCCCCATCTTCAAGTTCAATCTTGAAGACCAACAAAAGTTGAATGAAAATTCAAATTCTCCTTTGTTCCCAGCATTGTTAACATATCTACAGGGTTCTTATCCTTGCTAGCCTCTATGACTGCAACAACCTTGTACAACTTTGAAATCTAGCTAACTGCCATTCCACCAACAATGAACACATATCTTGTGGTGCTTTTCCTGCCATCCAAGTCACCTACCATATCTGAATCTACATACCCATGTAGAGAAGTGTTTGACCCTCCATAGCATAAATGTCTACTGCTGGTCCCTCTCAGATATCTGAGAATCCACTAAACTGCTTTCTAGTCCTTCTTTCCTAGATTGGCCATAAACTTGTTGACAACTCTCACTGCTTGGGCAATATCTGGTCTAGGTGTGCTAACCAGTTTTGCATCCTGCATATTGAACCTCTCCAACACCAACCTGGTCATATGTCTCACTTGTCCATTCTCTCCTTCCTTTAACCTATGAACCCATTTGTTTTTTAGTGCTTTCTTTTTGGCTGGCAACTCTACCAAATCCAATGTTTAGTTCTCTTTCAAGTAATCAATTTCTTGATTCATGCCATGCTCCCACTATTTCCTAGATTTTACCTGCATTGCCTTTTCAAAACCTCCTAGTTTTCTACCATCAGTGAGCAACAAGTAGTATAAAGAAGGGGAATAACAAATTTGAGGCTTACTTACCCTTTTAGACCTCCTCATGGGCATTTGAGACTCATTGATAGCTTGCTGTCTGCCCAAATTTCATTTTAATAGTGACCGATCTCAGTCATCTCTCAGTCTACACCTGATCGATGTCAGTTCCATGTGACTGAACTGATCGATGTCAATTCTTACTTGACCAACGTCAATTTCCACTTGCCCAACATCACTGACTTTGGTCTCCACCGGACCAACATTGGTTCCTACCTAATCAACGTTGGTTCTCACCTGACCGATGTCGATATCTATGTTTTCTTGTGAGTGATGATTTTTACCTGTGAGCTCATTTTGGATCATAACCTTGTCCAAATCAACATTGCCTTGCTAAGAATTATTTAGCCTCTTGAGCTGATCATTGTCCGTCACCTTCTCCTTCAAAACCAAGGCTTTCCAGTTCTTAAATTTGTTAAAAACATTAGATTTCCTCTTTATGCAATAAGCCCATACCTTTCTTGTAGCATAACACTGTGATCCTCCAATAGAAGCTCCTGGAGCTGGTCCCCACACATCTGCATGAACAAGCTCCAACTTATGCTTCTTCTTTGTTGACCTAATTTTGAGAAATCTCACTTTCTTCACAAAAATACAATGCTCACAAAAATCTCAATCTATGTTTTTCAAATCTGAAAGCTTACCTTTTGACTTAAGAACATCCATTCCCTTCTCACTCATGTAACCAAGCCTACTAAGCCACAACTTTGCATCTACATCTAAAGTAGATAAAATAGAAGAAGAATCAGTAATACAAGTAGATAGATAAAGTGTACCTACTTTCTTACCTCTTGCTAATACAAGTACACCCTTGGAAACTTTCCAAGATTCCACTATGAGAGTTACTATGCAACCCTCATCACTCAACTTTTCTATAGAAATTAGACTCCTCTTTAGGATGGGAACATGCATGACATCCTTCAACACCAATATGTTGACAGTCTGCAATTACAACTGCACTTTCCCTTTGCCAACAATTTGACAAGGCTCACCATCCCCTAAATAAACTTTTCTGAAGTCTCCATGGACATAATCATGGAAAAATTCTCTATTTGGGGTTGCATGGAAAGAGGCACCAGAATCTAAAACCCAAGATTCTACTTTATCTAAGGAACATATAAGAGCATCCTATACAACAATACCTGCATCATTTGCTTCTTTATTTCCTTCATGCTGATCTTCTACCAACCAACAATCTTTCTTTACATTCCCTTTCTTTCCACAATTCTGGCAGGTTATACCTCCATTTCTAGATTTGGATCTACTACCTATCTTTGACCTTGATCTCCCTTGCTTGATCTTCTCTATTTTTCATCCCCTACTTTCAACACTTAAAGCATTCCCTGTTGTTTCCCCTGTGCTTTTCCTACAAATTTCTTCATTCAATATTACACTAACAACATCATCAACTTTCAAGATATTTAAAGCAGACGCAGTATTACTAACTGCCATTACCAAACTATACCAACTTTCAGGTAAAGAGCATAAGATTAAGAGAGCCTTAATTTCATCATCAAAAACTATTTTGACTAAAATTAATTGATTTACTAATCTATGGAAATCACTAAGATGACTATATACCGATCCACCTTCCTGTATTTACAAATTAAATAATTGCTTCATAAGAAATACCTTATTCAAAGGTAAGGGTTTTTCATATAAATTTTCCAAAGATTCTATTAACTCTACCATTTTCTTTGCTTGTGATAAGTTGGAAATCACAAACGATGCTAGGCTCAACCTTATAGTCCCAAGAGCCTTTCTATCAAGAACACTCCATTCTTCATCTTGCATATCTATAGGCTTACTTGAAACCCCACCCAATGGTAAGTACAGATCTTTTTGATACAAATAATATTCTATTTGCATCCTCCATTATTGATAATTCTTGCCATTGAATTTATCCATTCTTAGCTTACTTTCTTTTGCCATTGCTTTACTCCCACTCAAACAGAAACCCCTGTGAGTGACCTGTAATCAAAAAACACTAACATGCTCTGATAAACCACTTATAAGTAAACCAAGCTCTGATACCAACTGTTAGGATCCTCTCCTAAGAGCACAATTGATTACCTTTGTATAAGTAACTAAACATGGAATTAAACCAAAAATAATATGTAACTAGAATTCAGAAACAATAAAGAATAAGAGATACAAGAAACAATGCAATCTATATTAACACTCTTCCAAAAGGAAATACAATGAAGAAATCTCACTCTTCCCACACCTCTTGGGTGTCCAGTAATTCTCCCTCAAGATTTCTCTCTCTCAATCAATTACAACCAACTCAACACTAAGTTGTTCCCTCCAGTGACAATCAACCCAATGGTTGTTGATGCCTACTCTCGTCCACAGACCTTCTTGATCTTGCACCCTGTAGATCTAATTGGTCTTGCTTACACCATGTGTTACAGATATTCTTGATCTTGCTACCCTATAGATATAACTAAGCTTTCACACACACACCTACAGATCTACTTGATCTTGCTAGCCCATAGATCAACTGACCTTGCTTACCTGTAGATCTTCCTGATCTTGCACTCTTGCAGACCTTCTAGATCTTACACTTGAGGATCTAATCCTTCTTAGTCCTGATTACAATACAGCCCCATGGGTCTCTTAAATAGATCCCAAACCAAACAATAATTAGAAACACAGACTCAAGACTAAAAGTAGTCTTTACATGTAAACTAATTGTTCATCCAAAATTAGAACAGTTTTGGAAATGCACCGATGACCAATGTCGTTTCCTATCTGACTGATGCCAGCCAACCCCCTAACTGATTTCAATTTCTGTAGTTGAATATAACTGATGTTGGTTGGCCTAACCGATGTTGGTTACTTTGTAACTCAGCAACCTCCACATTTGCATAACAATGAAGCTTTTAGCTCCACAACTTAACATAAGAAGGCATACACACATTCATCCTAAGTCAACATACACAAGTGAAAGTAATAGTGAACCAAGGAAATGGAAACAATTGATTTCTAATAGGGTTAAAACCCTAAGGATCAACAAGAGATAATCCATACTAAAGACTACAAAAAAAATTCTCCCAAAGACATGAAAAATAACTCATTTATAAAAAATATAGTTATCTCAAGGAAACTAATGGCAAAGCATATTAATCTTAAAATATAGGGATTAACAATAATTAAACATGGATTAAGCTCTAGTTTTATTTGATTATTACTATACATAATTAAAAAATAACATACTTGACTAATATGAGGTAAAATAATAAAACACCCATAACCTATCTTATGACCTAGAATTGAGACCTCTACCACAACTTAGGTAACATACATATCCACTTATTAGATTTAGGGTCTGATGTAGTTCTCATTGAACTTGTGATGGGTCTCCTATGTGAGATGTCATCACCAAAATATATTGACACTCTAATCTATCAAGGAACAAGATAATGTGACTCAAATGAGCTTCTAAATATCTATATGAAACTATAATCTCAAAATGACTACTCAATGTAAAACACATAAACAACTCAATGTGTGTGTGCTTACCCAAAAGCACTATAACCAGGAACACAAATGAGGATCAAAGTAATTATAGGGGAACCCACATACTTTGACCAAATAATATAAATTCTTATAAATCTATGACTTACACTTATCATAGATAATTTATCTCTCAAGTGTATTTTCCTAGATGGAATAACACATAGGTTGCTTACTAGAGGTACAATAAAGGTCATCACCCAACATCTTTCTATAATCAAATAAAAAAACAAAAAACATAAAATGAATTTAGCAACTAAGAGGGTAAAAATGTAAAATTATAGACACCCTAATAATTATCACTATGGACACATTCTATAAGGGTTTATCATTAAATAACATGTTCCAAGAACATCTTATAGTTTGTCATTAACACCCACACTAGTGGAGCATCCTAAGGGTTAGTTCTTTATGCCTACATCTAGACCTTGAGATACCTACATATCTACATTGATTACCTTCATATGTAAAATTAGAGCTGGTTGTAATTCACCTATTCATAAATGAGTGTTAATTAAGAATTAAAGGCGTTTGACCATCATCGATCAATCACACAACTAAGTTAGCATCGTTACCTTGATGGGTAAAAATATGACCACTACTTGGCCCAAGCATGGTTAGGTACAACCAAAAGTCACAAGAGTCATCCTAATATACTAAAAGTGCATTTAGACTACCAAATACCAAGCAAGAAAAAAAACCTTTCTACAAGAGTGCATTCTAAATTAATTGCTAGTAGGATCCTTTTTAAGACCTAACAAAGTGCGACTAGGGCCTTAGATGAATCAAATCATTTAAAGATAAAAATTAAAACTATATACATAAATAACTATTTTAGGCTATTATAATGCATGGTAACCACTAGATAACTTTAAAAATATCAATAACATACTTAAACAAAACACATAACCAACAATGTTTCTAAATAATACAAAACACACCAACTTAAATTTAGATAAACTAGGTATTAAAACATCATTTTTTTAATTTATGAAAAGAGATAATTTTTTCAAAGAATTACAACCTATTCTATAAGCTAGAAGTATCACATTTAAGGCAAAGGAATAATTTTATTATGAAGAAACCAATAATTTTAATTAGCATTCCAAAATAAATTTAATGACATAAAATTCACTTATAAAAATCCTCTATAAACTGGCTTCCAATTTACCTTGTTGAAAATAGCATAAACTTATGATAAAGATATTTTATTATTCTAATGATAAATTTTAGCTATTATAATTTGGTTAAAACTTTTAGTTTTGAGAGTTTTCATTTATTTATATTTTATTTACATCGATTCCAAATAGACTTTGGTAATTATTGATGTGGTTTTTATGCACACCTCAATATCCCTTACGAGGTAGCCTTTAACGTTTCAAGATATATGAATGAAATTCACTCCAAGGCATGAGTTGTTAGGTATTCAGTTTTATAAACAATTTTTTTTTGGAATAACATCAAGTGAAGCAATTTGTTTACCATATATAGATAGGCTATGTATGTATTTGAATCTACTTGAAATGGGTGGACTAACTATGGATCTAACCTAAGGTGGATACGACCAAATAAAACTCAAAAAAGAGAGAGTGAGGGTAGAAAAGGAGGCTTATAGATCACACTAGATGAAACTATTATAGACCAACACTTGAACTAGAGGTTTTACAAGGAATGAAAGATCAATATTTAATGAAGGCTATTATAGCACACCAATAATAAAACATAGTTAGGATTCAAAGGGACCAAAATACAAAATACTTAAACACATAGAATCAAAGGTTATCACATTTGTAAGATTGCAATAACACATATACAAGGGAATATTATGAATCATATGAAACAAACATTTAGATCAATTATAGCTCAATATGAGCAATTATATATTAAAATATAACTCATAAATAACTAAAATACTAAGAAACTAAAATAATAGAACTTCTTACATAATCCACAAGGTTGGAGAAGAATCAAATTTTGTACATTAAGATAAATTATAGAACTTCTCAAAATTTACTATTAATCTTAGCAGCCATTTTTTTTCTCCATTTGGGATAGGAAGATACAGGTATAAATAACCTTTGGACGTGGAAGGGCTCTAAGTGAATTATAAAAATACATATCTAAAATAACATTGTATGTTATTCTCATGTAAAGTATGCATGTACAATAATGATTTCTGAAAATAGAATTCCCCATCTAAAATATAATATATACAAGCTAAGTGAATTAGGATCTAATAGTTTCATCTCAATCAATGTAATATACCTAAATAGTGGTATATATTTTATATTGGAGATAAAATAGTAGTAGAATTAATAGTATTGAATAGTAAGGAATAGTAATAATAATACCACATTCATAGAAATGAAGAGTGGGATAGATTAGAATAGTATAAATAGAGGGGCATAGGTCATTGTAATACATCCAAGGAAATATAAATCAACTAGAGAATTGATTTGATAATGAGGTAGCCCCCTCAAAGTGGCAAGTGATTGTGGAGTTATTCCTTCCCACCAAAAAAGAATATTATGTAATATACTCAGTATTTTTAGTTATTTTTTGTATTAATTGTATTAGGTTCTTAACATTTGTTATTATATCTCTTTTCAAGGCCACTTTCATTTTTTAATATTTTATTAGGAGGCTATGCAACTAGGAGTTTTTAGTTTTGTTCACTGTATGCTCTCACCTTGCCTTAACAAAATCCTAGTGATTAGAAAGTGGATAAAAATTAATTTAGAGAATATTATTTCAAGAATTTTGTTTTCAGAGTGGAATTTTTTGTAATTATAGAGGTATTATGGTGAGTGTTATTATTATAGGCACATATTACAGCTTCATGGAGCAAGTCTAAGAAGTGCAAATTTCCATTTTTATCCTAAAAAACTCTATTGTTATTCTTTAAATTGATCTCAAATGCTAATGAATTATACCAAACAATTTTTGGGTTTGGTCTACCTCATTTCTAAATTTCCATAAAAATTTGAATTTTTTAATTTCATAAAGTATTGTAAAATTTATTTTAGTTTTAGTAACTACTATAATTATTAAAAAAATCAATTTCTATGAAAGTATTTGTGTAAGGATGCATTTTTTGTTGAAGCCAAAATCTAATCCATTATAATCATGGGGATTCCCATTTTATCTAAAGCATTAATTCAACTTCATCAAACTAGAATAGTTAGAGAATATTGAATAGAATTTAACAAACTCATCAATCTATTTAACATCTTATCTGATGATTTCTATCAAAGATGCTTCATCAATAGACTTTAGGATGATATTTGAGTAGAGGTTATAATGTTCCAACATAAATATATGATAGAATAATGTGGCTTAGTTACGATCATAGAAGATCACATCACTTGGACTCATCACTAGTCCCATTTGACTATACCCTAGCAGACACCTACAGAGCCTATGCAAGCAATAGAGGTGCCCAAGCTAGTAACAAAGGTGCCCCAGCCACATATTATAGAAACATATGAGGAGGCTATAGATTCATATATGGATGAACCCCAAACACCTCTAACAAAGATCAATATACCACTAGAAGCACCCAAGATGACACCCATCACCCCTAAGTAGGCATTAGAAGAGCCCAAGTAGGCACTTGTAAAGCTCACACAAGTAACGATAGTACCCAAACAATCCACCAACGAGCTCAATAAAATAATCAACATTCCCAAGCTAGTCACCACCAAGGCCATGTAAGGAACTGTAGCTTCAAATCCTTGAGAGATTAATGCTAAGGGGGATGGCGTGTATCCTCAATTCATTCATGAAACTAATAATTTTGAGCACCTTTACTCTTGCTTTGAGGATATGATTGTCATGTTTCAAATTTAACTTCAACCTTTACTTATAGTGCTCATGTTCAATCTATTGATGTATATGCTCATCTCCCAACATAGAATGAAGAAGAGAAAGCAAAAAAAAATGCATGAATGGGCTTCCATCAACTCCTTAATGTATTTTTGATATGTAATTCTTAGCATGTTTTGGGGATGAAACATGTCAAGGGGGATGGAATGTAATATACATAGGTAGGGGTCAATATTGTATTGGGGGATAAATAAATAAATAAATAACTAATAATAATAATAATAATAATAATAATAATAATAATAATAATAATACCACATTCATAGAAATAAAGTGGAATATATTAGAATAGTATAAATAGAGGGGCATATGCCATTGTAATATACCCAAGCAAAAATATCAATCAAGAGTTAAATACTTTGATAAGGAGGAAGCCCCCTTGAAGTGGTAAGTGATTGTAGTGTTATTCCTTCCTACCAAAAAGGAATATTATATTAATATATTCAATATTTTTAGTTATTTTTTCTATTAATTGTATTAGGTTCTTAAAATTTGGTATTAGATCTCTTTCTAGGGACATTTTCATGTATTTTAAGGACCTAACTCAATTTTTATCCACTTTTTGATTCAGGATCCCAATAAGCCAAGGTGATAACATATGGTAAACAAAACTAGAAACTCCTACTTATATAACCTCCTACTAAAACTACACACACACACACACACACACACACAAACATATATATATATATATATATATATATATATATATATATATATATGAAAATGGCCCTAGAAAGAGATCTGATACCCAATCTTAAGAACATAATATAATTAATACAAAAAATAACTGAAAATACTAAATATATTAAAATAATATTTTTTATGGGCAGGAATAACTCCACAATCACTTTCCACTTCTAGGGGACTTCCTCTTTATCAGAGTATTTAAATATCGATTGATATTTTTACTTGGATGTATTACAATGGCCCATGCCCCTCTAGTTATACTATTCTAATCTATCCCACTCTTCATTTCTATGAATGTGGTATTATTATTACTATTCACTACTATTAATTTTGCTACTATTTTATCCCCAATATACAATATATACCCCTATGTAAGTATATTACAATCAATATATGCAAATATATATATTTAGAAAATGTTAATGCAACACTAATAAAATAAGAAAACTATGACATATCTAAAGTAAATGTTGAAGTTAGTGGAACTGGAGTTGTAACTTATGTTGTAACTAGAGTATATACTAGAACTATAGCTAAACCTGAAGAAGTTTCCAATGTAGTTATGGTTGTAGTCAGTAAAAGTGTCATATATGTAGTCCTATTTTGAGTATGTACTAATGTGTACTTGGTAATTTGAGCACTCTAAGGTGGAATAGGTATAACCCCTATTTTTGAAGTGACTTGCTTGGGTGCTTTCATCTTTAGGTAAAGTACATGACTTACCTGTAAGTTGACATATATCATTTAAAAATCAATAAAATCCCTTTTGAATAACTGAGGAAACTTTTCCATAGATTTTTTATGTACACATAATGTAATTCTAACATTTTCATGTAGTGCCTTAGTTCCTATAATTTTGTACCTTACAAAATTGACTAGTTGCATTATTTCATCGTTAGGTTTATAGACAATGCCTTCAATCTTTGCTCTAAAATTATCTAGTTTTGTTCATAGAAGATTATCAAAAATAGGTCTAGGCACCAATTTCCCCTATGAAGTGCTTATTTGAGTAACTCTTAAGTTAATCAGGATAGAGATAGATTCCCTCTCTTGGTTTGTAAATTTTTAGACCAAAGCTCAAATCTCTTGATGCCACTCAAGAAACTATCCCTTTTTATAGTGATATAATTTTTTCAAGAAACTTTGGATGTTATTATATTTAGGTGTGCATAAGCCCTATTCATTGTTTTTTCGTTTATAAAACATACTTTCCCATCAATATATTTTATTTTGTTGAATAATTTAAGAATGTCTCCCTTCTTGGTTTATGAGGTGGATTTTGTAAACCTTAATAAACCAATAGTGTTAAATAATTTCTGAACTATCCATTGTAAATTATCCACTATCTCTTTGGAATCCTATATAATACTCACCTCTAGTTGCCTCTATATAGGTTGATCAAATTTTTTGAACATCTCTTTCATAAGTCCCCTAGAAACATCTACAAAAGTATAGGGGTCCTCCTTATATTTATCTAGGTATAATGGATTTATTTTCCTTCATTTTTTCAAAGAGAATGTCTTCTCTTTGTTCCATCTTGACCTACTTCCATTCAAAAATATTATTTTTCCTCTTCAACTTTCTCAAGGTGTTTGTTTATTTTTCAAAATGGAACATTAGTGTAAGTTTCTCAATTATCATCAAATCTCATCTCCTTACTTCTTCATATTATAACTGATGGATCCAGAAAGGAATGTCCAGTGTAATTTCTTGATTTTTTCATGTCTATGTTCTAAGATTTGTTGAGGGGGTTATCTTTGAAGTAGCATGGAATTTAGGGAGGATGTCCCTATTGATAATAAAGGATGAATGAGTTTCCTCCATCTAGTAACCTATCTTTGGAGCAGTGTGTCAATGACATATTTGGCATTCCCTACTACTTTATGTATTGAGATAGTATGATATTCTACCTAAGGTGTTAGGATAATGGGAATCTATTAATATGTATTCAACCTCAAAGGGATAGTCAGGGTAGAAAAACATTGATGTGGACACTAGGTTTTCAAAATATAACTCTTTACTTGACTTAGAGGATTGAGGAATAGTTTCATTAAATAATGAGTAGTTCATTAGAATTATTAATAGGTTTTCTTAAATAGTTAATAATATAATTATATGCATCCCCAATGGTCATAATAGTGATTTTAGAGCCCATAGTAATAAGTTAGTTTGTGGTAATAAAATTGGCATTGCAACTATTTATGGCTAGTTTATTTGGATTAAAGAATGCAAAGAATCTACTACATCACTAGTAGTTTCAATAATTTATAAAGTTTTCAAATAATATGGAATAAGAGTACTTACATCTAAGGGAGAGATAAATGGGGTAGTTATTAATATATTTACTATTGTAGTGATCTGAGGTGGAGATCTTGGAGGTGTAGTTGGGGGTGGCCCCTATGTTGTGATATGCATCTTTGATTCTACATCTCTTATATCTCTTTCTCTATCTAAAAATAGTTCAATATCCCTTGAGTTAGTTCCTTGGTTATATTCCTTTGATTATAATAATTGTGTTCCTCCTGATTGGGTACTTTCCTTAGTCAACCATTCATCATCTTCCTCTATTTGAGTGGTCTCCTCAGATGATTTTGTCTCTTTTGTTTTAATCTTTGAGACACACTCTTATTCATCACCCCATATTTTATCTTCCTCCTCACTATCATAAATATGCCTAGGCTATGACCCTAGATCACCCTCTCATCTCATTTCCCTTTCCTTGGGATAAAATTTCTACTTCTCCTCTAGTTCTACCTTTTGATGTGAAATGGTAGGGGTCTTGAGATTCCTTGTGAATGTCATTATTGTTTTTGTAACAATAGAGGTTGGACCAGTTATAGGTGTAATGGGAGATGGAGGGATTGTAGTGGTAGTGGATGGTGAGGGAGATGGAGGAGTGGTAACCACTATAGGAATAATAGGTAGTGGAGATGGTAGTCCAATTGAATAAGGTACTAATAATGTTGTTGTAAATGTCATGCTAGATGGTGATGAAGATGACTACCCAAGGGACTAGGGAATTATTAATGGTGGATTTAATGAAGGAGAAACAACATGAACTTGAGCGAGAAAGGAATGAAGACATACTTGTTATGTAATGGATAATGGTGGAAAAGGGAACATGGATAAAATTCCAAATGATGTGTTGGGACTTATAGGTATTTTATCTTTAGTTTTTTGTTAATGTTCCACCATGACATGTTGTGGAAAATTAGTTGTATTTATGTGTATGGAGGGGGGGATTATAGATTTTGAAGCTACTTATCCAATATATGCTTCCCTAGATGGGATAATTTTTTCTTGAATTTCTTCTTCTACTTGAGGAGGGGGTCCATGGATAGGTTTACAAACCCATTCTTGTTTATAAATTATTTTGGCATCTTCCTTGGTGATGGTAGGATCATACTGGGTCCTTTATGCCATAATCATAGACATGTTGGCCCTACACATCCTTATTTCCATTTTAAAATCATCTTCAATATTCATAAATATGTTTTGATGGTCATAAGACTAGTACCCATAATTGATCTTTACTTTTAATTCATATTTTATAGTGTGTTGTCTTACATTCTTTCTTGGGTCCCAATGTCTAAAAGGTGCCAGTTTGAACCCATAATGTGTCCTAATCATTCCAAACAATCAAAGGTGTTCCCACCTTGTGTATTGAATCATGTCTATGCTAAGAGGAGTTAGATGGATAGATGATTTATTACTATTACTCAAGTTATCATCAACATTATTCACTAGTTGGGAAACAATCTCTTGTTTAGCTACAAAAATTTCCACAATCCTTGGAAAGTATAAAGGACATGCCATTGTGCCTTTAATTATGATTACTATGCACTCAAGGTAAAACTAGTAAGCACTCATATTTTGAATAGTTTTCTTGATAAAGTTAGAGATTTTAGGCATATTTTTCCCATAGATTGCTTGATACACCATGGGATAGAAGGTCTTTATAAGCTTTTTCATGTTATTCCTAAATCCATGCACATGAATAATATTAAACTCATCACACATCCTTTATTAATTAGTCATAATATGGTTACCAAGGATGTTCATAAGATGAATGTAGATTGTAGTCACCACATCTACCATGTAATACATCATGTAGAAGTTCCCATTTGGGGAACTTCTAGGATTTTTAAGTTTCATAATCAAATGAAAGCTAATAATATCTACTAATTCAATGATTTTGTTAGAAATTAAAATCATATCTAGCAAAGGGACCCATACCTCATTGACATAAATGATGGTTGAAAAACCCTATATATTATTAAGTAGATCCATGGCAATTATCAACCTTGGTATAAAGATCAAAATGGGGATAGTTAAGGTAGGGCCTAGACTGTAAAGTTGATTGGGTTTCCATAACACTCTTACATCTTGCTATTGATGTTATTGTTCAAAAGCCATGAATTCATCATGTATTACTTATATGACTTGTCTAAGAATGGGAGTATGTAATACCTCTCAAAATCATTCACACTGATATATGAAATTGGTGGCTTACCAAGCCTAAAGTGTAATATCTCTCTAGTAACCTTTCCATTCATGAATAAATCAAATATTAGGTCAATGCATGGCATTACCTATGGGTTGGCCACTATGTTATGAAGATTGATTACTTTGATGGTTAGGAGGTCATCCTTATATATGCATGTAAAAATAGAGATTTGGTCCTCATATTTGAATGGTTCGACTGCATTGACCATATCCTAAATGGTAGAGTAGTGTTTGAACTTGTGGTTCTAATATACTAAAACAAGTGTGGTTTATATGTATTTGATTGGTCCTAAAATTGAGTATAAATAAGGGATTGGATGAAAGTGATAGGATCCTCCTATAACAAATTCATGAAAATTCATGAAATAGCAGATTAATTTATTAAAAATGTATGAAATAATAGATTTCTATGATTATCATAAACATTAAAGGAATTATATTGATCCTAAGCCACTTTAAAGGGGAAAACTCCTTTGAGCAAGATCAATACAAATAATTTGTGGATGCCTTTATTAGCCTCAACACTTACTTATATACTAAGTCTAATCTAAACAACTACTACTTCCCATAAATGTGGGATAAAACAAAATGCTCATAGGATAACTTAAAAATAATATGCATCTATATAAACTAATATACTATCAAAATAAAGATAAGGATTCAAATAGGTTTCTAACATCCCCTCCCTCTTAGAAAAATCTTTGTCCTCAAATCTTTAGATGTGAGAATTAGTGTTGAAATGGAAAGAGTGGTTCCCATGTTAAATCATATGCTTGCATTCCATGCCACTAAATTAATACCTCTATGATGGAGTGAAAGTGAAGTTGGTGTGTGTGCCTATCCAATATTACCTCTAGTTCAATAAGGATGGATCCTTCATTATTAAGTTCTATTAAAATAGTCTGCACTCTAATGTTTATGCCAAAAACTTTCTTTAGATAAGGCACATGAAATACTAGATGAACTCGGGAAGAAGGTGGGAGTTCCAACTTATAATCAACCAACCCAATCTTATGAAGAACCTTATATGGCCCATATAACTTGGGAGATAGCTTATGATTCCCTTTGATTTCTAGGGAGGATTTCTTGTATGGATATAGGAAAAGAAAAAAATATATCACCAACTTGAAAGGTGTACTCATAATGGTGTTGATCAACCTATTATTCAATTCTATTTTGTGTCATATCAATATTGTCTTATAGGGTGCGGAGGATCTGATCCTAGGTTCAAAGAAGCATGTTGATCACTTGAATTGGTGAACTACTAGAGGTATATGGAAGTAGCACTAGTGGTGCTTAACCATAGACTAATTCATAGGGAGTCATTTTATTTAAAGTGTGGAAAGAGGTATTGTACCACCATTCAATGAGAGGAATCCAATTTTCCCATTGGTGTTGTTGTTCTAAGGTGAAGTAATGAAGGAAAGTTTTTAGGCATTTGTTGATAGTTTCAGTCTAACCATCCATTTGTGGATGATACCCAAAACTAATATTTAGTTAGGTGTCAGTGTATAAAAATAGTTATGTCCAAAAATGGATGGTGAAGTTTGTATCATGATCTAAAACAATGGAAGAAGGATTGCCATGAAGATGGAAAATATGGTTTAATAAAATTTGTGTGACTATGAAGGTAGTATAGAGATGGCTGAGGGAACAAAAATGACTAAATTTGGAGAGGCTATCAACCACAACCAAGATCATTATTTTCCCTCTAGATTAAGGGATACCCTCAATGAAATCCATATAAATACTATCCAAATCCTATTACAGATGGGCAAGGGTTTGAATAACCTAGGAATGAGTGTGGTTTCACCCTTGTTGTATTGGTAGGTATCATATTTAGCACCATCTATTGAATTACATTTTTCATTCCATTCCAAAATAAGTTATATAATTCTCACTCATAATTTTTGAGAAACCCTAAGTGCCCTATGGATGGATAAACATGAATTTCATATAATACATCTTGCTAAATATCTATGCTCTGGGGAAGCACCAGATGACCCTTGTATTGTAAAGAAGCACCATCCTAAGAATAATGTGGTACTACAGAGGGTTTAGTGGCCAAATATTGAATGATTTGAGATAATAAGGATTAATTGGCATACCATTTTTTTACAACAACCAACCAATTTGAAATAGGCATGAAAATAGCTAAAAGGGAAGCTTGGTCTATAAATGTGCAAGATAGAGCATCAGCCATAATATTATCCTTACATTTATTGTAAATGATCTTATAGTCATAACCCATGAGTTTCATGACACATTTATATTGTGATGGGGTAGAGACCTATTGTTTCAAGAAATATTTTAGATGCTAGTGATCAATTTTGATGCAAAAATGTTTCACCAGTACGTATGGCTACCACTTCTATACTGCATACAAAATGGCCATAATTTTCTTCTCATAAATAGAGAGTACTAAATTCTTGCCAAAAATGTATTTGTTGGTGAACACAATGGGGAATCCTTCTTGGATGATAAAAACACTAAGTTTATTTCCATAAGAATCACTCTTGATAGTGAAGGTCTTGGCAAAATATGGCATAAATAGAATAGGGGTAGTACACATAGCTTAATTTAATTCTTCAAATGCACACTCAGTAGCTTGGGTCCATGTAAAAGCATCCTTTTTCAACATAGTTTTTAGTAGAGATACAATCTTCCTATAATCCTTGACAAAATTATGATAGTATCCAATCAACCCCAAAAAACCATGAAGGCTCTTGAGTGTCTAAGGATGAGGCTAATTTGTCATGGAAGATATTTTTTTAGGATCCACATAAACCCCTTGGGTTGAAACAATATGCCAAAGATACTCCACTTCATCCTTGCCAAAATCACATTTAGACTATTTTTCATATAGATAATGATCAGAGAGAAGTTTGTAGTGTGGTATCCAAATGTTGGAGATGGTTAGACTATGTTTTACTATAGATGAGGATATCATCAAAGAAGATCAGAATGAATTTTATTCATCAATGCCTAGAATATCGAAGGAGAATTATTGAGGCCAAAAAGCATGACCAAAAACTCATAGTGGCCATCATGTATGTGATAATATATCTTAGGGATATCATCCTTATGAATCTCAATTTGGTGATATCTAGAGTGAAGATCCAACTTAGAGAAAAAATGAGCACCATGAAGCTCAACACGAATCTCATCAATGATAAGATTCAGGTACTTATCATTAATTTTGATGTGATTAAGTGCATGGAAGTTAATTTAGAGGCACCATGACCCATATTTTTTCTAGACATGGAGAATTGGGGAAGAATATGGGCTTGTACTAGGGTGAATAATGCCTTAAGTAAGTCTCAAATGAGCATCTTGATCTTAGTCTTTTGCTAAAATAGGTATTGGTAAGGTTTGGTGTTAAGAGGAAAACTTTTAGGAAGGGGATAATTATGGTGGTCCTTTGGTCGTGAAGGTGGAAATCCCACTAGTTTGACAAAGACACCTACATACCTTTGCAAAATGGTTTGTAGATCAGGAGTAGTGGAGACTATTGAAGGTTGTATTTGAATAGAATGAAACTAGGCAATGATGTCATGTGAGTTATTATTAAGAAGCTTTTCTATGTGATGTGAACTTATGATGTTGAGAGACCTCAATTTTAAGCCTTGCAATGTGTGTTTTTGCCCATTGTCTAAAAACTACATCCAAATTTTAGTAAAATCCCATAAGATGGGTCCAAGTGTGCATAACCATTAGGCTCCTAAAATAACATCACATCCACCTGAGGGAAAGGTAAACATGTTATATCACAAGTTATAATCTCCAATAAAGATAAACACATTATGACACCTCCCTTTGTAAGTTAATGTGCCCCCATTGGAAATCATGAATTCAAAGTTGGAGCAAGGATGGATGATATAATCAACCTATTTACCGATCTGAGAATCAATGAAGTTATGGGTGCTACTCGAATCAATGAGTATTGTGAGAGGGAGATTCTTGAAGTAACCCTTGAACTACATGGTTTATGGGGTGGTAACTCTTGGTAAGGGATGGAGAGATATATTTTGTTGTTCTTACTAAGCAGTTTGTTCTACAATTAGTGGAGATTTTTTTGGATTGTCTATTATATCTTGAGCATCTTCAAAAACTCTAGTTTCAAGAAGAGAATCCAAATATAAAAGATAGAGATTTTTCTCTACACATTGATATCCTTGAGTGAATTTGTCATCACAATTATAACATAGTCCTTTTTCTCTATGGGCTCACATCTTTACTTCTATCAAATGCTTGATATGAGTGATTCTGGGGGTTGGCATTGTTTGAGATCATTATGGAGTTATATTTTTTAATGGAGAAAAATTGGATTTGAATCACTGTTGAGTCATGATCTTGTCCTATGTCAACTTAGCCAACCCTAAGGCTTCCATCATTGTGTTGGGTTGGAACATTTCAAACTCTGAGTGAATTACGTCTTTCAATCCATTGACAAAGTAGCACCTAAATTATTAATTAGATAATCCCTTTGTGTGATTGGCCATTTTTTCAAATTTTGTTTGATATTCTCTCATGGTTCCTATTTGGTGAAGTTTAGTGAGTGCTCCAATAAAGTCATCAAAATCACTAAGGATAAACCATTGAAAAATAAGGGTGAAAAAATTGGTCCATATGGGTTCATCATGAGCCTTGGTATACCAATGATACCATTGAAGAGCCTTAGGTTCTAAGTGAAAGGATGCAAGTGGGACCTTGTTGGAATCAAAATTATTATGCAGACAAAAATATTTTTTACTTGATATATCCATCCAGTCAGATATACACCATTGAATCGAGATAAATTAAGCTTTAACCAACAAAAATTGTTGGAAGAAGAAAACTTAGTGTATGAAGAGGACTTTAAATGTCATCTATTGTTCATGGTGGTATGTTGAAGACTAAGGCTATGAATTTTTTCATCAATATCTCTATTCAGGTCTTGAGAGTGACAATTTCATCCTCCATATTTTTTGATCTTGTTTGGGTTACTACTATGACTAGAATAAGAAATTGTTTTTTTTTTTTTAAGAATGGATAGGAAAACTAGAGTTAAGACATGTTTAGTAAGGGAATTTTTTAATTTGGGTAAAAATGAAATGGGTAAAGGTATTTTTATTAATTTTTTTGCATAGTGGGATTATTATTGATGGAGGGGAGGATAACTTTAGGAGTGAAAATGGAAAAACTGGAAAATTTATCAAAGAGGGTCAAAGGAGTAGAATAGGGAGATGAACACTATAAATTTTTTTTGAGATAAATAGACAAAAATAGAAGTTATGGAAAAATCTAAAAAATGGGTAAATAAAGATTTACAAGAATTAGGAGTGGAATCAAGATATGGGACCTCAAAGAATAAAATGTGGGGAATGGAATTTTAGGTGTCTGAATAAAATTTGAGGATCAACAAGGTTATAGATGGAGAGATATGGAAAAAAAATGAAAAAAAATTATTCTATTTTTTTGGTTAATGTTTTCTATAAGATAAGTCTATTGGAAATATATGTAAACTAATATGACAAGTATACAAATATGATATGGTAGTTTTTTTATACTCTGTTGGGAATATGCTACAATTAGTATATCAAGTCTATTGATAGTCTATTAAAAATATGATAAGGTATTTTTCTGATACTCTAATGGTAATGTGCTAAAATTGGTAGAAATGGGCCCTAAGTTTCAATGGTTTCCTAAGGATTTAAATATATAACTCTAGCCACCAATGTCATCTAAGTGAGTACTGCTCTCCAGAACAAGTTTGGCCATTGATTTATCTCTCAGCAACAACTCTTGGTTTTCCTCATGGATGGCAACTACTCAATCAAGAAGGGGTCATTTCCCATTTCATTGGTATGTCCTCTCAATGGGATAGCTACTTGGGGGTTCCTATGGTACTCCTCACAATGAGTTTTAGGGCTTTCACCCAAGAATTTCCCATAGTTATGCGGTCAATTTTTTACCTTGATCCAAAATAGATTATTTTGATACAAATAATTACTTAAACTAATTATGTAGCATTATAGAGTTAAGACTTTTTGAAAAATTACTTAAATAGATTATGTAGTAGAATAGAGTTAAGACTTTTTGAAGGAAAAAAATTGGCCTTAGAAAGTGATGATGCCAAATGAGAGGATCCTCCTAAAAAAATTAATTAAAATTCATGAAATATAGAAAATTAATTTACTAAAAATGTAAGAAATAACATATTTATATGATTAACAAAAACATTGAAGGAATTATATTGATCACAATCCACTTTTAGGGGGCAACCTCATTTGAGCAATATCAATACAAATAATTCGTGGATGCCTCTATTGGCCTCAACACTTACTTATATACTAAGTCTAATCTAATAAACTACAACTTCTCATGAATGTGGGATAAAACAAAATGCTCATGGGATGACTTACAAAGCATATGCATCCATATCAACTAATATACTAATAAAGTAATGAGAAGGGGCCACACAAGTTCCTAACAATGGGGTGAATAATCCATTGATTCCATATGGAAATAATTTACTTTATGAAAACCATGTAAATTATTGGTCACAATGGAATTCCAGATTCACAATATACACTTAAGCCCAAAGTCTGTAATCCTTTTGATAGCTTGAAGTTAGACTGGAAATGATAATTCAAAATATATTGCTTTAGTTGAATTGGATTTGAGAGTTGGATGCACTAATTGTTTATTTCATGTAAATTAATTATAACAAGGGCATTCACTCTTTTCTCTATTTATTTTTTGTATTTTGAATTTCATAATACTAACTTCCATGGCTTTTACTGCCATGTGGATTATTATGCATTCTTGTAGGTGATTAGTCATCTTAACATGATATATGTCTCTTTTCTTCTTTATATGTCTTAATTTCAATGTCTTATTCACTTTCTTACATGGTTCTAGAGGACACATTGATATTTTGCTATTATTATAATAGTTGAACTATAACTTATCATGTTTTGTCTCTTCAATTGTGGGCTATCAAGGTGATGACACGTGGATGGATCTCACTACTCTACCTACCTAGGATTTACCATACAAAGGTCCATGCCAAAATCACTTCAATGCTATTAGGATTATGACACATGGATGGTTTTCTCTGTTCCACTTTCTTAGGATTGTCCATATAAAGGTCTATGTTGACATCACCTTCAAGCTATTGGGAGGATGATACATGGATAGCTCTTATTACTTTGATTGATTGAGACTTTCTATACAAAGATCCATGTTTAAGTGGCCTTTGGGATGGTAGGGTGATGATAATTTGCAAGATCCTAGTGATCTAATTACCTAAGACTATATGTACAAGTATTACACTAGCATCACTTCCGAGCAACTTGAGTTATTTACTTAGTCTCTAAGTTAAAAAAGTGATGTCATGGAAAGAGAAAATGAGCTCCAAAAGGGACCAATATACACTTAAGCATGAAATAACCTACTTAGGACATAACATAGACAAAAAATTAACTAATATCAAAACACATCAGCTTAACTAGCCATGAAATCAAACATTAAATATACATAAGTGCAAGTTTAAATTGAAGGCAAAAATTAAATATGTTAGCATGGATTATACATAACTTCGATTCTTCTACAGAAAAATTTAAATATGTTAGCATGGATTAGACATAACTTCGATTCTTCCATAACTTTAAGACACTTTTAAAACATTGAAGTAAATCTTATTTGATTAAATCAAGTAAACAATAAGGATTAGGAGAGGAAAACCAATTTATTTTAGCAAAACATAAATTATTTAAGTTTTTGCTTTCAAACTCTATGTCATAGACTTTTGGTTCAGAAAACCCTGAATAATAATATTTGATTAACAATGGGTTCCTATTCAAATTTTTAAAAATGGGTGTGTGTGTGTGTGTGTGTGTGTGTGTGTGTGTGTGTGTGTGTGTGTGTGTGTGTGTGTGTGTGTGTGTGTGTGTGTGTGTGTGTGTGTGTGTTAGGGCACAATAAGAGCAAGAACTAGTAGTGAAAATTTACTCTTGTAAATTGTCACTAGAATTGGCTGAAAAGGACCATTGTTAAAGGGAACAAAAATTATTAAATTATTTTTTGTGAATTTTACATCCTAAAAAAATTGGGTTCTAGTTTTTTATTGGGATAAATCATATTTTAGTTACTTAATTTACAACAATTCCATTTCAACTTTAAGATACAAAATAATACTAGAATACCAGTGGTAAAAATGGTTTCGAATCTTGGTTGATTTTGTTTGAAGTTAATGGGGATAAATTTATCTAACCAAAACTCTAGTAAGTCCTAACCATTTGAAAAACATTAAAAATTTAAGTTTGAAGTATTTTACATTTTATTAATTATTTTTCTTTATTTCCAAAAGGGATTTCACAAGGTTTAAAAGTGTCATAAGCTTATTATTTGGTCAAAAGATTCAAAATTTATCTGCATAAAATTTAATAGTGAGACTCACTTTGAGTAACTAAGGGGTTTATGTTAGAATTATTATTTATTACTTGACCTAATGATGAGCTCCACTTACGTCTCCTAGTTTTTTTGTAGGTTTATAGATTAGGTTTAGCCCAAGCCTAGAAACTCTTGAGATTTAATTGATTGCTAATATCTTATCTAGGTTATCAAAAATAATTCTAAAACTCCACCTAGTAACTAATTAAGGTTAAATATGGTGATGTTAAATTATCTAAATCATCTCCAAATTTTAAAATATTATAATAATGCAATTTTTGTTCATAAAAGAGATAGATTTAATCATGATTTAACTTGATAAGAATTTAGGAATATGAAATTAATAGATACTGAGTAGATTTAGAAAAAGGTTAAGAATACCTCAAGAATCATTGATTCAAGTTTGAAATCCAAGTTTAGGAGTGGATAATATGGTCATATTTGTGTTGTCCACTAATCTTTGTTCTTAAGTTTCACCTTTGTCGTAAAAGACAACCATTTCTTTTATATTTGAAGGTTTTAGTTTTTGTGTCACCAAAAATGAAGAGGGAAGATGCCCTCAATTCTCAAATCCAAAATTTCATTTACATTCCAAAGTCATTTTATTCCCCTTTTAAACATTATCAAAACATACTCTTGAATGGGACAAATTTACATACTCACAATGTCTGAATAACTTGAACTTGGCTTAATATCCAATAATTAGTATGTACAATATTTTCATATTAAAACATATTAAATACAAAATAATATATTAATATAATACATAAATATTAATATACATATATACCCTTAAAAACTTCACCTCCAAATACAATTCTGAATTTACCTTATATATAGCATGTATTAAAGAACGAAAGTAATATAAAATTGATTTAAAGTCAAACACATTTATTAAATAAAAAATAAGATGTGTGTGTGTGTGTGTGTGTGTGTGTGTGTGTGTGTGTGTGTGTGTGTGTGTGTGTGTGTGTGTGTGTGTGTGTGTGTGTGTGTGTGTGTGTGTGTGTGTGTGTGTGTGTGTGTGAATAATTAAATACTAATAACTTCAAATGGCAAGTAGGGGATGTTATACCCCACCTATAGGATAGAAGGACTAACAATGTTATCACCTTCCCTAAGAGGGTACAACCAAGACGTTGTCCTCGCCTCCCCCTAATGCACAACCAACGGTGAACCCCCAGCCTTATTTAGGGAAAAATAAAGGCATCACCTCTAGCCTCCTTTAATATCCAATGGCCAGTCAAGCTTCTCAACCTATTAATATTATTAAATATCCAATATTAATAAACCTTATTTTACTTTTTTTTTTGGAAACTTTATTTTTATAAATATATTCTTATATATAAATAAAATGTGATACCCCATTTTGATATCACTCCCTATTACATATTTGGTTACACATTTTGTGGACTCAATGAATATGTGTTAGACTATTTGGAGGCATAAGGTTCCCACATTTTATATTTTGATGACTTGATGGACCCTAATTGCCCAATTTGGTAGTTTTTATTTCTATGTATGGTTATTTATGAGTAGATATACTTTTTTTCAGCATATTACTATTGAATAGCATGATTTTCTATTTTATGAAGTTACAGTTGATTATATTAAACTAACCAAGATTTATGATTATCTTGTGAATTTTTTATAGTGACGGTTATATATATACTTGTTCATATTGTCTTAGATATGAATCATTTTTCATAGATGTATTTGATATTTGTATTAAGATGAGAGGATATTGTTGCAATAAATTGACAAAAATGCATGAAATAATAGATTTATAAAGTTAGTATAAGTATTGTGTAGATACTAAAATTGAGTCACACACATGCGTAACTCCCTATGTTGAAACCACCCTTGAGCTCTATTTCAATAATAATGATTAACCTCCCTAACCCATGTTTTTACCCCTCACATATTTAATTAATTTGGAATATATAATTAAGTTAATTAAAAACCCCTTTTTCCACCTTACCTGTCCACCTCATCCTAAGACTATTCTCACCTGCTGAATCACCTCAAGACTTAGTCCCCTTATCCTAACTACCCAAGACTTGTTCTCACCTCAAAAATGAGTTCCTAACCAACTACATCCTTCTTAACCTCCCATTTCTACCATTTCTTAATGGATACCACACTTGGCATGAGGAGCAATAGAAAATAGGCTAAGAATAGTAGTTTTACCTATTCTTATGC
>JARHVA010008250.1:377500-527009 GCA_037957365.1 Torreya grandis | reverse complement strand
AAAAACTTGCTTAATGGATAAAAAATTTGGTCAGTATATTGCTCAACTCTTGAACCACACAACCAATCGATGAAATAAATTCAAAAACACATTCGTATAGGTTTTTAAATGAAATATAAAATCTATTTCACTCTTTATTATCTCACACTCTCTAAAATTTCACATGGCCATACACATCCTTTAAAATAAACTTGCCTTTCTTAATAGGAAAAGAGTGTAAAATTTGTGTTTTATTACATCCAAATCGTTAGGGATAGAAATATTTTTTTAGTTAATATGATTTATCACAAGAGTGATATATGAATCCTATATAGGATGATATTTCACTCATGATAAGGAATAAATGTTATCACATTTTCTCTCTTGTCCAAAAATATGCTTTAGTGAAAAATTGGTCAATATAATCCACAATTTTTGAGCCACATGCCATACTAACTAAGAGACTTCAAAGTCACATATTTATGGGTGTATAAATGTAACAAATCCCTTTACCCATTCTCACTTGGCCCCCCACACTCTAAACATACATGCCATTGATGTCACTTAACAAAATCCTATCATTCCTAAGGGGAAAGTAATGAAAATTTTGTGTAGAAATTGCATGTAGATTATGCAGGGGTAGAGACATACCTTAAGTTCATATATTTTCATGTGTAAGTTCTATAAATATCCAAAAAAATATTCTATTTCACTTTAATGATTTTTAGAGTGTTCCCATTATACTATATTAGGTAAAAAAAATAGTCCTTATCTTTTTTTGTGTCCAATAGAGTTGTTTAGTATCTAATTAAGGATTTAGTTATTTACACATAGGTTTAGTGCATAACCTTGAATTTAATTATTATTTAGGTGTAACTCCACATGGGTGGAAATGATTACCTATTTATTTTGTATAATAAAATATAATTTTTCCAAACCCATACACTTAGTTATATTATAAAAATTGTTATAGTGCATAATAGATCATAAGAGATGATTCATGAGTCTATAATAATCATATCTTAAAAAAAATTATTTATGTGATTTTTTAATAGACTTTTGTATTTGTTATAATATTTCCTATTCTTTTTTATGTTCTTCTTGGCGTGACCTTGAACATCTATATTTCCCCCTACTCACTCGAATATAGTATCAAATCATTCTAGTATTCTCAACATTGAGAAACATAATTATTTTATCCACAACCAGTGCGAAAATCTATGTCGATCTAGTTGTATAGATCTAAAGGCAAAACCAAACCTAAGCCAATGACAATACCCTCAAAAAATCTTGGATAATCTACCTCTTAATCTTCCAATCTTTATTAATATTTAAAGTCTTATAAGCCTAAATGATAATTTAAATAAAAGAGAACATATGATCCTTGTGGCATTTATGGTGGGAAGAAAATTCATTATGAGTCTAGATGTTTTTAATAATATGGTTAGTTTTAAAAGTAATAATTAAATAACATAAGATTTCTATTACTTATCCATCTTCTAAAACTCATTCATCAATCAAGGGGAAATTAATTTTTACAATTTTTATTATATACATCACATGAAATTGGATTATTGATAATGTTGCTTCACATCATCTCACTCATTCTCATGATATTCTATCTTCTCTTTTTGATTGAAGCACTTCCTAAATTTAAGTTAGTAACTCTTTTCAAGTTACGATTTAAGATTTTGACATAGTTTTGTTGCAATATGGGTGAATTATGATGTATTTTCCCCCAAATTTATTTGAATTTATTATTTTCATATATGATATGTAATTCAGGCACTAGACAAATAGTAATTATTTCCACATAATGTTGTGTAATTAAACAATTAAAAGATCCACATGATGTATTTGTAACATGTATTATTAATCATGGTTATTTTCTATATAATTTTGAGAGATCTAAACCCAATTCAATATTTTATTTATCTTTTAGTTATGATAAAGTGATAAATTTGTTACATGAATACTTTGGCCACCTCAACTATAGGTGTTTTTAGAATATAAGTACATAATTTTTTTTTATAGGCCTTCCTAAGGTATCTTCTATTGATAGTATTTTTTATTGATGTATGCTTAGAAAAACTACACTGGGACCCCTTTCTAAAGGAGAAGGCCTCTAAGCAAAGCCTCTACTTGAATTGATGTATAGTGATTTTATTACTTTCCCATTATATATTTTTTGGATCAAAATATGTACTCACTCTTATAGATAACTTTTATAAAATAACATGGGAGTATTTTCACAAGTAGAAAAGTGAATTACTTGAGAATGCCAAATCATTTAAATAATTTTATAATCACTTAAAAATAACGCTTGAGTGTTAAGAGTTCTACTTGAGCCAACTATCCCTAGCTTAGCCTAGACCTGTCTTAAGGCCTATTTTCACACTTATTGCACCTTTATGTGGGCCAAAAAACATCCATAAAGTAGTATCAGACCCTCATCTTGACATAATTTCCCCTAGTGCCTTATGGTTTTCCACCTATACATTAGCATCATAATAGGGATAGTAGCACCACATGGCATTAGTGTTATAATTTTGGTGATATTGTCATTCCCTCATTTTTCAACCAACATATATATTTTTAAATCTAATACCACCTGAGGTTGGTCTAGACCTATTTTTAAGACCTACACAAGCACCAGAATAGTACATATACATGAATTTTAGCCCTCTAACCACTAGATGTAAATTACACATACAAACCCCAAAATAATTTGTTCACATTCAATTTTATCAATCCCTATTATACCATACTTCTACATACAACCATATATAACATTCCTAAGATCAGATTACTCAGATTTCGAATCTTAATCACATTCAAGGAACTCAGGTCAACATTTATACTAGCTTCACTTATACTTATAGTAGAACTTAGGTGGGGATAACTACATCAGGCTTGCTACCTCTATAGAGTATTGGTATATATGCAACTCTCATCATAATGGGGTGTTGAGGATATCTACCCAACCCTACTAACAACACACTTTATTTCTTGTATCAACTATATGCCCTATAAACATGGAGGATTAGTTTTTGCACAAAAATCAGTCAAAACATTATATATAGAATATATATATATATATATATATATATATATATATATATATATATATATATATATATATATCTATATATAACTTATTCATATAGAATAGTATTGAAAGACCTAGACACAGGTGCACCCAAAAGCTTAAAAGAATTCTACACAGAGGGCACTACTACTAAAATAATGACATTAGCATCATATGAAGCTACTTTATAATGAGGATGCTATTATACACAAAGGGTTTTGACACCTAGATCTTGTTTAACACATTCACACCACCCTTAATCTTAGTTTATAGGCTTCATATATCCTATTTCAATCATTTTCTATTTAAGTTCTTATTTACATTATTTTATTATTATTTTAGAAAGGTCAAATTAATTTAATTATAATAAAAATTAATGGTTTTATTTATTTCATACTTCTACCCTAATATAATATAAGCATCCCCCTTAATAACATAGGATTTACATTTTCTATGTCATAAATGGTTAAAATATTGGTGAGCCTCACTTTGCATATTGCTTTAAAACCTAGTTTCATCCTAGGGTTTACTCTTCTTCATTTTTGTGTAATAATTTAGGGTTCATTAAATTCTATTTTTTCTTAATTTTTGCACAACATAACTTATCTATATCAGTCTTCTATTTGGGTTTCATTGATTAACTATCTAAAAATTTTGTCTAAAACCCTCCAAACCCTATATCTACATACTAGGTCCTAAAACACTCAAAAACTAGCCCTTAGGGTTTTGAATAAAAATTCTATTTTTTTATATATTAGACTAAATATATATAATATTTTCACATATACCTATGTTATTTTACTTTCTACCTATTTTGTAATTGTTATTCATTATTTACATTATCTTCTTTGGCAAATTTAAAATCACATTCAAGAAGCCTCTTGTCCATCACCTTAGTCGATCAATTTCTAAAAATTTCACATATTTAAACAAATGAATGGACAAATTTTCATGATCTCACACTTGCACATGATAATGATCATGATTTCAATTTTAATTATTATGATGATTAATATTATAATGATGGATATGATGGTTACTATGAGCATGACCATGAAATAATTGATGAGGATAGATTAGATGCATCTTATTATATTTCTCCTCTCTCTTCTCCTACTTCTCAAAATCAAACTAACACTATAAGGAAAAAAGAAGACATTGTTGGTATTGATTTATTTCAATGTGATCCTATATTTTCAACCACTTTTAATACATCCTTATTCAAATTAAAGTAATACAAGAACAATAAAATCAATTTACCTTTGCATAGTTCAAGTAACAATATACATGATGTTCCTAACATATAAAGTAAAAATACACAATATTTATCATTATCAATTAATTTGGAAAATCATGTACAAATGATATTACACCTTTTACTAATGCATAAACTAAAGTGGGTGATATTAGTTTATCATCTTCTTTTACATTTCAATCTTAACACAATGATTCTATGAAAAGTATAGATAGTTCAAATATATATAACTCTTCTCTTAAATTTCATAATGTGCCAAATGAAAACATGATTACTACTTCTTATACCCTTGAATCCAATATTGAAAACAATGATCATGCATGCATTCCACTTTTAGTTAGTGAAGACAAGCACTACATTGCACCTACACATGATGATATATTGCATATTAGTAAAAATATAAACTTATCTCTCTCTCTCTCTCTCTCTCTCTCTCTCTCTCTCTCTCTCTCTCTCTCTCTCTCTCTCTCTCCTCTCTCTCTCTCTCTCTCTCTCTCTCTCTCCTCTCTCTCTCTCTCTCTCTCTCTCTCTCTCTCTCTCTCTCTCCTCTCTCTCTCTCTCTCTCTCTCTCTCTCTCTCTCTCAAAGCATGTGAATTACACTTATTATACTCTTACTTCTACAAGTGAATTAAAGTTTGATTTAATGAACCTTGGAATAAAGATGATTACTATGATTTTGGTGAACAGTTCATTGAGTATAAACCTTATAGTTTTATTCCTCCACCTATTTCCATGATCAAATAATTCTAATTTAAATGTTAAAAAACAAATACATAGTTATTCTTATGTTCATAGTTTACATAACTTACATTCACACAACAATAATGTATCTTCTAGTCCATTAGCATGTGATACTTATTTACAAAATAATGAAATAATATATACCAATAAATATATCTCAACCCCCATTACTAAATTATAAACCATTTATAAACATAACCTATATGAGGGTGATAACCCATTTACCTGCTCACCATGTCTATGTTGTCACTCCTCCAAACATTATAGAGAACAAACCGATTCTCCCTAAAAAGGTCTATAAGTTAGTGTACCAATAAATAAGATTAATAAAAAAATTCAAGAGTTAAATTAACCCATATATGATGATACTATACCTTAGTATTGTATAAAATTCCATAAATGCCTTGAAAAACTCTTGGCTTCATCACCATTTATGGTGTACAAATAGTCTATAGTTGACTATGTCACTAGATATGACTATGTATGTAGTTTGAGTTTTCCTTCTAAATCCACCATGGAACTTATAATAGTTTTCAATGATTATAATGGGTTCTTTCTCACTATCTTCCAAGTTTAGGTAGTATATTCAAATCACATTCAAAGCCTTTGTGTCCACTATTTCAAATCACACAGTCTTATAGTTGACTGTCTGACTAGGATTGATTGTGTATGTATCCTCTCAGGTCTCTAAACATTTTCAAGGATCTATATTTGGTTTTACTGATTTTATTATACACTTTAAATGTTTTTAATTTCCTTACTCATTAACACCAGTGTCTAAAAACATATTTTTCTCACCTAGTTATCAGTAGGGTGACAATTTAATCAATTAACTATGTATGGAATGGTCTTGAGATAACCTTTTTCAAATATACCATGCCATCTTAAAATGTTTAACTCTAATAAATAGTTATTCTCACTACATTACAAACTCATATCATCTTCAAATAATTTCATAACCTTTATCATCACTACTTCCACCTATATAATCTTATAGGTCTCTCTTAGGAGCAGTCCTAGGTGATTAGCTCAGTAATTAGCTTTAAGACACTTAGAGAGATTAATATGTTTATAATCCTTTATAAAATTGAAAAATCACCATAATTATAGTTATTTCATGTTTTCATAGATTTCAAAATGCATTGACAACAATGAACTTCTTGAATTTGTAGACTTGCAAGTCTGTAGACCCTTATGTCTGCAACCTTGTGTGTTAAAGTTTGAAAAGGTGAAAATATGACTATTAGTGAGTAAAGATAATTTACTCCATTTCATAAAATAATTTAACAATAAAAAAAAACTGAAAATTCCATGAAATACATATTTTAATTATTTCAATCATCTTGCTTTGCAAACATAGTCCACAGTCCACAAAGATTGAATGAAGAAGTGGCCATTAGGGACTAGTATAGAATACTTGACTAATTTAAATACATAACTCAATTAAGAGAGTATTATAATACCATGAAGAATTCACTCAAATTCTATAACCTTGTCGAATGATGCTTCATCCAAGCATGATTCTTTATTGACTTTCATGGCATCTTGAATGACATCAAATTTCTCATCAACTACAACAAGCTAATCAATATCTTAAAGGAGATTTGTATAATCAATTCTAGTCCTCACCATTGTCTTAAATTAATATTTCTTGTTTAATATTATTATGTACATGACCTTAAACCTTGAAAAGGCCTTCAGGATATGGAGATGTTAAATATGTTGCTACCAATCACCTTTGTTTTGTTTGTCTTCAACAACCACAAATTCTTCAAACTCATATTCTCGGTCATTGAGTACTTGGTAAATTTAAACTTGCTTATTTAAAGAGTATTCAACTCAAGGTTGGATTAAACTTGCACAATTTTTGATGGCATAGGATCTTATTTTTGAAATACACCCCCCAAAAGGCAAAGCATATTCAAGATTGTCCTTCAAATTGACTAACAAAAGCTGTAGGATTTTGAAGGCCTTAATATTATTCATAAATTTCATTGAATTTATTCCATAAGTCTTCTTGATACATGGATTCATCAATAGATTCATTTTCTATTTTTTTTAGATTTAACCTCTTGATCATGGAAATGAGATCCAACTACCTCAGTTGATGTGATGTTCTTTTCAAAAACCTTTTCTTCCATGTCTTGATCAACTCTTTGTGAGAAAATGAAACATCATCAAGGTCATATCATTTATCATTCAAGAATATCGACTTATGTTTGTGTTCACTAAGGGGTAGTACCTATAATGAACTCTTAATCATAGACACTTGATCCATCTTATTTATCAACCTACAAATTTGGCTTGCTCTTCTTCACTTATCTCCCATAATATGGGATCTCCTTTAATAATGAATGAGGTGGGAGGGTGGTAGAAAATTTAATGGGTTGGATAGGAAGTATGAGGTGTGACATATGGATCATGGATGGGCTTGGGAATGGATGTTTATTTAAAAGGACTCTTGTGGAGATAACAAGTTGGGTTGATCAATGGGAGAGATGTCTTCTTCAACAAGATCTTCATTTTATTGATATCCTTTTTGAGGCTCTTCAATACTTGTAAAATTATCTTTAACTCTTGGTTTTCCCAACTCTCTATCGATCTACCCACCATTATATATATCATCTCATTTCATGCAAATTATCATTAATGACATAGTGGGATTCCTCTTAAACTAACCTCCACTTATGAAAATTTAATTGAACTAAATTCAACTTCTCTATGAGATGAATATGGATCACACTACTTTCCTTATCATATTTGGCATGAGTGTCAACAAGAATTTGGATTGAGGTTGAATTTAAGTAGGAAGAAGAGAGGGACATTAGGATTTTTGGCGAGCTTCAACATGTTGACTGGATTACCAAATTAGACCTTCTAAGGCCTAATATCTTTCTTCTTAATCAATGCAATCATTAGATTCATCTTGAAAAGGATAATATGAATCATGTTAATCTTTATATGGATCACAGGGATGATAATAATCATGTTAAGGATGATATGGATACTCTTATTGGTACTTTCTTTGATAATCTTTCCTCATTATGCTTGTTTATAGGGATGATAAACAACATCATGGTCATACAAAGGAGAAATAAGTTGACCATAGGATTGACATGACTCATAAGGATGATAAAAAAAACTTGATAAGGATATTGAGACACATAATTGGGGTCATGAAAAGATTGGTATAGAGGTGTATATTAGAATATCTCATCATATCCAACCATGCCAACTTCATGAGTCAAAATAAAATAAAAGATATTAGTAAATTCTTTTCAAAATAATCACTAGGGATGATATAACTAGATGATTGCATTCAGAGTCACTATTTGTGGTTTTTGAATGCCTCCAAAGGTTGATAGGTGGAAGAATACATAAAAAAATATTCCACTCTCTTAGACATTAGTCCCAGTGAGCATGTTAGAACTATTATCACTCATTTTCTCACCCTTTTAGAGGTAGTTCAAACCTTACCCAAATTAAATAGAACATGAGATTACCACTAGGCCTTTGGGTGGCCTATAGTATGGGTAGACCTCTAGATTAAAGTTATATCTCCCTAGATTTTTCTTGATTGCTCATCACATATGATACTAGCTCAATTAGATGCAAAGGGAGAGATAATACATAAAGTGAACCTATCCTAATGAGTTGATTCACCAAGTTTAACTTGACTACTACCAACCAATTGCAATTACACATCAAATAAAATATTAACCTACACATATAGTAATCCAAACTTGCCTATTACATGAGTATTTCTCAAGGAGGTTTGAGTAAACATAAGATCATGACATGACACTAGTGAAATAAATATCACTAAAACTCATGAAACACTTCATTATAACACTTCAATCGACTTTTTAAAAGACTTTCAATGTTGAATATGAATGAAAATAAGGACAACATGCTAAGGAAGATAGTCTATAACTTAGTAAGATCAACTAATCTAACATACACATTGAAATAAATCATGGAAGAGTTAAAATAGATTTTAATTTATTTTTCAATTTCTAAAAATGAGTTTGGATTCTCCATAATCAGGTAGAGGATACAAACATAGCCAAAAGTGGTTTAATATATAGAGAAAGTGAGGGACAAAAGAAGAAGGGCATATGAGAGAGAGAGAGAGAGAGAGAGAGAGAGAGGAGAGAGAGAGAGAGAGAGAGGAGAGAGAGGAGGAGAGAGAGAGAGATGAGAGAGAGAGAGAGAGAGGAGAGAGAGAGAGAGAGAGAGAGAGAGAGAGAGAGAGAGAGAGAGAGGAGAGAGAGAGAGAGAGAGAGAAGAGAGTAGACAAGTGCAAATATGAGTTTTAAACAAGAGGAGTTATAGAAATTATTAAATAGGTCATATATGGCATGTGTATATTCTCTTAATATGATCCAACTCTATAAGTGGCATGGCAGTTGAAAAGCTTATTTGACACCTTGACTATCTTCTTGAAACTTTTCTTCTTCTTGACATGTTGAAGGATAAGTGGCCTTATTAATGTTGAAATTAGTTTCTCCTACCTCTTTTATTTGATCTTGACACCTTTCAATTAACCAATATATGTTCTATTTGACACATCATCTCTTTCTCTTGTAAGGTGTATGGTGGACTTTTCATCTCCTTAGGCCTATTTTGCATACAATTATCAAAACTTGGATTTTTATTCTTAATCTCTTAAAAAATTTATGGATAGAATATTAAACTCATATTAGACCTGAAACAATCCATTTTCAGGTCTCAAAGTATCCTCAACAAATCTTTATCTACTAAAAACCTTAAATAGGGCCCTCATTCCTTGTAACCCTAAAATGATGCAAACCTCCTTATGTGGAGAAAATTAAAAATTATGGTGAGAATATGACGAAATATTATAATACCCATTATGTCCTTATATATCTAGGATAAATTTTATGCTCTGCGAGTGAATGGAGATATCACTTTTTGCCCTTTATCTCTCATAATTAGGCCTTAATTAGGCCTCCCCTCCCAAGAGAGTGAAAAATTATTATACAGTCTACCCAGATGTGAAAAACCCAAAACAAGTGTTTGATTTATTTATAAAACATCCTCCCCATCCTCCATTCTAATTTTAAAGTTATGACTCACTATATGAACCTCCCAAATAGTAAAAATTAGTCTTTTAGGGCATATTATGTATGTCCTTATACCTAAAAATACAATCTAATGGCATATGATGATGCTCATGGTAGTCTTGGTTATGTTATAGGTAATTTTAAAGTTTTTTGATCTATTTTGAGGAATAAAAGTTTATTTCTCTCTCATCAGGTCCTTATGGCTCTTCTAGGTAGCTTGAAAGTACCTCATAGTTTTAAGGATGATTCATAAAGATAAAGGAATGAAACCATGTAATAATTCCAAAAAAATTAAAGTTAACTAGGGTATTTAACTTCCCCTATGATCTCAGGGTCCCATTTATCATGTGTGTTCCATACCAAGCAAGATAAACTAGCCTCTCGAGTTGGCAATGAGCATTTTGAAAGGTCTGAGAGAATTGAGGTTTGTTGATGCACTTTTGGGTATGATTTTATCTCCAATGAATTAAATAAATTTTTATACATATTAATTGACGTCTTTTAATTTTTATCTAACCACCTTCCTTCATCAAAATCCATGCATCCTTATTGATTGAGGCTTAGGGTTTGTAGGCCAAGTTACCTAACTTACCCTAACTACTTATATCATCTTGTTCCTTTCTCTATCAGGATCTAGAAACTTATAGAATCCTTGTACATGATTTTAACCATCTTCTCAATGTTTTATAATTATTTAACTTGACTCCACTTCATCATCTCTTTTTGGATTGTCTACCCAAACAAGTTTGTGTATGCATTTAGGACTGTGCAGGGTTATCATGACTATATTTAGTTCACTATCTCTATTATCAAGGGTCTAAGTTCATCATGACATGTTTTTAAGGATAATTAAAAATAATCTCAAATCCTTTATTTTTTAACATTACCTTACCAAGCCATTTCTTCCACTCACTACCTTTATAGGCTTGTGTAGGCAACTAGGTCTATGTAGAGGTAAAAAGGGTATGCCAAGTTTGACCCTGAGGTTTTGATGGATTATGTTTACAATATGTAAATAAACTTATTTCACTTATATAAACATCTTATTCTAACTCCGTCATTCCATCCTTACAAAAAAGCAACCATTTATTAGGACTGAGTAGGTAGAACTGTGTATGCAAGGTCTTTATATGCAAAATTCTCCTTAATTATTTCTTTATTTTGAAGTAAATAATGGGCTATTTTAATGACCATACAATCTCATTCCATTACCTTAATCTCTTCAAGAAATTTTTATAGGTGTGTGTGTGTGTGTGTGTATATATATGTGTGTATGTATATATATGTATATATATATATGTATGTATATATATGTGTATATATATGTGTGTATATATATTTGTGTGTGTGTGCGTACATATATACAGATATACACACACACACATATACATATACATATACATATACATACATACACATATATATATATATTAAGTATATAAACTTCTTAAAACAAATAACCTCGCTATCCTAGACTCGGTAGACTTTGGCTTGGATTGTGTGTATATAGTTTAGGAATTTATAACCCCTATTTATAGCTCCTTATCCTCAATGAATTGATATTCTGAGTTCCTTTTGTAAATATTAACCACACACCTATACTATTATCCTTATATTTTTAGAGTGTATTGAGTCATCCAAATAGTCCAATAGGTGACTATGTATATGTCTAGGTTTATGTTCAAATAGAATGCTTTGTAAACTTAGGTATTTTAAGAGCCTCGTCTTCAACATTGAACTCTTTAAAACTTTTTTCATGATGTTTGATAGCCTATAGCCTTATCCCAGCACTTTGAAACTCCGTACTTTGCCATCATTATCTCAAGGTAAAGTCTCAATAATGTATGGTTGTAGGTGGACTGTCGACTATGTACAATGATTTCATTATGATTTAAGGCCTTTTACACTTCAACATTAAATATTCCATTAGTTTTATCATATATTTTTTCATGTATTAAATCCTTCTCAATGCCTTGAAAATGAAATACCTCATCAACCTCTCTATCTAAAACAACATTTCCTAAACTAACTATCTGTGGTGTTTTTAGATAATCAAATGTGTATCACTTTGATTAAGGTTTTTCATTGTTATCTTAGTAAATATCTCCATTTTTATTACCTAATATTAGGTTTTTATAAACTTTCCTAAATGCCTTGAGAAACTCTTATATTCATTATCATTCATTGTCTACACACAGTATGTAGTTGACTTTGTCACTAGGTATGCCTATGTATGTAGTGTTGGTTTTCATTTTTAAATCCATCATGGAACTTATAATAGTGGTCAATGATTATAATATATTATTTATAACTATCTTCCAAGTTTAGGTAGCATCTTCAAAGAACATTTAAATCCTTTGTGTCCATCATTTCAAATAACATAGTCCTATAGATGATTGTCTCACTATGATTGACTATGTACATGGCCTTTTAGGTCTATAAACCTTTTCAAAGTCTCTATCTCAAATTTTATATATGTCCTTAGATATATTCAATGTCTAAAGCACATTTTCTCACCTAGTTTGTTGTAGGTGACAATTAGAATAGTTGCCTGTGTATGGAATGGTCTTGAGATGACATTTTAAAATATACCATGAAATATTATAATGTTTAACTCTCATAAACAGTTATTCTCACCTCATTACAAACTCATAACATTTTCAAATAACTTGACAACCTCTATCATTACTACATGCATATATAGAATCGTATATGTATCTCTTAGGAGTAGTCTTAGGTTATTTGCTCAGTCCTTGTATTGAGACACTTAGATAACTTCATATGTTTAGAATCATTTCTCAAATTTAACTATCACCATACTTATAGTTATTTCATGCTTCGATAACTTTCAAAATGCATTAACAACATTAGATTTCTTGAATTTGTAGATCTGCAAGTTTGCAAACATGTAAGGTCTACAACCTTGTGTGTTGGAGTTTGAAAAGGGGAAAATATGACTACTAATGACTGAAGATCATTTCATCCATTTCATTAACTTATTTAAAAATAGAGAACAACTCCAAATTTCATGTAAATTCATATTCTAACTATTTCAATCACCTTGCTATGCAAACATAGAACACACTCCATAAAGAGTGAATGAATAAGTGGCCATTTGGGACCTGTATGGAATACTTGGATGATTATAAATCCATTATTGGATTGATAGAGTATTATAATACGATGAAGATTCAATCAAATGTATCAGATCACTTGGATAAACTTTGCAACACATAAAAAGTACATCCACACCTACCATCATGATGATTTAATGTGTACGAGGTATATATATACATATTATAGCTCATTCCAACTTTTTTCATGGATCCATTAGTTAAAATTTACACTAGATTTGATCTAAACTCATCTTATGGGGTTTTAATCCCTCAAAAATTAGTCTAGATTCTTATTGATTGTTCATAAATATAAGATCACAAAACCAACAAAAAATTCCATAAATTATAATATTATAGGATTCTTAAAAATTTTCCAAAATATTGTCTCCTAACTCTACCTGTATGGCCTATACCATCTGATTTAAATTGGTCTTTACTAGCTTGTGAATGGAGTGAGAGAAAAATATGCAACTTTGGAATTTCAAAATTCTTCCCAAGATTTTTTTTGACTTGTATAATCATAAATGACATTCTAAATCTATTTTAAATTTTAAATGACTTACAAAATTTTGTAAAACTTTTATAACTCCTTAATATGGTGTTGAAATCTAAGAATCTAAGTTTTATCTAACATGTTGATAAGTGTGGCAGTTTTGTAACTTCTAAAATTAACTTAGAAGGTGTTTGGTATGTATTTTTCACTTAGGTAACTATTTTTACCTAATATTTTACCCTAGATATGGTTTTTCAAGCTTACTCTAAGATTTGGGTAACATGGGATTACCTATAGGCCTATGGGTTACCTATAGTAAAGGTAAACCTCTAGGTTTAAGGGCTAGCTCCATATATTTATCTTTGATAAATTATCACCTACACCACTTACTTGATTGGGTGGAAAGAGATATAAAGAGACATGAAAGTAAACTACTGTAATTAGGTGATACACCAAAATGATCTCCACTAGACTACCATACACATTCACTAAGAAGCATGGCTCAAACACTAGTCACAAAATCCTAGATTTCTCTAACATTATTATTTCAAACATAGAGGTGATATGCATTGAAATACTCAAGGTGAGTGAACCAAATGTCATACTACTAACACTAAGGCTACTTCTTACACTTAAAGATAGATAAATACACTTGATTACAGTTCATGTGACCTAAGGAGTGAGAACTAATTGCATCAAACATGAAAGGGTTAAGAGAAAATAAAGATAAATACTAATCACTTGACCTTTCACTTTACACCACTTCAAACACTTATACAAGATATATTTCGAACTCAAAACTAGATTGAAAATCTTTATTTCAAATGCAAAATAGAGTACCAAACCAATAGGCTTTCATCATAATAGGAGTGGTTTCCTTATAAAATCCAAAATGGCTTGAATGTATAGAGCATGTGAAAAGGGAAAGAAGAAGTGAAGTTTAAGTGGCAAAAGAACAAGTGTCCAGAGATGATGATCAATAACATTATAGGATAATGGAGTTTGAATAATACCATGATGTTTTTCTTAGACAAGTGTCCATCTAAAGCATGACAAACTCTCCAAAAATGGAATAGAGACATCCAACTACCTTCTTAAAACTACCTTCAGGATGAAGTATCTCTTGATTGTTCAAAAATGGACTAGGAATACCTGACTTATGTGTACTATTTAATGGGGCTTAGAAACAAGCTATGATAGACATCAAATGTTTTCCAAACTACTAGCCTTATTCATGACACTTGTGCTCACTGTGTATAGTCACTTAAGAGAATTCTTGACCTCATTCATCACATTTATCATCCAACTGGCCTTCATTTTGTCAACCAAATCCATGGAAGATGTATTAGGACACCTATTCAAAGTCTCTCTATATTCTACTCCATGATATAGACTTTAAAAAATATCCAAGAATAAACTTCTCTTATTCTCACTAGGTAGTCACTCCTCATTTTCACTATTTATCTAAGATTGCCTATGATGAATGACATATAAAAGGTACTTTTGAGCTTAACCAAGATTAAAAATTAATATGGAGAGTGGGAATAAGTTTTTATAGACCTCCCCCAATGACTCTCATCTATTCATTCTACTTTATACCTATAAAACATAAAAACCTACAAAAAACCCTATTTTTACCTTGTCCATACAAGTAAGTTACAAACTAGATGGGTGGGAAGGATCACGGGTGAATGCTTGACATGTCTAGATCACTTTTATGGTCAACTAAGCCCCAATAAATGCATCTCCTTGCCTATTTTATCCATCAAGTCTTATATAAGGGTTGTATTAGGGTTTTAAACTATTTTTGTTCTTGGTTATGGTTTATAAAAACCAAACATTTAACTACCAAAAAATGTCACTGAGCCCAAGTGTAGGACACTAATCAAATACCCATATCTCCTTGGGGTAACATGAAATGTGTCTTTATAGGTATTAGTGTTTGAAGTTGGCCTATCAAGCTCTTCATTTCCATTATGTATACCTCTATCATGATTTTAGGACAAAAGTAACTGATCTATGTGGTTTCCTAGAAATGAATGGCTTAAATAAACCTTGTCTCCCCTTGAATGCTCCCAATTTTATTGGAATTGTCATATGGTCTAAGAAAAGGAATTGAGCATCATTAGGGCTTTAGGCCTAGTCTAGGCCTAATATGTCTGACTATGTTCTTATGTGTTTAAGACCACTACTAAGAATTCATGTTGACTTCAAAGTATTATATAGATTTTTTCATACTCAAAACAAAAATCCACCTCATTTTAAAATATCCCAATACTCCTCATGTCATCTTCCTATCATCTACACACCAACCCTATAGTTTCTTCATGATAGAGAGTACCCTTTGTCTGAGACAAAATAGAGGGAATCTCCCCTACTTTTCCACCATAATGCGAGCATGGGAGGATGGAAAATTTCATTAATACCATATATAAAAAATTCATGGTCAAATTACTCCTTTATATTACTCAACATCACAATTTTATAAGATAAACTTATATAGTTGATGATTGTATAGGGTTAGAAATTTCAGACTAGGTGACAAGTTGGAATTTGTCCTTTCTCTATTTTCTTACTCCAATAACATATGATATTGGACCAAAAATTGTGATAGTTTTCTCATCATGATCAATTCATCATACATCTATGCTAACCTCTTTAGCTCACATATCTTTCATTTTCCTAGGCTAATCTAATAACTGTGTGGATAGGGTCACCTATAGTTGATAATCAAGGAAAAGTTTTTAAACCCCTATAGGTGTTAATTTGTGTTTTAGTACCTCATTAATTACTCTTTATCCTTATGAGATAATTCCATAGTTTTACATATGAATATCATGCCTTAGGGCCATGCCAACATCTAAAGTGATTACTCTCAAGGTATTATAAGTCTACAAGTAGACTATAGGTGACATTTTGAGAGAAAAAGTAACTCATGTAGGTTCTCATTTATGTTTTAGTGCCTCATTAATTCCTCTTGATCATTTTTAGATCAATAGTGTCATTTCAAACTTAAGTGAATAACTATTTTAGTATGGTTTGCTCCTTATCTCTCACCATCAACACTGTGATTTGTAGTTAGATTGTTTGTGACAATAAAATAGAAACAAAGACTATTGTAGGTGATGATAGATCCTTGAACACTATAATTTATGCCACTAATCTGTCTTGAGGTCACTAATATCAATTCAAACAAAAAGGAGTTGCTATGTTTTAAGGTTATGCTTTCATTATGACACTATTATGTTGTAAGATATTATTGGCTTAATGCACTATAGGTATCACTAAAAGTGTATAGTGAGAGTTTCCTTGAATTGGGAACCTACCTTCATCATTTTATCTTTACCAAACAACCACTTTATCATGTCAATACATCACTCTAGGATTATGCCACATGAGAGAAATAATTAGGCCTATGTAGACTTAAAAAACTTGACCATGGGATGTCATAATATGAGGCAGAATCCTCATTCAGATAAGTTAAGATAATGTCTCTCTTAAAACTTTCTCAATTTGTATACCTTGAACTAAAGTTTGTCTACCATCTTATGACTTCACCATTTTCATAATCCCCTTATCAATGTTCTTAAACCTAAATGAAGGTTTCACATGAGCTCCAACACCTGTATTTTAACCCTGCTTAGACCATTAATGAAGTTTCCTATAGGTGCTAATGTAGGATATAAGACAATGTACTAAGTTTAAAACTTGTCATCATCTTAGTGACCCTTTAGATTGTTAACTCCTATTATCTTCACTTTAGAATCCTATCAACAACCTTGAAGCCTATTTTCTTCTTCAACATGACTGGTAAAGATCTATTTCACTTGAATTTAGGTGAATGTTGGATGAAATATGATTGTGCATGTATGTATATGCTAGGCCTCTTTACTTCAAACCATGTCTACTTGAGATTAGGCTTTCAAAGGAAAATAGGTTACCATACCATGAGAAGTTGAAAACAATATATCACCCTTTGATCTAGAACCAAAATAAGAAGATAAGTTATATGAAATGATGAAACATAGTCTACAGACTTCAATGGAGTCTCTAATATCAATAATGATAGGTTTATTCCTTTCTCCTTTGCACCACATGTGCAGACCAAACAAAGAACCATGTGAGAAGGGTGGTCATACCCTTCTAGAACATATGCAACACTCAGTTTATGTTGACTATTTTGACCACAAGTCAAAATAGTTCAACCCTATATAGTCCAAAACTTGATAGAGGGGTGTATTAGAATTTCATATGGTGTGTCATGATTATTTTATGTCATTGAATGAGTTATTAGCCTTGGTCACAGATTAGGTTAGTGCTTATGTCATTTTATGTTACTTTGGGGTCATATATGGATCATTAATAAAGGTGATGCGATTTTACAAAGTGTAAAGTGTTATAACCTTTATTAAAAAATCATATATATCATATTTCTTATCATGAATGGTAGTCCTAAGTAAAACTTGTAGGTTATTAACTGAAATAAATAAAATAAGTGAAAAAGGAGTTTTAGCAATTATATGCCCTATAGAGGAGAGTGGAAAGTGGTAAAATATTATGGAATGGATATTCAACTTCCTTGAATCCATTTACATGATTTATCTACTTTATAAGTGTCAAACATGGACCAAAACTATTTCTCTTCTCCATTGTGCCACTAGGCATATGAAACTAGTCAATAGGTCTTTTCATGATATGACTAGTAGGAGAGCTTCTAGGTAAAATTATATTGGTGGTGGATAGTAAACTTGGTATAATTCACATTCATGGTAGGATTTGGAATAATGTATTCCTATTATTTATGCACCATGATTAAGAAGTTGACTATTTATTTCTACATACTAATTCTCACACCCTACAGGTTTTGCTTCTATTTCAGCATGTATTTAGAATCCAATTGATGAAATTGATTCTAGATGATTTTAAAATCCTTATCTCATGTCTCCTATATTTTTTTTCATGATTGGAAATTGTTTAATTAGTTTAAACCTCTTAGGTTATACGTGGAGTATGTTAGTGAGGTTCTAGACATGTCTATCAATTGAAAATTTTCTCCTCCTTTGTACTTGTTTCAAAATAATATGACATGATGCAGCCCATGTTTTTAATGACATATAAATATCCCTCATTTTAATGTTTAGTATCAAAATCTGCACATAGAGATTATAATCAAAAGACAAATAATATAGTTAACTTTCTTACATGACTATTATACATAATTAGCTGAGGTATATTAGGTCCTGAACATGCTCATGGAGGTGTGATTAATAGTTTAAATATGTTGTAAAAATTATTGGAGAATGAATAAACAATATAAACCTATATAATTTCATACAATTTACTATGATAGTTAGCTATCTAAGACACCCAATCTAATACCATTAAATGTGCATCTGCAAGTTCCCCATGAAAGGCTAAGCACATTGGAATGAGCCATTTGAAATGGTTTAAATTATTTCACATTGGAAAGAATCCATTTTAAAGTTGATATATGGTCTAAGACTTGTTTAATTCTCATGCATCATGTAATTATTCATGTCTTAACTTCAATTATTTGTCTGCAACATTAAGGCATGCATATAGGTGTCCTCAAGAGACAACCACATTGGAATAAAGGCATTGTTACTAATTTCATGTTCCTTAAGGTTTTAGAGGATCCATGTGATATTTATAGGAGTTTATAACTAGTTGGAAAAACATATACTATGCACAGTTCATATTCTACCTTCACTACCTTGTTTGCTTCTGTGTGTGCATCTACAGGCTCCCATCCAGACTGGAGAATGTTTCATGGAGGTATGGGAACATGATTCAAGAACTTAATTAAGGTATTAATACATTGAGGGTACCATGAGAACCATATTTAAATAATTACATTGGTAGGCAGTCTTGAAAGGTTATGTGTATTTGTAGGAACTAAGTTTGGGGATAGGTTTCCTTAAAAGTTCCAAAATAGATCCTAGGCCACATTTGATGTTACCATAAGATGATGTAACTTGAATTTTAGTTGAGTTTAAATACATCCATAATGTAACCATCATTTAGGGGTAATATTTTTAATATATAGAATGGGTGTTTGATCCAAATAAGTGATGTTGAAAGGTTTCAAAATCATGCATTCACACACTATAACTTTTTAGTGTTTTATACAAGACTTTAAACTCTAAGTAACTTTACATCCCAAGATGGAAATGTAAGAGCATGAATCCATTCTAAATGAAATTATTGAGTTTAGGGACACACAAAGGATCCAAATAAAATCGAGGTGGGATGCAATAAATGGTCTTGGTCCTAACCACCACCTATAGGTGTACTAGTGGTCTTAAGGAGACTACTTATAGCTTGACTGTAGGAACCTACAGTACCATAAGTCTAACCTTGGTGGCTAAAACTATAGACATGAGAATTTGATAATTTATTTTGTTTAAGGAACTCAAATTAATCCTATGAGGCTTAACATAGGTTTATAATATTCATAATTCACCTATAAAACTACTATTTACCTCAATAATATCAACTATAGTTGAATATGGATAATAGTGACCTAAAGAATGACTACCTTAATGATGGCCTAAAATAAAAAAGATGAATATAGGTCCAAATGATTTGGAATATGTATTAATAAATATATAATGGTATTTTGTAAATTAATACAATGTTTAGTACATAATATCCACCTATGGCCACCTATTTCTTAAGATGAGACACAGTCACACATAGTTGCTTATGACAAGTGAAGTGGAAGGTATGCATAGAGAGGTTGGTAAAAGTGGTGAAGTGTGATATGAATGATAAAAATTTCTAAATTAGAGTATCAATATCAATATAATTTCATATATTATAAACAGGGCATATATGGTTCCAATATCCAAAGTACACCTATAGTCATATTTCAAACCTGCACAATCAAGGTTCAGAAAGTTTGTCTTAGGTTTTGAAGAAATAGAGGGAGATATTGAGGAAATATGGATATATAAATTGGTACAGATGGTCTTTACCACTTACTAAATATCCTCATAACATAATTTTTCATGATAAAATATAGTAAGTACCCTTTATTCTATAGCAGACAGAGGGCACTCCTAGAGTGTTGAAACCTGTAGGCTTAACAAGCAAATGGCAAGGAAAGGAGTTGGAAACTTATATAAAATTTTATGGATATGTATAAATTTGTATTAGGAATTCCCTAACATGAAATAAAAATCACAATTTCTAGAATCCCAACATAATTGTCCAAACTCATACGTATGCAAGTGACCTACTAGGTCTAGTCTAAGCCTAAAGCTCTCAAGGGGGTCTGTTATCACTTTTGACACTAGATGAGCATTAAAATAAATTTTATAATGTTCATATGGGGTTATAATGTGTTTTATAGTCTTTGGATTATACAATATGCCATAAATAATCCATTTTCTAGCTTAAACTCATCATAGGGTATGCATAATGTGAAGGAGAGCTCGAGAGGCTAACATGGGAAGCTCATGCCTACATGGATGTTTAGCATGGGAGCTCAAAAATATAGGAGGTGTTGAAGAGAGTCCTAAAAAGTTTTCTATTGTAATTTTTTTAGGTTTCCAACGTCATAACTCTATGAACAAACCTTAAGGGTGAAAACCACCTAAAATCCTCTAAAACCCTTACTAGTGACCTAATTGTGAAGATGAAGAAGTAAAGGCATCTAGGAAGGATAAAATGGCTTAGGATATGATTGGATATTTTATATTAATATCCAAGGATCCTTCACATCAATTTGAGTTCTATCGTACTTGTATAAATAGGGTGTAAAACTAGTTTTCTTAGTAGTTTTATGTATTATATAGGTACATAAGGGTTTTAAAATATGAAACTAACTTTAGGAAGAAGTGTAGGACATAATATAACCCATCATGTTAATTTATTATATAAAATAAGACAAAAAATATCTCTTCAATTACTTTAATCTCATCCAGTCTAAAATAGCATAGAGAACAAGGAATGACCACCAAGTGAGAAGGTGAAAACTCTAGGTGGGATGCCTTTTAATTTATTAATAATGAATATAAGGCCATTATAAATATTGAAAAGTGTCATAAACTCATTTTTATGGATGGAATTGGAAAATTTAAGAAAACTATGGTGCCAAGTGTGAAGGGTGAGTGAAAGAGGAGTTATTGTGATTGCAAGAAAACACATGGACAAAACAATATTGATGATTAGGGACACCTCCAATGCATTTTGGATCATGTTTACAACCCCTACCTCATATTTAAATCATCTCACCTATCCCTACTCTATTGTGGATCACTCATGGAAGGTCAAATGATGAAGGCAATTTTTAGTCAAGAAAAGGAAGAGTCATAAAACACATTTTAGGAGTTTCATTCCTTTGAGGGACATTTTTCCTATGAGACCTTGCATGTCATATTCCATATTAAATTATCATATAGATTTAACTCTTCCTCTCAACTTCACACATGTTCTACTGACTCTTATACTTCATTCTCTTCTCTCCTCTCTCAAATTCTATAAGTAGTATCCTTTTTGGCTTTTCTAGACTAATTCCACTCCATGTATGATGAATCCATGTTGGATTGATGTTTATATTTACCTTTGAACAATAAATTAATTATATTTTTTAGTTCATGAATATTTTTTCGAAGTGTGCAAAGTGATGTTTGGTGATGTTGAGTGATAAATATTTATACTTTCTTCTCTTTATCCTTTCATGTTTATGTAAGACTTCTTATTCTAATAGAGTGTAACTAGTGTGTTATAATACTTTCAAGTGTAAAATTATCCTTATAGTGTGTAATATGACACATGGTTCACTCACCTTGAGTTTTCTTATACATATCACCTCCATATTGAAACACTTATGTTAGAAACTATTATGACTTTAAAGTTGTAATGTAGGTCATGTTTCTTAGTGAAATAAGTATGATGGTCTTGTGTAAATTCTTATCATGTATCACCACCTTAGAATAGTTTTATTTAATGAATATTTTTATCTCTTTTCCCAAAATCAATCAGTTAAGTAGGTGATAAAAACTTCAAGGTAAATTTAATGAGCTAACGCTTAAACCTATAAGTCTACTACTACTATGTGTAATTCCACATACCAAGAAGTATTCCCATGTTTCCCAAATATAGAGGAGGCTTGAGAAACCTCATATATGGTTAAATATTTGGTGATAATAGTTATGGCATTCCCAATGGGACACATTGTCATCAAGATAAATATTGGTCTTGACAACATCAGTTAGAAATTGGTGTGCTACTTAGCATTTAGAGACTCCATTTGAGGTAAAATTTGGTTCAACACCATTATTTTATCATATATTTTATATCATACTTCATGGTCCTTACTAGGTCATAATCTATTAGAGTGTTCAATCCTATCAATCCACCTATTTAGCTTGAATTTCCCCTTAAAGTTCAATACCCTCTGCCTAATCTATGCTTTGAAGATGAAGAAGACATTGATAGTGAAGCAAGTGAAAAACTTGAAGAAATATAATCCATTATGGATAGGAAACATGCCTTCCCTACCTTCAACATAGATAATCCAATTCATCTTGATTCATATTATGTCATTCCCCCTAATACTACAAAGAGTGTACCCACATTCAATGGTGAAGGTCGTGTCACACCTCGTGAACTCATTAGGGATATCTACAATTTTTTTAGTTTCCAAAATTTCACTAAGGAGAATATTTCCATTAAACTCCTTGCCATGTCCCTTAGAGGGAAAGAAATTTATTGGTATAGGATGCTTCCCAATGGATGCATAACATCATTTGATGACTTTAGAGTGTTTTTAAATTCATGGTTTGAAGATTAAAGTGACCATACTTATCTCATACATCAACTTAATGTGATCAAAAGATCCCCCAGAGAATTAATTCATGATTTTAATGAGAGGTTTGAAAATAATTTGTACATATTTCCTCTTCTAATGAGACCACCTACTAGCTTTGTCTTTTATACATACTTGAAAGTCATTGGTACTAATATTGCTATCATGCTTCAACCCATGTGTTCTTTCACTCTTCCCATATCATACGAACTTGTCATTAGAGATAAGAATGGACTCATTCAAAACTTAAATTTGCCTCTTAATGTTTATATGCATCTATTTCCTAATATTCCTACTACTTATCCAAACATTTCTCAAATCCCTAATGTTAATACCAAGCCTAGGACTACTCTTGAGAAGGTAGATCATGCCATGGATCCATATGCAAAATTTCAAATGATAAGATAAGATCTCAGATTAGGTAAGCCAATATACCGAAAGTGGATTATTAAAATAGTTATACATATTAGCAAAAATATGCTCAACAATATGGGAGAGGAAGAGGTTAAGGGCAGCCTAGCTTCAACAAGCCTACCAATGTGTATAATATTACATACACCACTAACACAAGAGAGATGGTATCAATGCATAAAAACTTGGTTCAAGAATAATATTATAAATAAGGAAAATTCATGGATGCCAATGAGGGTGGAGATAAATCTCTATTTTATTAAGTAGGATTCACTCCTCTCCTATTAGCTGAAGATGAAGTCATGATGTAAGCAAGTGAAGATTGGTAGCCTCAAGGAGAAAGCCTCACTAACTTCTTGGTAGAAGACACTTTTATACTTAATCAATGAAATTATGGTTAAAACAATACTATATCTAAGAGGAAGGATTTATGATGGTATATTAATGTTCCTACAAGTTCATCTATTCCTTCTATAAGGAATAAAATCGTGGCTACAAACATGATCGTCCCAAACACTCCTACACCTCATGTAAATCAATGTGTGGCAAGGTCTACTCAAGGTGTTTCAGTTCCTCAAGTTACAAAAACTTATTTACCTCTAATGACTCAACATAAGGTAATAATTTATGGTCTAAACATATTGGATTCATTTAATAATGCCAATGCATCCATTTCCCTTTGGGATGTCTTTCATATTCCTAGCTAAAAAGAGCTATTGAAAAAGCATATATCTATTAGCCAAACTAGTCCTTCAACTTAAATTAAAATTCATGGTCATGTTTATCTTATAAATTACCATAAAAATGTTGTTTAACCATATACCAAAGCTAATAATCCTCTACCTTTCTACCTCACTCTCATTGTGGGTAACAAACTAGTCCATAGTTGCATAGTTGATAGTGGTCCTATACATCAGTCATGCCCAAAGTTGTAGCTGATAAGTTGGGACTAAAATATGAAATCCATGACAAAGGATTAATTTATATATATGGTAAACCTACTAAAAAAAAAGGTTTATTAAAAACATGAAGGTCTTCCTTTATAACTATCCTAGTTTTTCCATCCTTAAAGACATTATTGTTGTTGACCTTCCTTCTCATTTTAAAACATATCTTTCAAGACACTTTATAGAAAATATAGGGGGATACCTTTTATTTAATTTGTCCTTCTTGGCCTTTAGGACAATATATGGGACCAAGGTGATGATAAGAACTCAACCTCTTTCTATATTTCATATTGAGCCTTATGTAGAGGCAAGTTCAAATTTGAATTGTGTAATCAATGAGAAGGAAGAGTCTAATGTGGATGATGGTGATTCTAAAATTGAGGGAATACTTGACTTATTTATATATCAATATGCTATATATGCTTATGATCATGATCCTTATTCATACATTGATCAAATTGACCTTGACACCTATAACATCCATGATAAACCATTTGAGCAAGTTGATCTAAGTTTTAAACATTGTTTCTCACATTATGTTGAGAGTAACTATTTGATTCATGTATATGATGAATATAGATTGAATAATTTGATAGATCACCATAGTGATAATGAGGATATATTTTTGCTTATAATTGATGAATCTACCCTTGATGATGATATTCATGAGGAAGAAGATGATGACTTATGGAAATGTTTTAATGCCATATGTCAAGAATTTGATAGTTAAGTAATGTTACTTCCTTTCCTATAAAGTATATATTTTATGTGTTTGATAATGGTTCTAACAATAATTTTTTTGAGTGTTCCATATAACATGAAATTTTATGACAATCTTTTATCCAAGAGTCTATAGTCAAAGAGGAGTCTCATGAGGCCAAGGTAGATTTTGTTGCGATTAAAGAACAATCAAGAGCATATATTGATGTTAAGCCAATTTTATAGGTATTGGAACATGATGATAAGTGAATTCCTGATCATACACATCAATTATATCATGCACAAAAGAATAAAAAGGTTTAGGTAGCTAACATACATTTCAATCTATAGTTTGGGGAGTTTAAATCAAATATGACAAATAACAATAAACTTGTAGCCCTAATAAAGGTCATTGAAAGGTACAAAACAACATCCATGAAGGATTCAAATATTTTTCCTACAATCATGTGAAGACATAGAGTTTGTAAGATTCTTGATCATATACATATGCAAGTGGTTGATGATGATCATGTTTAACATGCTAAATTTCCTTCATGGAGTGACAAAGATGAAAGAGGAACCATATTTGAGCCTAGTTTAAGTATTTTAAGATATTTTTCACCTCAAGAGTGAGGTTTTTAAATAGTATAATAGGTGTATGTGTGTGTGTGTGTGTGTGTGTCTTTCTTTCAATTGTATTATGTTCCATAAGTGTTCTTGAGATTACATGTTTATTTTCCTTTGATGTATCTAATTTTGTGTGTATTTATTTTATGTTTGGTGAGGTTTCAAAGGTAATTTACGTTTTAAAATTATTTTTAGGTGACTCGAAGGCCCAACTGATAGGAGTAGGCTACTGGTCTTGGCATATCAAGCATACCACCCTTGGAAAATTACTAAGAATGTTGACTATTTGACCACAAGTCAAAATAGGTCAAACCCCTATAGTCAAAAAATTGATATAGGGGTCTATTAGAATTTCATAGGGTGTGTCATGGTCACTTTATGTCATTTAATGAGTTATTAGCCTTGGTCATAGTTCAATTTAGTCCTTGTGTAATGTTATGTCACTATGAGGTCATATATGGGTCAATAATAAAGGTGGTATGGTTATCCAAAGTGGTCCATTGTTCCAATATTTCTTACAAAATAAAATATTCAGATTCATTATTAATAATTTTATTACTAACTAAATCTTGTAGGTTCTTAACTAAAATTGAGAAAACAAGTGAAAAATGAGGAGATTCAGTAGTTGTATGGTCGATAAAGGAGAGTGGAATGTGGGAAAATATTATGGAATGGATATTTAACTTCCCTAACTATATTTCCATGATTTATGTACTTTTTAATTTATAAAAATGGAACAAAACCATTTCTCTTCTCCATCAGTCCACTAAGCATATGAAACTGGTCAATAGGTCTTTCGATGATACAGCTAGTAGGAGAGATTCTAGGTCAAATTATCTTTGTGGTGGATAGTACACTTGGTTTGATTCAAATTCATGGTATTATTTGGAATAATGGTTACCTATGCTTTATGAACCATGCTTAATAAGTTAACTATCTTTTTTTGCATACTAATCCCCATATCCTATAGGTTTTTCTTCTATTTGATCATGTCTATTTAATATAATTGATTAAATTTATTACATAGTATTTATAAATACATATCTCATGTATATTATTATTTTTTTATGATTTGAAGTGATTTTATGAGTTCAAACCTCTTAGGTTGTAGTTGGAGTATGTTAGTGAGGTTCCAGACATATCTATCAATTATAGACATTTTCTTCCTTTGTAATTGTTTAAAATAAGTATGACATGTTATATTACATGTTTTTAATGAAATTTAAATATCCCTCCTTAAAAAAATTTGTATCAAAAGTTTCACATAGATCTTACAATCAAAAGACAAATAATACAGTCAACTTTCCTATATGATTGCCATACACAATCAACTGAGTGAGGTATATGAGTTATAAACATGGTCATATAGGTGTGATGAATAGTTTAAATATGTTGGACACATTCTTGGAGCATGAAAAAACAACCTAATCCTCTCTAATGTCATGAAACTGATTGTGACAGTTAGTTCTCTAAGACACCCAATCTTATACCATTGAATGTCCATTTGCAAGTTCCCCATGAAAGGCCAAGCACATTGGAATGAATAATTTGAAATGGTTTGAATTTTTTCATGTTTTAATGAATACATTTTAAATTTTATATAGTTTATAAAAAAAATTTAATGATCATACATCATGTAATTATTCATGTCTTAACTTTACTGCTTTGTCAGTAACATTAAGGCATACCTATAGGTGTCCTCAAGAGATAACCACATTAGAATGAAGGAATTGTAACTAGTTTAAATTTCCTTAATGTTCTAAAGGATCCATGTCAGATTTATAAGAGTTTATAACTGGTTATAATAACCATACACTATGCAAATTTCATATTCTACCTTCACTATCTTGTTTGTTATTATGTGTGCATCTACAGGCTCCCACTGAGACTTGAGAATGTTTCATGGATGTATGGGAACATGTTTTGAGACCTTCCTTGAGTTATAAATATTTTTAGGGTTATATGAAAACCATTTTTAAATAATTATACTGATATTAAAATTTTTAAGGTTATATGCATATGTAGGAACTCAATTTGGGGATAGGTTTCCTTAAAATCTCCAAAACAAATCTTGAGCGACATTTTATGTTTTCATAAGATGAGGTAACTTGGAGTATAGTTCAGTTTTAATACATCAATTATGTAAAATTAATGTATGGATAATATCTTGACTATATATAATAGTTTATTAATCAAAATAGGTGATCTTGGAAGGTTTCAAAATCATGCATTCACATACTACAAGTTTTTAGCACTTTCTACAAGACTTTGAACTCTAAGTAACTTTACATCCCAAGGTGTTAATGTAGGAGAGCTAATAAATTTTAAATTGTCTTATTGAGTTTAGTGACACATCAAGGATCTAAATAACATCAAGTTTGGATGTAATATATGGTCTTGGTCTTGACCACCATCTACAGGTGCACTAGTGCTCCTAAGAAGACTACCTGCATCTTGATTGTAGGTACCTACAATACCATAAGTCAAACCTTGGTGGTTAAAACTACAAACATGAGAATTGGATGATTTAATTTAGTTTAAGGACCTAAAATTAATACTATGAGGATTGAAATAGGTTATCAAGAGTGGTAATTCCCCTACAAGATCTCTTTTTAACTCAATAGGGTCAACTACAAGTGACTATGTATAATAGCGACATAAAGAATGACTACCTTGAAGATGACCTAACATAAACATGATAAATATATGTCCAAATTAGATATAATATGGCCTAATAAATCTATAATGGTATTTTGTAAATGAATACAAGGTATATTACTCAATATGCACATACAAGGACCTTTTTCCTAAGGTGATACATGGTCACACACAGTCAGCTGCTTATGACAAGTCAAGTGGAAGGTATGCATAGAGAGGTTGGTAAAACTGGTAAAGTGTGATATGAATGAAAAAACTACAAAAATCAGAGTATCTATCTCAATATATTATCATATTATATAAACATGGCATATAAGGCTTCAATCTTTAAAGTACACATGTAGTCATAGTTTAATATTAAACAATCAAGGTTCAAAAAGTATATCTTAGGTTTTGAAGTAATTGAGGGAGATAATTAGGTAATATAAATATGTAATTTGGTATAAAATTTCCTTACCACTTACTAATATCATCATAACATCCTTTTTCTTGAGATTATAAGGCAAGTTCCCTCTGCTCTATTTTAAATAGAGTGCACTCGCAGAGTGTTGAAACCTACATGCTTACCAAGAAAATGACAAGGAAAGGGTTTAGAAACTTCTAAAAACTTTCATGCAGATGTATAAAGTTATACGAGGCATGGACCAACATGAAATATATCTCAAAGGTACTAGAATCCTATAATGATGGTCTAAACTCATAGGTATACAAGTAGACCTACTAGGTCTCGTCTAATCCTAAAGCCCTCAAGGGGGTATGCTATCTATTTTGACACTAGATGATAATTAAAATGAATTTTAACACGTTAATATGGGGTTATAATTTGTTTTATATCCCTTTTTTTACAAAATAAGCCATAAATAATCCATTGTTGGCTTAAAACCATCATAGGGTATGCATAATGTGAAGGAGAGCTTGAGACTCTAACTTGGGAAGCTCACACATACATGGATGTTTAGCATGGTATATAAAGGATATATTAAGTGTTGAATAGGGTAATAAAAAATGTTATTAAGTAATTTTTTCAAGGTTCCAATGTCACAACTTTATGAACAAACCTTAAAGCTGAAAACCACCTAAAACCCTCTAAAACCCTTGATAGTGACCCAATTGAGAAGATGAAGAAGGAAATGAATATAAGAGGGATAATATTAATTTACATATTATTTTAGGTTTCATATTACTCTATATGGATCCTTCCCATCAACTATAGTTATATCTTACTTATATGGATAGGGTGTGAAACTAGTTTTCTTGATACTTTATGTATTATATAGTTTTAAAAGGGTTTAAAAATATGAAAACCATTTTGGGAGGAATATTAGGAGATAATGTAACCCATAATTTTAATTTATTTCATCATATTATCACATAATTATCTTTACAATAACCTTCATCTGATCCAGTCCAAATGGCATAGTGAACAAGGAATGACCGCCAAGTGAGGAGGTATAAACTCCAATTAAGAGGCATTTTAAGGTCTAACTAATGAATAGAAGGAAATTAGGGATCTTCATAGGTGTCATACAATCCTCTATATGGATTTTATTATAAAAATAAAGTCAAATTTAGTGTTAAGTGTGAAGGGTGAGTGAAAGAGGAGTTATTGTGACTATATGCAATGAGAATACTTGGCCAAAATAATCTTGATGATTAGGGACACCTATAATGAATTTTTTAGAATGTTTATAACCCCATAGTAAAATATAAATAATCTCACCTATCCCTAGTCTATTATGGATCTCTCATAGAAGGTCAAATGATGAAGGTAGTTTCTAGGCAAGCAAATGAAGATTCATATGCCTCATTTCAAGAGTTTCATGGCTTTGAGGGAAATTTATCCTATGATACCTTAAATTTTTACATATTAAATTTTAATGTATATGAAAATATTATTATCAACTTGAAACATGTTATAATGACTCTTGGACTTCATTCTCTTCTCTCCTCTCTCAAATTTTATAAGTAGTAGCCATTTTAGGTCTTTTAGTCTAACTCTACTCAATATATGGTGAATCCTTGCTGGATTGATGTTTTAATTTGAATTTTAAGAATAAATTAAATATATTTTTGAGTTCATGAACATTTTTTCTAAGTGTGCAAAGTGGTGTATGGTAATGTTGAGTGATAATCATCTATCCTTTATTCGTTTTATCCTTTCATGTTTATGCAAGAGTTTTATTTTAATAGGTCATATAAAGTGTAGATGGTGTGTTAAAATACTTTAAAGTGTAAAATTACCTTGAGAGTGTGCAATATTCCCTCTGGTTCACTTACCTTGAGTTGTCTTATGCATGTCACCTCCGTATTGAAACACTTATGATAAAACCTATTAGGATTTTATAGTTAGTTTGTAGGTATTTTTTATTAGTGAAGGAATTATGATGGTCCTATAGAAATAATTATGTTTTATAACCCCATTATATTCATTTCATTTCATGAAAATTTTTATCTCTTTTCCCATAAGCAATTAGTTAAGTAGGAGATAAACACTCCAAGTTAAATTGAGGGAGTTAACCCTTAAACCTAGAGGTCTACTTCTACTATAGGTAAACCCACATACCCAAAAGTATTACCATGTTGATAAAATATGTATGAGGATTGAAAAACCTCATATAAGGTGAAATATTTTGTGACAAAAATTTGCAAATACCAATCCAAACAGAGAAGAAACTTGTTGGCCATGGGGATATGCAGGCAAAAAAGAGGAACAAACCTTATTAGAAATGGTTCATGAAGCATAGTACACCAATATTATGAATATTTACATGAATTTTAAGTACACAAATGTTAATACCACCCACCAAGTTCACTTCATCTGAATCAACTCCTCCTGGTCATACCAAACTGAAATTGATTAATCATTTCTACTTGTCTTCGAGAGTGATAGGAAAGATAGAATAATTTTTACCATTTTGAAGTATATAAGAGATAATTTAGCATGTAAATTGACTTAGGGGACCTAAATATACACTTTTTATGTCCTCCAATGTGGCAAAGTTGCTATATAGGCCGTACAACAACTAAAAACTACCATTTTCTCATTGATCATCTTGTTTAGATGTTGCACATGTAGTTTTCAATCTAAAACTACCATCTCTAACATTCTCATAACATATAGGACATTGAAATACACTTGGACACACTTTTATTCTTATGAAAACCATAGAATTTCAATTAATGACCCCAAAAGTTGCCTTATATGACTTAAGAAAAACTATAGACAAATATGATATAGATAAGCATAATTTTGACCTTAATAAGACCGTACGACACATTTTACACCATAGGGGTCTCATATAACAAGTTTGACTATATATGGGGTTGAACTAATTTAACTTTTGGTCAAATTATTTGAAATTTTGTTGATTTCCTAAGGGTGGCAAGCCATTTATGCAAAAGACCAGTAGCCTTCTCATATCCATTGGGATATGGAGTCACCTATACACATTTGAAACTAAATTACCTCTGAAATAATACCAAACACACAATAAATAACAATAAATAGACATACAAGATAAGACACCAATGGACACACTTGTGTTCTCAATAACACTTAGGTAAAACACACACAACAAAAGCAAAGACACACACTTATTATAGTATTTACAAGACCTTAAAGACTTGAGGTTAATAAAAATTTACCATGCTTCAACAAGGATCAAAGATAGTACCTATTTCATCATTTCTACTCCATGAAATCAATATATCATGTGAAACATACTTATCAATAAACAGTTACTTATATAAATAATCAAATGGATTACAACCTTTAAACCTTATATTGGTTTCAAGTATGTCACTTTGAAATCTCAAGAATTCTCCATCTAGCCCTCTAAAAATATTGTTTAGGTTTGCAACTTGATTTATTTTTGTCATGTCTAATTAACACTCCTCAAACTATAACTTAGGGGTCATCTAATTTGTCTCAACTTATTCTTCTAGGACCTAAAGCATTTGATGTTTATAAGCATTTAGTTTATCTTATTTTTATTCCATCATGTATGAAAATGATTCGACATTAGGATGAGAGCTTGACTATTTCTCAAGAACACACATCTCTATCTTGCATTCGTTGCATTCCTTCATGACTACAATCTCTTTGGTATTAGTCAAACATTCATTCTCATTCTTAACAAGACACTCTTCTTTGTGATTGTTAGGCTCATCAACATACTTATTATCATATTCATGTTTCTTTAGAGGATAATTATACTTACTTAATTTCTCAAATTCTTGAACTATGGCATGGAATTGTTTCCATAGGTCATCTTCTTCATGGTTTTCATGTTCACAAACTCCTCCATCTTATGTATGTAAAATGACATTGTTTTTATCATCATATTGATCTACCAAACTTTGGAGACTATCATCATCATTCATATGAACCAAGTAATTATCATCAATAGTTTTTATAAAATAACTATCAATGTTTACCTTAGATTTTCCATTACATACCTCATGGATGGTGTATGTGCTAAGATTAGTCTATTCAAAGAAAGTCTATGGATTAGGTTCATAACTATCACCATACACATCTATGAAAATCTTAGATATTCCTTTAAGCTTAGTAGATTATTTATCATCCATATCATGTTATTCTTGATAATTAATGAAACAATTGAGGTTAGAGTTTATTTCCACATAGATATCAATATGAAATTTAGCCAACGGTTGAGTTTTAATGGTTATCTTTGATCCAAACCTTGTTTTGAAGGCCAGAAGGACCAATCAGATAAGAGGTAGTATACTATCTTGGATATCCAATCCCTTCAAAGGAAGATAATAAAGTGAGGAGGCAAGTCAACCACTACTATATATTGAAGGATAGGGAAGCTTGGATAATAATGAATAAAAAATCTCAACCATTTGATCATTATTACTAGCTTAGATGGTGTTCCATCAAGTTGAATCAATCCCTTACTATATGGTTCATATTTTGGACCCATTTTGTCTACCATGAGATTGGGCATGATTGAGGTATTAGTCCCACTATCCATTATGCAGTTGTGAACAAGCTTGTTTCCAACAATGAGAGTGAAGTAGAAGGGTGGAGCATATTCATTTTTGGAAGAGGGTTCAACAATATGAGTTGGAGAATTAGTGAGTGTAACATTATTAGGTCTTTATGGTTGAGGAGTAACATGATTTTGAGACTACTCTTGTAAAAGTTCCTTTTATTCAAGCATGTGAAGAAATTCCCAAAGAGAGATATTTTAACACTCTTGAAAGAATAAAAAAAGATAAAATAATGAGAATTTACCTTTTCTTATTTCCTTTAGGGTAAATAATTTCCTTGAGATTGAGGCATTGGAGCACTTTTTTTAACCCCTCACACATTTTGATTTGAAATAGGTAAAGAAGTTATAGGGGTTGCCACACTTGAACTCACATGTTTTTTCCTTATAGGATGGTTACTGGAACTTGTACCAATACCCTGATCTTATCCCAAATCCTTCCTCTTGGATATATTAATAGTTACAACTAAAACACTTTGATTGATAACAAAGGTTTCTTCAACTATAAAATTTACAAGGTTAACCTTTTGGGGTTATCATCCTTCATTTTATTCCATGTAATTCACATATTCTACTAACAATTCAAGAGTGAATCCTCCTTAGGATACTAGAACTTGATCTCCTTCATCATATTCCATGAATTGTCCTTGATACCATTTTTCTCCTTTGACCAAGTTAATATGGACCAGGACCATAGCTATTGTATTGTAAGTAGAGATTAGGTTGTATGCATTAGGTGGCCTATTGATGTTAGGATGTCCTTTCCCTCTACCTTGACCATGTTTTTGAGGTGGGAATCTATTTCCTTTTTTATTATAGGGGTGAGTATTTTGATTAACTCAATATTTAATATTAAGTTTCCTAACTTGAGCCTCTGAGGATTTAGACCTTGCCTCTCAATTAGTGGTATCTTATTCCTTCTTAAGATTAGTGATAGACCTAGTATTTACACTTGGGACTTGAGAAACACATGGAGTAGCAATAGACATATTAAGTAGTAGAGGCATAAAAAAAATTGGATGCAATTTTATAGCTTGTATTAGGTCATTCTTAGCTATAATGGAAAGGTCATATGATTCATGTAAGGTGTAACCACCCACATACTATATCATGATGGCTATGTCAGTTCAAATAGGCTTTAGATATGTAGGGAATATAAATCTTATAGGTGGTCTCATGGGAGGAGGTAACCTATGAAAAATTCTTTGAAATCTCTCATTAAAGTAATGAATTGTCTCCTTGGGACCCCTTCAAATTACATTAATTTGATGAATGAGTGATGTGTGATCACTTTTATCCTTAAACCTTGAATTCAATAACTCTCCAAAATCACCCCAAGTGGTGATACATCCTCCAAGAAATGTCCTATATTATTCAATTTATTTCCCTCTAAGGGACATGGTAAGTAGTATGATGGAAATATTGACTTCAATGACATTGTGAAAGTTATATAAGTTTGATATGTCCCTAATATTCTCACCAGGATTGACATGACCTTCAACATTGAATGTGGGAATAATTTTAGTATCATTAGGAGGTATATCATCAAATAAATTAAGGTGTATGGGATTTTTAGTGTTAAAGGATGGGAAGGCATGTTGCCTAGCCATATTGTCCTCAACTTCATCTTCACTCTCTTGATATTCTTGTATTATAAAGTCTTATTGGTCTTCAAAGGTCAAGATAGGCTGAATATGTTTAACTTAAAGTGGAAGTTCATGTTGGAGTAGTGGGTTTATGTTATTGATACCTATACTAGTAGATGACTTAGTAATAACCATGAAGTATTAACAAAGAACTCATAAAACTTTTTGTATAGACAAATATTACCTTAAATGGATTCACCAAATGCTAAATAGAAAACCATATGCAATTAAGATGTTTTCAAGGCCAACATTCACCTTGACAAGATGTCTTATAGACATTGGTCCCATTGGGCATGATAGAACTATTATAAAAAAATATTGCACCATAGAGATTATTTTTCAAGCATACTCTAATATTTGGGAAACATAGGATCACCCATAGGCCTATGGGTTGCCTATATCAGAGGTAAACCTCTAGGTTTTAGGTTTAACTCCTTATATTAATCCATGAGTGCTTATCACATACACTAATTTCTTGCTTGGGTTCAAAGAGATAGAAATAGAAATGAAATTAAACTACCCTAATGAAGTGATACACCATAATTATCTCAACTATAATACCATACACTTTCAATAAGAACCATGACTCAAACACTAGTCTCAAAATCTTAAATTGCTTTAACATTAATATTTCAAACATGGAGGTGATATGCATTGAACTACTCAATGTGAGTGAACCATAGGTCAGATTTTAGACACTAATCCTACTTGTTACACTTAAAGATAGATAAATTCACTTAAATACACTTCATGTGACTTTTTTGAGTGAGAATTACTTGCATCAAACATGAAAGGGTTGAGAGAAAATAAGGATATATATTAATCACTTGACATTTCACTTTACACCACTTTTCACACTTAGATAAGATAGATTGTGAACTAAATAATAAATTACCAATATTTATTTCAAAGGTAAAATATAGTATAAAACCACCATGGCTTTTCCATACCAAGTGTTGATTCCTTGTAAAATCCAAAATGGCTTGCATTTACAGAGAATGTGAGAAGGAAGAGAAGAAGGGAAGTTCAAGGGGCACAATAATAAGTATCAAGTGGTGAGTAATAGTTACATTGTAGGATAATGGAGTGTTAAATATACCATGGAGGTCTTATTAGACAATTGTCCATCTTAATCATGACAAACTCTCCAAACTTGTCATAGAGGCCTCTAACTACCTTCTTGAAATTACCTTCATGATAAGGCCTCTTTTGACTGCTGAAAACTAGAATAAGAAGACTTGAAACATGTGTAATATATTATGGGGGTTATAAAAAATATATTAAAATCATCATATGTTCCCTTAACTACTAGCCTTCTTCATGACACTTTTGCTCACTATCTACATTCACTTATTAGACTTATTGATCTCATTCTTCACATTTGTCATCTATGTGGCCTTAAATTACTCCACCAAATCCATGAAAGAGGTGTTATGACACATATTAAAATACCATATATATTATAATCCATTATTTATACCTTAAAATATCTAATAATAAACTTCTCCTCTTCTCACTAGGTAGTCACTCTTCATTTTCAATATCTAAATAAGACTATATGTGATGAACGGCATAGTAGAAGTAATTTTGATATTAACTAAGGTGATAAATTAGTATGGATAGTTGTAATAAGTCATTATATACCTCCCCTAATTACTTTCACCTATTCATTCTTCTATGTACTTATAAAACACATAGAATCTTACGAAAAACCTTGTTTTTACCTTATTTATACAAGCAGGGTACATACCATATAGGTGGGAAGGAGCACGGGTGAGTGATTAACATGTATAAATCATTTTCATGGTCAAATAAACCCATATAAATGCATCTCCTTACCTATTTTCTCTGTCAGGTATTATCCAAATGTTTTAGGAGGGTTTTGAACTATTTTACATCTTAACAACAGTTCATAAAAACTAGACATTCAACTACCCAAAAACTATCACTAATACCAAGTGTAGGACCTTAATAAAATACTCCTAGATCCTTGGGTAACCATTTAATGTGTTAATATAGGTATGAGTTTTTGAAGTTGGCCTATTGAGCTCTTCTTCTGCATTCTCTATACCTCTATCATGGTTTTAGGCCAAAAGTGACCCCTCTATGTGGTTTTCTACAAAATTATGGATTAAATAAAAAAAATTCTCCCATTTAAGGCTCCAAAGTGTAATATAATTGTCATGTGGTAATAAAAAATGAATTGAGCATCATTAGGGCTTTAGGCCTAATAGGCCTAATTATGTTCTTATGTGTTTAGGACCACCAATAACTATTCATGTTGATTTTTGAGTCTTATATACCTTTTTTTAATACTCAAAATAACCTTACACATCATTATTAAATATCCTAAGACTCCTCATGTCATCCTCCTATCATCTACACACCAAGCCTACAGTTTGATCATGATTGGGAGTGTCCTCTATTTGAGACAAAAATAGAGGGAATATCCCCTACTTGTGCAACCATAATAAGAATATGTGAGGGTGTAAAATTTATTAAATACCATATGAAAAAAAATTAATTCTCATATTACTCCTGTAGATTCCTCAACATCATAATTTTCCAAGATAAATTTATAGAGTTGTTGATTGTGTAGGGCTAGAAATTTTAGACTAGGTGACAAGTTGGAACTTATCATTTCTCTATTTTCATTCCTCCAAGAACATATGATATTTACCATACCAATTTTATAATGGTATTATCATGATAAATTCATAATACATCTATGACAACCTCTTTATATCACATCTCTTTCATTTGCCTAGACTAGTCTAAGAATTGTGTGGACTGTGTCACATATAAGTGAAAATCAATAAGAAGTTATGAGACCCTTGTACGTGATAATTTGTATTTTATTAACCCATTAACTAATATTTATACTTATGATATCATTTCATAGTGTAACATATTCATAATATTCCCTTAGGGCCATGCCAACATCTAAACTGCCTACTTTCAATGTACTGCTAGTCTATAGTTAGACTTTAGGTAGCATTTTGAGAGAGAAAGGGAATAATGTAGGTTATATTTTTTTTTATTACATCATTACTTCATGATTATCCTATTAATATCACTAGTGTAATTTAAAACCTAAGAAAACATTTATTACAGTAAGGTTTTATACTTTTTCTCTCACCATCAACACTATGGTTTGCAGTTAGACTATTTGTGATAATATAAGAGAAAAAAAGACTCTTTTAGGTGATGATAGATCCTTTAAAACAATAATTTCTTCCATTTATCTCTATTTAGGTCAATAATATAAATTAAAAACAAAATGAGTTACTATGTTTACAGGTTATGCTTTCATTGTGCCACTCTTCTATTGCAAGTTCTTTTTGGCTTAATGCACTATAGATTTGTTTAAAAGTATATAGTGAGATTTTTATTGAATTTTTAACCTACATAAATCATATTATATTGAAAAAAACCCAATTTATCATTTAAATACATCACTCTAGTATTGGACTACATGAGAGAAATAATTAGGCCTATATAGAATTTAGGGAACTTCACCATAGGATGGCATAATGTGAGGGAAAATACTCATTTGGAGAAGTTAAGGTAATATGTATCTCTTAAAAATTTATAAAATTTTAAACCTTGAACTCAAGTTTTTATAACATATTATTACTTTACTATTGTCATAATGGCTTTCTCAATGATCTTAGACCTCAATGAAGGTTTCAAATGAGCTCAAAAACCTGTATTTCAACTCTACTAAGACCATTGATGAAGCTGCCTATAGGTGCTACTATAAGATATAAGATAATGTTCTAAATTTGAAACTTGTCATCATATTAATTTCCATTTGTATATATAAATCCTATTATATTAACTTTATAATCCTCTCAACAACCTTGAAACCTATTTTCTTCTTCAACATGACTATTCAAGGTTTCTTTCACTTGATTATAGGTGAATGTTATAGGAAATATGACTATGTATGTATGTTTTAGGACTATTAAATTCCAAGCATGAATAATTATGATTAGGATTTACAAGGAAACTTTATTACCATATAATGAGAAGTTGAAAATATCACCCTTTGATCTAAAACTAAATAGGAAGATAATCTCCAGGAATTGATGAAACACAATTTGTAGACTTCAATGGAGTCTCTACTCTCAAGAATGAGATGTTTATGTCTTTATAATTAGAAAAAAAACATTAAAAAATATACAAAATCCATGTGAGAATGGTGTAATGTAATTCTAGAACATGTTCAACACTTGGTTTATAAATACCAATCTAAATAGAGAATAAACTTGGAGGCTATGGGGATGTGCAAGCAAAAAAGAGTAGAACATATTAGTAATGTTTAATGAACCATAGTAAAAAATTATTCTAAATATTTACATGAATTTTAAATATACAAATATTACTACCACTCACCATTTTTACTTGATCTAACTCAACTCCTCCTAGCCATACCAAATTGAAACCAGTTGACCATTTTTGTTTGTCTAGGAGAGCGATAAGAAATATATAATTATTTTTTCCATTTTCATGTCTATAAAAGTTTATTTATAAAACAAATTGACTTAGGGTACTTTAAGAGACAATTTTTAAGTCCTCCCATATGCCAAATATTTTATATACATTGTATAACAACTAAAAACTCCCACTTTTCTCATTGATCTTCTTGTTGGGATGTTGCACCTACAGTTGTCATTTAAAAAGTACCATAATTTACATGATCCTAAAATATAGGACATTAAAATATAATTTGACACATTTTTATTCCAATGGAAACCATACAAGTCCAATTAATGACACCAAAAGTTGCGTAGAATGAGTTAGGACAAACTATAGACAAATATGACAAAGATAAACATAGTATTGACCTTACTAATACTGTAGGACACATTTTACACCCTAGGGAACCTATATAATTTTTTTACTATATATGGGGTTTAACTAATTTTACCTGTGGTCAAATTAGTCAACAATAACTTTGAAAAACATAAATATTAGACAAAATTACATTTTCACTCATTTTCACCACCCTCAAGCTAGCAAATGAACGTTAGGCATTATAAAACTTCACTAAATATTATGAAAAGATGTGTAAGACATAAAATGACATTAATAAACTCCTAATCACCTATGCCATAACTTGACCATTCCTTATCTCTCCATGACATGCCTAGACCACTATATGACCAAAATATGAATTTACCTTAACTTCTCAAAACTAAACTTAAACCATGCTAACAAGGTTATATGAAGACTCTAGGGACCATACAAGATGTGAAAAGATTATATGACAAGTTTGAATTTATAGGGGGTGACCAAATTTGACTTGGGGTCAAATTTGGTAAATAGGTCCCTAAGGCCACCATAGTTCACATGACATGCCAGTCAATTTCACATACTATTAGCACCACTTCATAGGTAATGCCATCTATAAATCACTTAGTATAGTGACCATAATTATCTTTTCATATAACACACATGATTATTGTTCCTTTATTTAACATAGGCCACATTGAGTCTCCCTTGAGACTCATTGATTAGTATGTTCCTCCCTTCTTGTACATAATTTACTTATTTTTTAATCCTTGTATATAGTTTCATTTTCATGTTGCTTATACATATATTATATTAAAAAAATACAAAAATAATATAATATGTCAAAAACATAAAACCATTCAAATGTTTACTTAAAAAACATAAACTATAGATTATATGCATTATCGTGTTTAAATTTCTTATATTTACTAGATCATACATACATGGTTCACTTTTTCTTTTCGAGTGTTTATAGATTTCTATAGAACTCAAGTCTACTACATTGATCTAGATTTACTACTATCTACCCAGTAGTGGCATACACATAGATACATGAGTTCCTGATTGGACACATTTTCCCATTTGAGGGCATCTTATACACAATTTTGATTACTACGTTACATATTTCTAAACTCTACATCATAAATTTAACATTTTTATATCTTGACATTGATTGTGTTACACCTACTCAGACTTTTTCTAAGCACTACTATTATAGACTCAACCTATGTAAATCTTAATTATTTTACATATTTGTATCACATGTCCATGCATACTTTCATTTATAGCTTTTCTATTTTAGACTTTAATATGTCCTTGTACTTCTTATATTCAAGGGTATTTGAATATACTATTTCTTTATGTATATATTACACTTATTTTCATTGTATGTATACTTTGGACATGTGCCCATGTCATTATGTGTGATTTCTTAATTTTGTATGTAGACATTTGACCATGTCCTTCCATGTGTCTCTAATATAAATTTATTTTTGTTTGCATATGTGGAGATTTCTAACATGTCCTTGTATGTCTTCATTTCTCAAATTTAGTGACATGTTCCCATGTGCCTTGTATTATGGCCCCTTAGCCTACTTTGTGTGTATCATGTGTGGTGTATGTATGTTTTCTTGTATGTGTCATGGTCATGACACTTGTCTCATACATGTTTCACACACAATTTTTAGATGCTATGAGGGACCTTATGCATCTCTCCCTCCTACTTGGGTGTTGTGATGAACATCATGCCCCATCCTAATAGGTATTTAATTAGTTATTACTTATATTTACTATTCATATACATTGTTGTAATTATCTTAGTATTCGTGTGAATGTTATATCTAACATACATTGAAAATTACACACTTATGCTTAGATTATCATATATTCTAATGTTATGTATGCACATTATATTGGTTTATTACATAGATATCATTTATGCATTGGCTAGCACACATTTCCCAAAGATTTTTCTTTTAAGTATAGTTATCATATAGGTTCAACAACTCCACTCAAAAGAGGTGGAATTCAAAAGGGTTTGTTATTGATATTAGGCTATCAGATGCACTTAGAGTATAATTTTTAACACACAAGCTTAGAACACATAAATTATATTCAAGAAATTAGAGCTATAAATAGTGATAAAGAATTTAGTTATAGTTGCATATAAATCAGAATAATTAGACGTTAGCACCCAAATTGGGATACTAAAACCACGTGGTGATATTATCTAAGATATGGTGCTACTATCTAGTAGCCTTAGTTTCATATAATTCTAGATTAGATATAATAATATAGTAGGTATAATCTAGGTTTACATAGGTTCACTTATAGATTCCTATTTTTGGCTCAATTTAGCTTAGATTCATACTAGTTTGTTTAGATTACTAGCATCATGTGTAGAATGATCATTCTAGTTTTAGTTTAGATACTCAGATATATAATATTAAAACTTAGTCCATAATTTATATACTTAGATATCATATTTTTGGGAATCTATATATAACATTATTTCCTTATGATCACTTATACATTGGTTGATCAGAAGAAATGACAAACTCCATGCCATTATATACACTATACACATCAAACTCCATGTCATTCTCTATGATGTACACATTAGACACCATGTTCTAGGATACTTAATATATAAATTCCTTATTCCATCTATAGTGGTTAGCATTCCCAAGTATCCTATAGCAACCTAATATTACCAAGTATCTGTAAAACTTAGATCTCTAGTTAGACATATTTAGTTACACATCTCTAGTTACATCATGCAATTCATATTTTAGATACAACTACTATACATAGGTAGGTTATGATAGATTCATAGTCTACTTGATTTTTTGAGCCACTAACATGAGAGAGTTGGATACACCATCAATACAATTCAAACTATTCATAGATAATGATACACCAAGTAGGGGTGGGCAATGATGGAGTAGAACTTGGATTAAGTTATTGAGCCACCCACACAAGGGGATTGAGAAATCCATCAACTCATTCCATGTTATTCACTCATTGCTCACTATATACATGCACACAAACATGTTTCAACTAGGTTTATACATAGGTTCATGTACCGAGTGAGGTGTATTTGTTCTTTTCCTCTCTCTTATCTCTTTACTCAATGTTATTTCTTTACTCAATTTTTTCTTTAAGTTTGATATCTATTAAGATAGAATTGATCTATGCATGTTTCTTTTTTAAGATACATAATAGAGCATGATTCACATATTTAGATCTATATTCATGGGATTTACCTCTTAGGTAAGTCCATGTATTCTTATTTTTCCTTTATTTTAGTAATTTCACTTTGTTAAATTTATATAATAAAGGGGTGAGGGGTTCTTATCACCTAGAAATCATGCTTGAGTGATAAGAATGCTACTTGAGACCACCTATCCCTAGCTTATCCCTACACCTATCTTAGGGCCTATTTTCACACTTATCTAGCCTTCAAGTGGGCCAAAGGAATCCCTAAATCAGGCCTATACCCTCATATTGACATCCATCCCCCTAGTACCATAGGTTATTCCATATATATACTAGTGCCATAATAGGGATACTAGCAGCACATAGTGATAGTGTCCCAATTTTGGCACTATTGTCCTTTCCCTCCATTTTCAAGCAACACTTGCATTTAAACTAGCATTTAGGTAGGGAGAAAGACATTGATATTGATCTATCTTCAAAGTATTGGTATGTAGGCAAATCTTATCATTATCGGGTGTTGAAGATACCTAGCCTACCCCACTAATAACACACTTATTGTATCAACTAAATGCCCTAACAACATGGAGGATTAGGGTTTACACAACAATATTAGTTAAAATAGGTAATATATAAAGATATATAACTTGTTCACATAGGAACAAGCTTGATAGATCCAGACACAGGGGTACCCAGAAGATCAGAATAGTTTTGGATAGAGGATAATATCACCAAAACAAAGACACTAGCATTACATGAAGCTACTATCCAATTAAAATTATACTATGTAGGAAGAGTTTTGACAACTAGATCCTTTTCATGACACTTGTACTAGCCTTTGTCTCATGTTTTAGCCTACGTATCTCCCATTTAAACCATCTTTTGGCTAAGTTCTTATTTACATTATTTATTGTTATTTTTAAAAGGTCAAATTAAACCAATTATGTTATAGATTAGTGATTGTATTTATTTAATTTATTTAACCTTGATTTACTATAATTATCTCACTTAAATATATAGTATTTACACTCTCTAGGTCCTAAACAATTGAAAAACATCTATAGAGAAACAACCATATATTAAACTAAAAAATATCCACACTAGTAATGGGGGGAATCATATTAGTAATGTCTAGAATGTATTCTTTACTGAGCATGACATAATGCATGTATTTATGATGTCGTAAAATCCTTAGTATAAAGGTGTTTCTAAGAGAAATAATATAACCTTGAAGGAGATGGAAAAGTACATGATTCATTCCAACAATATGGATCCTCAATATTGGGCTGAATCAATTAATTATGAAAATTATATCTATAACCACATAACCCGACAGGTTATGTCAGATATAACACCTAAATAGTGTCAGTGTGGAATTAGTCTTAATGTATCTATATTTAATTTTATTGGGAGTAAGGCATGGGCATTTTTTCTTGATGACAAACACAAGTCTATGGAAAATAAATTATAACCCCTCAATTTTTTTAGCCATTATGGTGATGCTAAGGTTAATTTCCTTGTTTATTTCATCACTCACGATGACTTTTGTTGTCAAGATTACATATTTGATGAAGTTTTTTCTCCATTATATCCTTATTATACTTCTTATCCATCTTTCATTTATACTTATTCATCTCAAATTGAGGAGTTAATTTCTTGTTTTGATGACAAAGATGATGTACCTACATGATTTCCTCCTCCACAAGTTTATAACTCTATGCCCTGGTGTTCTTATTATAATCTAGAAAAAACTATTTATTTAATTGGTAATCAATATAATCATCTACTTAATTGATCATAGACATCTAGTGTAACTCTCTTGATTCAATATATTTCTAATGACCTAATTTTATTTTCTAAGGCAATAGGAAAAATAAGTGGGATGCTCATATGCAAGATGAATATTCTTCGTTCATGAGGAATCATATGTGGGAATTGATGCCTTTTATTAAGGGAATAAAAATGGGGTGGTATAAATGGATATATAATATCAAACATGTAGATGATGGTTTTGTTGATAAGAATAAACCATGGTTGGTAGCAAATAGAATGTCATAGGTTAAAGTTTGAGTTAATTAATTTGAAACCTTTTCCCTTATTACCAAGATGGATTATGTTCATCTTGTACTTTCCATCATTATAGTACGTCATTGGTCAACATAAAAAATGGATGTCAAAAGTGATTCTATATACAATAATGTTAAATAATATATGTATATGGAGTAGCCACAAGGATTTTTTAGGATTAATCACTTGTATGTAGGATCTGTAATTTTCTTTGTGGTCTCAAATAAGCTCTTCAAGTTTGGTATGACACAAAGGATAGTTTTATGTTATTTTATAAGATCTTTATTTTTTTCATCAGACCCTAATTTATACATATATGAACACGAAGATAATATTTTCATACTAATTCTATTTTTTTGTGATCTAATTCTCATAGGCAATTTGGATCCCATGATTTGGCATATGAAGCTTAAGTTGATGGAAAATTTTTGACATGAAAAACTTAAGACTTCTACATTATTTTGTTGGCCTTCATATTCATTAGTATTTTGAAGTGATCTACATTAGACAATAGATTTATACGCATGGTTTTCTTCATTGGTTTAACATGGTTGATTGTAATCTAGATCCCACTCCATTTTAGTTAGGTGTTATTCTATATAATAGTTGAACAATTATTATAGTTCATCCAAGAATGTATGAACAACTAGTAGGTATAATTTTGTAAATGAATCAAATCCACCTTAGGGCATTAATTTTTTTTGTTAACTTTATCTTTTGGTACACACATTATTTAGTACATGCCATAGGGATCTTCATAGATTGTGGGATATATAGACTCACATTAGGCAAGATATATTGATACTCACAAGTCTACTTGTGTATTTGTATACAACCCACATTTCAATCTAGTTGTATGGGATTTTTCAAAACATACATTTATTTAATTTTACTCTAATAAGGCTGAATATCAAGATGCTATCAAATCTATTCGGTAGGTAATTTGGCTTTAATAGTTGCTAGGTGAGTTTGGATTACAAAAAAATATTCTGATTATTCATTGTTGTGACAATTAAAGTGTGATTAATATTTCATGCCATCATGTTAATTATAGGTTAAAAAATCACATTGAGACTTATATGCATTTCATTTAGTAGTTTATTCAGGGTGGAGATATTTTATTAGAGTTATTGGCTACCCCTAAGTAAGTTATCAAAATATTTATAAATCCATAGGTATCACATCATTACATTTATTTGAAAGAATTTATTTGGGTGAAATAAGTTGTTTTATGAGATTCATCATGAATTTCTTCCTTGTTTTTATATTGATTTTACACGGGTACCTTATCAATCCTAGTAGTTGGGACCCATATTTTAAGTGTTTTCTCTCCCTAAATTTTTATTAAGAGAAGGAGTTAGTGTCTTCACATTAGACTATGTTATATATTAGCTATTATTATCTTTGTTTGTTTCCACTATAGTCATTTTATCTCCATTTAGAGAGTTAGGTGTGTGCATATAGGGTCATTGTATAATCTTATAGTTTTTCCTAATAAGGTGTAACTCCACATGGATTGGAATGATTACCTATGAATTTTTTATAACAAACTCAGAGTTTTCCAAACCCATTCACTCACTGATTCAATAGGAATTATTATAGTGCATAATAGATAATATGAAAGATTACAGGAGATTGTAGTAAATCTATTTTAAATCAATAATATTTCAATGTTTTTCATATTATTGAGTGTTGTATTTGGGATATACTTGTTTTTTAATGGTTTTATTCTTATAGATTTATCTTGAGTATATACATTACCTCTTGATTACTCTGATGAAGAGTAAGAAATTTTGGAATGTTTTCTCTTCCAGCCAAAACATTCATTAGGGAGTAAATGTTTGTTAATGTAGTACATAAATCTTGAACTATGTACCCAATTAATGAAGTTAATTTATTATTATGTACAAATGGGTCTATAAATGAAATAATAATTTTCATTTTAATCATCCCCCAAATTCAAAACTTTCACATATCTAGATGTGTCCCTCAAGAAAAACTTTCATTCTTAAAGTGAAATAATGTTAAATTTATGAAGTTGATGCATACAAGATTGGAGTGATAGAGATAAACTATAATATACTTTAATTTAATGAGAGTATATATGTATCAAATGAATTATTATAATATATTTGTGATAAGGAAAAAAATTTACATGTTTTCTCTCATATCCCAAACTTGTTTTAGGGAGAAAATGTGGTCAGTACAACATGTAACTTTCAAATCGCATGCCCAATAAAATAAATAAATTTTAAGTCACATCCAAATTGGTATATAAATTAAATATATTCATTTGTAAACTCTTAATAGGTAACTATACTCAAAAACTTTATGGGAATGAATATGTCCCTTAAGAGAAGATTTATTTCCATGAGAGGAAAAATATTGAGAACATTGTATGGCCATTTCACTCAAAATGTTCATGGTAGATATGTGTTGTAGATTATTATTATTAAATCCTATAGTCATATAACTATTCCACATGAATTATCAACCATAACATTTTTTTTTTATGATTCTATTCTATAATAAAATAATACTTTGTAGTACCAACACAAACCACATGAAGGCAAGGTAGCTATGGTATCACTAACCTAAATTAAATGTATTATTAATGATTCAAACAAAAATTAAATAATAAAAAATAAAAAATAAGTATAAATTAAAATAAAATAATAACACTCATAATTAAAAATGTAACTTGTATTGAATATTAACCTTATAAATTCCGTCGTATGAATCTTGAGGATAAGCTTTGTTTTAAAGTGTTCCAATAATTGCTTCTCATTTAGATTGATAAAAATTATACAAATATATACTATGAATATTTCCATGGAATTTTATAAATTGAATATTTTTTTATAAATAACCAAATATAAATAGTGAATTATCTCCCTATTTGGCTTGACACCTTTAAAAACACACTTATTTATAAATATATCTAATAAATTAGGTTCATATGAATACCACATATCTTGTGGGGTAAATTAGGTCTTCCCCATCCATAATATTTTACTTTGATTTATTTTTTTGACTCTACACTATAATAAAATTATTATTTTGTTCACTCATCATTGTCTTCAAGCATAATTATTGTTAAAATATGCCTTACATCTGAAGTGTAATAAATTTTCTAGGATATGTATGAAATAATTAAAATATTAATAATTTTTAAAGATAAATTTATATTATAAACAATTTTTAATAAGTTTCATAAGATCCTATATGTGACAAAATTTTGATTTTGTTGCCATTTCATGATCCCTTTGTTATTTCAATGTATGATTTGTATCCATAGGCATTAGGGTGTGTAAAAAACTATTTTGCAACCCATTATTTTTACATGTACTCATTACAATCAAATTTCATATAGCTTGAACACAATCATACTATATATCTAGTATAAATATTCCATTAACTATAATTTGAGCTCAATCAAGTTACTATACTATAGTATTCAAAATTTTCCTTATTTTATACCCCCACTAATAAGGAGAATATTCACACATGATAATTTTCATCTGATCCATGAGATTGTTTTTCATTGAACCAATCCATAATACTTGTAACATAAATTAAATCAACACCACCTTTTCACTTATTAAGTCCTTGTTTAAAGGATATTTTTACACATGCACTTAAACACCATTATGGTCACCTTTGCCATGACTAGCTTGAAAGAAAATCAAAAAATGTTGTATTTGAATATTATTATGCTTCCTTATCAATAGTAAAAAATTGATACATCTTAAACTACCCCAAAATATTATCATATTAAATGTAGTGTGCATTGAATATTATTTCTATTGTGTTAATATTTCAATAAAATATCTCAAATAAACCTTTAATGAACTATTAAGAATGTTATATTTCATATCTCATGTAAAATTTGTACACAATAAAAATTAATTATTACTGTCCTTTGTACTATCAGTTGCATGTTTGAATACAATATGCATAAAAATACCAACTTGAATTTAATTATAATATTGGAATAGAACATAATTATATGGGTTTAGAGTGTAGGTTTTAGTAAAGTCCACAACTATAACAATGTTCTCTGGTGGAAAATTTTCCTTGAATAAATTAAACTGATTATCTAACCATTTTTATTGGCATGTGTGTTTTCCATTTTTATAAATAATATTCATGTTGAGTTAAACCATAATATTATATATAAATACACGTGTTATAAAATAATCACATATTAATGACTCTTTTTCATCTTTTGATGCATAATTTATAAATTCATAATTCATAAAATAAAATAGTTTATTTTGAAATTCATGTTAAAATTCCTCGTGTTTTTAGCTATAAAAATGTGGCAAACAACCACAAATGTTATATATTTCATCCAAACATTCTTTGGTAAGAAATATATGGTGTAGGTCTTTGACACAAAATACATGGAATTAATTATCTTGACATTTTAGGTGAAGAATCCACCATATATCCATTTATAATCTTGTCAGTATGTAAATAAAAATTTATATCACGGAAAACATAAGAATGCTTTAAAAATTCAAGATGGATCCTATAACAAGAAGTAATGTGTGTTTGGTTGATTTGACATAGAAAGGATCGTACATCTCAAATTACCTTTGGCTAATCACCAAATTCCCATTAAAGTTTTCAAAAAAATTCCCATTAAATTTTGTAACAAACTTAGTATAGAATTCTATGTGAATCATGGATTTTGAATTTTTTTATTGTTTCAATAACATATTTAATAGTATGTGAGACCCTTCTATTTTCATTCCAAAAAAAATTAATCAAACATCTTGTTTCTTAAACTAAGACCTTGTATTATTGTTGGAGTCTTCCACTAAATTCCAAATCAAGGACTATCAAATATTATTATCCTTCTTATATATTCAATTAGAGTTTTCCTTTTCAATTTTAGGGTTGTACATTTTTCAATTAAGAAACAAACCTCCAAATATTGTCTTACTCAAGTCTATGCTAACATTAAACTCTACATGTGAAGTAAATTCCTCTTAATGTTGAGAAAGTCTTATTGGGGTAATTAAGTGATATTCATTATCATCATGAAAATTTCATATGTTATCATGCTCAAAAAATTCAGTATGGATATATGTTTCTTATATTGTGTTTCTCCATGTGTTTCATCACTCAATATAAATTCATTAACATGATATAAATTTTTAATTTCATCATTAAAACTAATCAATTTAATATTGTTGCACTTGAAGATGTTTCTAAATGAAAATTTAAAAAATTTGGAATGTTATTTTTAATTGAAACATTACATGGTGTGGAATAATTACTTTGATCTTGTCTAAAAGCTCTTATAGATGTTCTCTTATCTATTCATTTTTTAATTTATTTTTATCTCTTCAAGTAAAATTATTTAGTTTTAGATCCATAATATTTATTTTGTAGTTAGTACGAAACCCTCATATTAGATGTTTATGATTTTAATTTAAAGTATCATAATACTAAAAAATAATTGAGATAAATTGAATGAATAATTTGTGTAGTATTCTCCAGAAGGAAGGAAAAAAGGGATCAACAGATAAGGGAGCTAAGGCAGGTAGGAGAAAGGATGTAGAAGTGATAAAGATGATTGGAGAGAACTTAGTGGAATCTGGGTCGGTCAAGACCCTAGATCAGCACTTCTTGAACCCCATGAAATGATTATAATCTTGTGGAATGTGAGGGGCTTGAATAACAGCCCCAGACAAAAAGCTATTTAGGAAATGGTTAGAAATAGTAGTCCAGATATCCTCTTTCTATAGGAAACCAAAGTGTCTATGGAATTTATGTTGGCTATTGCACCTAAGCTTTGGAAGAAAGGTTTATGCTAGTGTATTGGAGCTCAGGGAACGGCTGGAGGATTAGCCTATTTATGGGATCCTCGTAGAGTTCAACCGATAGCTTGGATTTTTTTTAGAAGTGTGATATCTATGGTTGCGTTATACATTGATTTTGGAGAATATGTTCTTCTGACAAATGTATATTCACCAAATGACTTACAGGGTAAGCAAAAGGTGTGGAATAACTTGCAGGTGATTTGAAAGGAATATCCCTACCACCCCTGGATCATAGCAGGTGATTTCAATGCGATATTAGACATGTCGAAAAAAAGAGGAGGCAATACTAGAGTGGAGCCGTCTTCTCTTCTGCTCAGAGACAGGATTGTGGAATTCAACCTGGTGGACATTAAGCCAGGCAATGGTAGATTCAAATGGAATAATAGGCGCTTGGGAGAGGACTGTATTACGGAGCGTAGTGACAGATTTCTGACCTCTTGCTTTTGGGTGGGTGGATGGTGGACTCTGAACTTTGAGATTTTAGACTGGCGTGGGTTAGATCATTGGCCAATTCAATTGACCATCTCCTCGGCACAACGGCAACAGAAACCTAATTTCAAATTCTAGCTTATGTGGCTGCGGGACCAGGAGTTGTTTGATTTAGTTGCTGATTGGTGGAAGGAGGGACACCCATCGCATGGTACGGCAATGTATGTTTTTGCTAAACTCCTTTAGTATGTGAAATACAAACTTCAAAGATGGAATAGGCAGACTTTCAGTAACTTATTTTAGGAGAAGAAGGAGGTGCAACAGGTGCTGAACGATATTACAAGGAGGATCAAAGAAGAGGGGTTGTCTGAGAATCTGCTGGAGGAAGAGGAGAAGGCTATCCAAGATCTAGAGGAATGGGAGCTGAGAGAAGAATTTTTTTGGAAACAGAAGGCAAGAATAGATTGGCTACGGGAGGGGGACAAGAACACGACCTTCTTCTTCAATTCAGTTAAAGCCAGGCAGCATGGTAATGTTCTCACTACTCTGAGTACCGAAAGGGATGCGAGGATTTTCTCTACTGGGAGCATGTGTAAAGAGGTGGAATAGTATTTCAGCTCTCTCTTCCATGATGATGGGCAAAGGAACGAGGCAGCGGAGGAAAGGATTTTATCTGGCATCCCTGCTATTGTCATGCCGGACATGAAGACTAAGTTGATGAAGCCTATAACTATGGAGGAATTGAAAAATATGGCTTTTATGATGAAGACTGGGAAAGCTCCTGGACTGGATGGTTTCCCGATTGAGTTTTATCAGGAGTTTTGGGAGATAATCAAAGAAGATCTATTTGTTGTGGTCTAAGAATCCTGAGAGAATAAGCAAATGTTGCAGGCCTTGAACTCCACTTTTTTGGTGCTTATACCCAAGGAAGAAGGGGATGATTGCTTCAGTAAGTTCCGTCCTATCTCCTTGTGTAATGTGATTTATAAAATTATATCAAAACTGATTGCAGAAAGGTTAAAGGGTTGTTTGAAAGGGCTGATTTCAGAAGAGCAAAGTGGCTTCGTGGAGGGCCGGCAAATTTTGGATGGAATTGTTATGACTATGAAATCCATCCATTCTATGACCAAATCTAAGGAAAAGGCCATGTTTATCAAGTTAGATATGTGAAAGGCTTATGACAGGGTTCGTTGGTCTTTTCTTCAGAGGAGTCTTGAGGCGTTCGGCTTTGAGGAAGGATGGATGAAGTGGGTGATGAGCTGTATTACTTCTACTTCATTCTCAGTTTTGGTCAATGGAGAGCATTCAAACCTCTTTAGAGCTACTCAAGGAATGTGGCAGGGAGATCCTCTTTCCCCCTACTTGTTCCTTTTATTAGCAGAGGGGCTGGGAAGGCGTATGCAGAATCTTACCAAAGGGGATGCGATACATGGTTGGAGATGGGGGGGAGATCTTCCAGTTCTTTCTCATCTACAGTTTGTTGAGAATGTTGCTATGATGGGATTAGCCACGCTGTGAGAAGCTAGTAATATACGCAAGTGCCTGGATGACTATCTCATGGCTTCGGGTCAGATGATCAATGAGGGGAAGTCGTCCATTTTTTTCTTCAACACGCCGATGGCCATTCAGCGGCGTATTGGGGACATCCTTCGGTTTCAAATTAGAAACCTTCTAGATTTATACCTGGGGATGTCCATTTCTTCAGGACGGCTGGCTAAGGAGTCATGGCAAGGGATTTTGAACAAATTCAGAACCAAAGTTAATCATTGGACGCATAGATGGTTGTCATTTGCTGGTCGGGTTCAGCTGATCCAGGCTATGGTTCAGGCCCTTCCCATCTACAGATGTATGCTTCAGGTTGCGCCTGTCAGCTTTGTTAAAGAGCTTGACACCATGGCCAGGCAATTTTTGTGGGCCGATAATTTGTCTATGACTAAGTGGAGCTTAATTCGATGGGATGTTGTCTGCACCCCGAAGAAGTTTGGTGGTCTGGGGCTTAGACAGTCAACATTGACGGGCACGGCTATGGCTACTAAGCTATATTGGAGATGGTGTAATGAGTAGAGTAGGACATGGGCCAAGATTTTGACCCATAAGTATTATTTTGGCATCTCACAGGAGGATCTTCCTAGGTGTGGCTTGGTTGGGAAGGGGTCGGTGATATGGGATACGCTCAAAAAGGGAGCTGCCCTGATTAAGCGTGGCCTATTTTGGATCTGTCAGAATGGGAGGAGGGCTGATTTATGGTATGACTCTTGGGATGGTAATGCCCCTATTACTTCCCAATATCGTAATTTGACCGTTTTGGCTCAGAGATTTAAGGAGGCCGGCTGGAACAATGTTGTTGATTTCAAAATGTACACTCTTCAGGACAGGTTGACGGTTGCAAAATGGAAGGATAGAGAGGATTGGTCGATTACTGATATGGATGCGGAGTGTACAGAACTAGATTTTATTTTGGCTGGGCATAATTTTAGTACCTTGGGTAGTGAGGATGAGCTGGCCTGGTTCTGGAATCCTAGAGGTAAATATACTGTCTCTTTCGGTTACCAGGTGTTAATTGAGGAAAATTTAGCTGTGGAGGGAGAGGTTCCATGGTGGTGCAGAGTGTGGAACAACTTTGGATGGCCGAAATGTAATTACTTTGCATGCACACTGGCATGGAACCATTTCCTGACGTGGGAGAACATTAGGAAGCGTGGTTTTGCTGGTCTTTCGAAGTGTGTTCTATGTGGAGAAGAGGAAGAGAATTCTACTCACCTTTTTTTCCATTGCCAGTATACCAGCCAACTATGGCATGCTTGGTGGGGTGTGTGGCACAGTGGATGTGTTCACGCTTCATCTTTGGTGGAGTTCTAGATGAAACAGGGGAAGCCTACCTTAGTTTCTATTTTTTTGTTGGATGCCTGGTATGTTGGCCCAATTTTCTTACTTTGGCAGGTTTGGTTAGAGAGAAATTGGAGAATTTTTGTTGTGGATAAGATGGGTGTCAAGCAGGTGTGGAACAGCATTTTGAGAATGATTCAAGAAACTATAATGGCTAAAAGCGAGATTGTGCTTCCCATGAAGAGGGAGGACGCTGAGGTTGTCAGTAGGATGGGTTTGAAGGAGGTTGCACCAACCTTAGCCTATGTGAGAAGAGGAGCTGGAGGTAAAAAGAGGATTCAGCGGGATGGTAGGTGGAGGCCAACCCCTAAGAACTTCTTAAAAATTAATACAGATGGCTCCTCGAGGGGCAACCCTGGTCTAGCTGAAATTGGAGGCATTGGACATGATCCTTCGGGGAGGGCAATTTTCCTTTTTTTGGCCTATATGGGAGAGGAGACGGTAAATAGAATGGAGGGCCGGGCGATTTTATATGCCCTGAGGAAGGCTTATGAGCTTGGATGGCGTAGAGTGATCTGTGAGGTAGACTCACAGATTCTTATCGATATGATTGTTGAGAGAAGATTGATAGATGTTAGTTGGTAGCTTTTTGTGGTTGTTCAACAGGTGATTCAGATCTGCTCTGTCATGGAGTCAGTGAGTTTTGTCCACTTTCTGAGAGAGCAGAATGGGGCAGTGGATTGTTTGGCTAAGTGTGCCTCTGAAGGGATGGCTGGCAGTGTTGTGGAGTCATGGGAGCAGTTACCTGAGGAGATTAGAGAGAGACTGGATAGAATTTTAAGTGCCAACATGAGTGGCATGGGAACTTGATGGTTTGTGCTTGTTGTTGTTGGTTTTTCTTGGTTTTGTTTGGGCGTTGGCCTTTGGTGGTTATGTATCTTGATTTTCTTTGATTAATAAAGTTTTTACCCCCTTTTTTTTAAAAAAAAAAAAAAAAACTCTAAAAACCAATTGAAATTCTGCAAGATGCATAATGGTCGAATAAAAATTATTAATATGGTAACTTTTGAAAACAATTATACAAAAATAAAAAGGGTGTGTGCCCTTTTTAATACCACACATGCCCTATACTTGAGTAGATGCAAATTTTAAAATGTCTTAAAACAATTCATGTTTAAAGAATGGTTTACACCCTATATAAATGGTGTACAACTTTTTAAAATGGAATGCAACCTTTATAAATGGTTTAATATAATTTATTAATTAAAAAATTGAATTAAATGTAAATACCTATAAAAATATCATTTTTTAGGTTTTGATGATTTAAACCTAATCCAAAAACCTATCATAGACTAGCCAACATGACCTTTTCTAAATGTATATTTTTGTATGCATTCACAGACATGTTTGAGTAGGCATATTGATTTTTAATTCATAAAATTTATTTGAGATTTTAGAGAAGAGTAATTAATTTCCAATTTTTTGTTTTAAAATATTTATCTTAATTATTAATTAATTTATACATAAGATACATTATTATTATTAATGATTATATCTTTAAAAATAATTTAATAACATTTTTATTAGTAATTATTATGTATAACTTATATCTCACTAATTTACATACCATTGTAGATGATTTTAGGGATGTGTTTTTGTATCACAAATGCATGAATGAATGCAAAAATGCACTTTCACACACCCACACCCACACACACACACACACAAGGCCAAACTTTTCTTTCATACACTTACAATTTCAATTTTCTTGAATTGTTAATCTATTTAAGGAATAAATTTATTGAAAGGTTAATAAAAAATTTCGTAAAAAATATTTGACATTTTATCTATTCCTATATGTAGTTTAATATAAAAAATATCCATTTACTCTAGAAAAGTGTGTCCATACACATGCAGTTTAATTATTTTTTCAGAAAACATTACAATGTCATTATAAGTAATGCATAAATTTTGGGTAGTCTTATCATTTGGGTATTTTAAATAATTATGTGTTTATAAATTGAATTAAAAATAAAAATTTCATCTTCTTACATTACCATAAAATTCTTTGTCATAGTGTCTCTAAAACTGTCTCCATGTTTAGGTATTATTAGTTTTATAAGAAACAAGTGGCCACTTAAGACCCCGCTTTTGACCTCCATTACCCTACACTCACTAAAGATATGTGTTTTTAGTTTCGTTTACATTAATGAAAGGTAAATACAAATTAAATCTGAAATCATGTGATGGAAACATTATCAATGGAGTCAAAGGCTATTGATGTGGAGTTTCATAGTTCTTTAGAATATTAGATCAATTAGGCCACTTTGATGTTTCTCTATAGAATATAAGTAGAAAATAGTTCAATGAATAAATTTTATGAAAATATGGACTGTAAATAGTTACATAATTGGACATATACATTATATTATTCATATTAAGGATTTTAACTCTACAATCCTTGACTATATTTCACAAGTAATCAAAATATTGAAACCTATTGGACATAATGGAGTCATGCACTAGGGAAAGAAAGATTTCTGTGAATATGAATTGAAAATCATTATCAACAAAGGGATTTCTCATCTTAAAGAGCATGTTATTATAACAAAACACAAAATCACTAATACGTTCATTTGGTCTTTTCTTAAGTTTTATAATTTGACCATATGACAACTTATTATAGATGTTATTTGAAATGTTTTATAGGATTTAATTGTTTGAGGCATGTAATTCATGAATAAATTGAAATAGGAGGTGATAGAACCATCATAAATAATAGTCCTCAAGACTCCTTATAAACAACTTGGTCAAAAATATATCATTTGATGCATAGTCCAAACATGTTATGTGAAGAATCTAATGTGTTTTTTTAGGTTACCCTTACCATCATATAATGTAATTTTATGTCTAAAATATATTATATATAAGGAATAGGCTAAAATATCTATGGAAATGGGTTATTTAATAATGATTGAGAAACATTCAAATGGATTATTCTAAAAGAACCTTCTTCTAGTGGTAACAACCCAGCTTGAAGATCAAGAAAAATTTGTATAATAATGTAATTAATAGTAGGTAGAGAATATTTTGTAGCAATGTATGATGTCATATTCTCAAGAAACCTAGGAGGTACAGATGTATGGTATACAATCTATAGATACAAAAATATTATTAATAGTTTGTGTTACCCAAACTATCATTGGGTGTCACATGGGTCATCAAATGTTTAGACATAGTGATAGTAGTAGGAGTAGTGGTTTGAACACATATTTTAGATTAAGTGCCTCTAAATTAGAAATTAGTATCATTGAAGGGATCGTGTTTTTCTTTAGATGTGAAAACTATAACATTATTTATATATTATTAGCCTATATGATTACGCTCATGTTCTTATTCAAATTATCAGGGTGATTACTAATTCAATCTTAAAAATGATAAAGTGTTACAATTTGTGCAAGATACACACCAATAATATTTCAATGATATATTCTATCATAATATTTATTATTATATTAATTTTCATATTCATAAGTTATTACAAGATTAGGAATACTATCATTAATAACATGTTACTTTACTACAATCTATTTTGTATTAGCATTTGCATCAGTAAAAGAAGACAAAATTTGGATTTCATCTATTTTATACATTTTTTATTATACACACATACATGGTTGAGCCAAAGGAATGTGATTATGATCAATTTAAATGCCACTTAACCTAGCAATTTTCTTTATAATTACAAGATATCTATCATTATTTGATGGCATGGAATATGATCATGAATATGCCAAGAAGGATAGGGCTAAAAAGGATATATTAATGCCTTATAAGTTGAATTTATAAATAAAATATAAAACCGTAATGAAAATTAGATCTTAAACCCTAATAAGGAAAGATGAAACCCTATGATAAACCTATTGTTTTCCACACTCAAAAGAATGATTAGATCTACCCTAATATTTTAAGTTATTTTTAATTTAATGATGTAAACAACTTTAAAAATATAAGTATTTGGATTATATAAGGCATAACATAAAATAAACAGACCTGAATGCTAACAAATAACTACTTATAGTTACTCTTTATGAAAATGACAACAATATAATGTAATTTACTTTTTTTTATGTATATCTATAGTAATTCAAAAAAAAATCAATGGATCTACATTCAATCATCTTATAGTTATAAACACTGATGTTTTATCAATAAATTATTATTCTTGACATATTTACCTTGTCTCACTAACTCACCATTCCAATAAACATTTATATATATCTGAAATCATTGAAAGACTTTAAATTACTAAGAACATATTATATACAACCCTAATTTATTCATATTCATCCCTAATCAACAAAAACTTCATTTTCATTCTAATTTCAGAAGCCTTTGTTCATTTTGATCAAGTGCAAACTATATACACATAATATTTTCAAACTTTATCAGTTATTGACACTCTCTATCTTGTAGTATCCCATCAAGTCTCAATATCTCTAATTTCATGCCTTAAGAGAAGCATCAAGAAAAATGTGGGTATACCTTTGGTGCCTCATAGGATTATTATCCCTTATTAACACTTGTTATCTACACAACCATCTCCTAAAAACATTCCCCTGAGATTTGCCTCGTATTTTGCACCCCCATCTAGTCATTTACCACATTCATTAGCCCTTCTATAACCTGAAACCCTTTTTGATGGTTTACATTACATTTTCAGCCCCATCCACCTTATATTCTAATTGATTTAACTTGTTAGGGTTTAGGTTAGACCCTAGTTGACCTAGACTATGACCTAATTTATTTTTATCAATAATGATACTAGGTCTACTGGGTCAACTTTATTGGCCTAAACATTCAGAAAGGATTAGGGTTAGATTCACCTATATAAACATATCTATTTCACCATTTCTAAGAGAAGAGAATAATAAGTAAGATATATTGTGAATATGTTTATCTACCATTCTACTTGAGGATCAAGCTTAGGGTTTCAAACTTTCTTTGGAGATATATGTTTTTCTTGTGGATAAGTCTTTTGGATGCATTGATAGGTTTTTTAGACTAGACTTGACTTATCCTTATCATAAGTACATACCAAAAAAACCTCTTGAAAATAACCTCGGACAAAGGATATATTGAGAATTGATGGGTTCATCTTCAAAGGTAAGTATTCCTAACTTTGTTCCTCCTTTGTAAGAGTAGATAGATATGCATTTATAATTCTTTTATACGCATTAGGATTATGTATACAATGGCATTAGTATATGTCTTCTATGTATGTTTAATTTTTATTTTTATTACCCCCACTTTGTGCCACATGATTTGGTGACCACTAGATTATACTTTTACTTTAGTTATTATTAGTTTATTGAATATAAAAACATAGGACCTAGTTATGGTTATTATGTATTTTTACTTGATTGGAGGCTTTGGAACCCTCCCTAGTAAATTTATTATGGTAAGAGATCCCTTGGATAGGTCTAGTGGATCTATATTGATCATGACCCTTAATATCTAATGTATCCATAATTGAAAGTGTAATTAGGATTTATGTTGTCTAAGCTAGGATTGATTTATAAATCTGATGCATTTCCCATTACATAAATTATGGTGAGCTCGACATGAATCTAATCCTTACATTTTTCATTCCACACTTTCATTTTATCATATTATTATATTTTTAGTACTATATCGAACTAGTCAAGGGTAAGTGCACCAACTTGGGGGACAAAAAAGGGCCTACACGTGGACATGATTTTTATAAAATTTCATAAATATGAACTTTCGTAGATAATTAGAGATAACTACACTCAAAATTTGATGTTGGTATGAAAACATGAATTGTATCATTTTGAGTCTAGTTTATAAAAAAATATTTTTCTTGAATAATTGTTAAGTATAAATAGGTCAAATATCTAACATTTTAATAGGACCTCTAATTTTTAAAAGAAAACTTGAATTGTACCATTCTGTGTGACCCACCATTTTTTTAGCATCATTTAAAATTGTTAGAAACCCTTTGGTGAATATTTAGATTAGATCTTCTTGTGTGTTACAAATTTTTTTTAATATTTGTTTGATGAATATTTTTTTTATTAATTTTTAAATTAAGTATGTCCTAAAAATTGAAAAAAAATGGATAGTTGTTTGTGCGACCCACCTGAACTACCTCAAAAAATATGAAAATTGATTTTTTTATGAATGTGTGTATAAGTAGGCCTATTTTGTTACCATATAAGTTTTTTACATTTGGATCAATGAAAAAAATTAGATAAACATGAATAGGCATGTATGGGTGAGGCATGTAGTGGCCTATAAAAGGTGTTGTTAGAAATAAATATAGTTTAAAACCTTAAAATATCCCAAAAATTATAAAAATCATACATTTAGAAAGAGGACAATGTGTTCATTGTAATGGTGATAATTTTATGAACTTTAATGTTGTAATATATAGTGTATTTGGTGATTTAAGTTTAATTTTCTTAATTTTTCTAAAAATCTTAGTCTTGATTGTAAATGCACAGTCCCCAGCCTTTGGAAAAAAAATCCAAGCCATTTTTGAGCCTAAAGGCTTAGTTTTAAATCTCAATCAAAATAACATGTATGTATTATATAATGAATATACATTATTTGATGAAACAAAGAATGCATATGCATTATGTAATGCATACACTTTTCTTTGATATAAAACCAAACAAAAAAAATTTGTGTTTGTTATGGGGGAAAGGTCCCATTAGCCATACATCCTTATAGGGGAAATGTCAAATATCATGGTTATTATAGGGGAAAGGTCCCATTAGCTTTGGATAATGAATTAACATCGCATTATAATTTGAAATTTTTACTTTTTTTAATATGTCATCTTAACTACTTATAACTAAGGATTTAAGGTCTACCACATTATACATTTGACAATATAACTGATTTTATCACAAGAGGTAATAAAATGCATTTTTTAAACCTATGATCAAAAATTAACCTTTAGTATACCAATCAATGTGCATTAGAGTATAAATACTTGACTATTGTCAAGATGTGATTGGTTATTTTGAATTTTATAAAATAAATTTTGAACAAGTATTAGATATTACATGTTCAGCTTATGGTGCACTTTGATATTTATATACACCAATATGTTTCAATAATAGAACACATTTTAACAAAATCCTTGTTTGACAATTAAAACATGCACATCTATTCGTATCTTTCCCCTAGTAGGGAAACATATACCTTACCACCTTACTTGCCTAAAATCCTACTTGCCCTTAAATTTTGTAGATTTCTTATTGATATTATCCTACTTGCCTAAAATCCTATCTTACCCTTTTGTTCTTTATTTTTTATCTTTGACAATACCCTTTTATTTATAAATTTTGAAATAATTTGTTTGACTGGCAAACCCATTAAATTGGATTATGTAGTATAGATAATCTTCTGTAAGTAAAAATAAGAATTGAGCCCTTGGTGTAACAGTGCATCTCTTTGATACTTATTTCAATAATGATATCTAATGGAGCCCAATACCTATTAATCATGCCTTGGATTGTTCCAAAGACATTCATAAAATGTGTTGAATAAAATCCCTTAAGTTTCCTCTAAGGTCACTTAGTGCATCTAATTCAATAAATGCATTTTGAGGTCCCAATTAAAACTCTAACAAGATTCTTCTATTGTTACAATTATTAAAGTTTGATTCCCCTAATGTATTCATATACATTATTAAAATTTTTCCTAAAATTAAGATCTCTTGAGAAAATATGGTTAATCCTCCATTTTGTGTGCCTTCTTCATCTACCCCTCCATCACACATGGGACAGCCATCAACCACTCCATCTATTACCACATCATCTAAAGAGTGTATCTTTGACATGGCACTAATCCTAGTGACACCATGGATGAAACAATTGAAATCTCAAAAATAAGCTAGAAAATACTTGATGCTTATTAATACTATATAGTGTTTTATGCCTTACTATGTAATTGGGATGGTAAGATACAAAAGTAGGATGATGGAATTACAATGTATGTACATGTTAAATTCTTAAATATTTTGGTCAAGTTGGGTATCAATTTTATTTTGTATAAGATGTGTTTTTGAGATCAATAAACTTGAAATGGTCAGATTTATCCATTAGTGATGATGTGGTTTTAAGATTTTTTACCTGTAGTGGTGAATGTATAGATTAGAAAATATCTAAATTCACTAGGGACTTTATTCAAAACCATTAAGGGATGGTATAGACCTAACATTGACCAAGTACAACATATGTATAAGTTACCCTAGATCAAAATCTATTAAAACTACTCAAGATATACATTAAACATGTGACAATGTCCCCTAAATCTGAGACCTAATTCCATTAAAGGATGATGCTGAGTGGAGAGACCCAATAATTATTCATGTGGATAATTAATTACTCACCTCATATAGATGGTTGATCAAAATTGAATACTAGTGTACACCCCCTCTCCAAAGGTTTCAAGATTATATATATTTTTTACATATATCTTCAATCATCTTACTCATATTTCATTGTAACGAGCTTAAACCTTATAATGTGGATTGAAGTAAAGTAGTACAGATCTGATAATTCTTGCTCTAGCTTAGGATTTGAGGTTGTGGCTCATCCTTGTTGCTGAATTGTGTTCTCTCCTATGTGTAGGACTTAATAAGAATGTAAGTTTTGGGATCTCTATCTAGGTAATTCAAGGAAAAGGGATATAAATAATTTGAATAAATATATGTATAAAATTGATAATTTTTGGTGATTTCACAATTTGGCTAGGACGTTAAAGGGATCTACATGAATTTTTTTTTATAATAATGATAAGTCAGAGGCTTGCACCATATGAATTATTTACTAAACATTAGTTGATTAGATCAATGTTGATATTTAAAAATTATTGGCTTATATGTATGTATGTATGATAAATTTATGAATAGGCCTTAGTTGGATTGGTTAGATTGGTGATGGAACATGTGTAAGTATCAAAGATGTGCATATCTGATAGCTATAACACTTTTCTAGGCATACTATACCTACACATGTGGAAATATTTGATTGGATTGGGTGTCCTAAGGCTCTGACAAATCTGATGCTTCTAGGACAAGTGATAGTTAGATCTTTAACACAAATATATGTGTATACAAGATACACACATACATATGTATATCTAATTGGATCAGGCCTTAAAATGATTTGATAGATCTTTTTAACACTTCTAGGACCTGACACCTCTAATAGTGTTGACACTTTTGAGTATGTATGAGGTACACATGGTGATATTAATTGGATTTGGCCTCTTTAGGCATTTTCAACTCTAAAACTTCTAGGATTTGATGCATATCTAATATATTTAACACTTTTGGGTATATGAGGTACACACGTGACATAACAAGGTTCAATCATAAATGCAATTCAATCGAGGAGGCATGGGAGGCCAATTTGAACCCCTTGACATAACTATAATATCATGATATATACGTGATTTGGGATAAAATAAGTATGATTCTATCTATCATGCATTGAACTAATTAGTCGATTGGTTCAATTAGGGGCATGATTTATGCAAAATTGAGCCCCTAAACCAAATTTATGGCCTAATCAATTGTATAATTTATATGCAACATGTATGACCTAACTGACCCTAAATTAATAGAAAATGCAAATATGAATGTAAATGTGGCCAATTTCAACCCATTGAACCTAAATTTAAATCTATGATGTGATTGAAAGGGATAAAGTAGGTCACATTTCATGACATGTTGATTGTAAACCCTAAATTTATCACTTAAACATGTACAGTCCCCCTACGTAACTAATTTCATGGAATATAAACATGTAAAAACCCATTATACTAAACCCCTAACCCTATATCCTAATTTTATAACAAACACAACCCCTAAGTTCCTTGATTTCATAACAAATACATAAATTCAGGAGTGTGATTAGGGCCTATTTGTTAACTTATTATTCACCTAGTTTTGTAAGGACCTATGATGGGATTTTGGGTAAAATTGTTCATTTTATCTTACATATTGAGCCTTATTACATCCATTAGTTTTTTTTCTTCAAAGTCCTATAAATAGTCTTATTGCATCATGTATTAGAGATTTTTGCATCATATTGGGGATTTATGCATCATATTGAGCCTTACTTCATCATATGATAGCCTAATTGCATCATACTGAGCCTTATTGCATCATGTGATATCCTAATTGCACCATATTAGAGATTTATTTCATTGTATGATAGTCTTATTGCCTTTCATGATAGTCTTATTGCATCATATGATATTCATATTACATCATATTGAGCCTTATTACATGATACAATAGCATTAATATAACATTTGATAAAATTATTACATCATATTAGGGATTTATACATCATATTATAGTATTATTGAGTGTTAATGCATCATATTATAGTCTTATAATGGAAAAAATGCTTGAATATGAACCCTTTTTCTTGTTAGTATAGTATATGGCTATACTTGAAGGAATGCATACACGTTAGACGACTTCATACACATTATAGTAATGCTTATGCATTCACATGACACATATGTGTTCCTTAGAGTACAAAAAGAAAAGAAAATCACTTTTCAACATCTATTTTTATCCGTAATCAAGATTGTTGTCCCCATAGACATTCCTTGTGTACTTTCTTGGTTGTAATTTTTTTTAGACCCCACATTTGACATACTTTCTTGATTGTTTTTGTCAAAATGGGCTCCAGATCACGTTTAAGGAGGAGGAGGAAGTTGAATAATAAAACATGGAATCAATTAGAAGAGTTGAGATGAAAAAAAGGTATGAATGCAATCAATTCATTCCATATAAGGTACACACACTAACCTTGATGAGCCAAATGCCTTAGATAATGAGGCAATTGACAATAATCAATTAAATAACGATGAAATTTATAATAATGAATTAAATAATGATGAAATTCACAATAATAAATTAAATTATGATGACATTGACAACATAAAATTAGATAATGTTGAAAATTCACATTCAAAGTTTAAAGTTTTTGATTATGTTGATGAAGAGCCTATGCATGATACTTTACCTACAAATAATGAAGAAAATTTAATGGACTTGAATAATGATGAAATTAATAATGAATAAAATTTCATAGATACATATAAATAAGAAATAAACAATGAATAAATTTTCATGGAAACATATAATTATTTTGAAAAACCCTTTGAATGGATTTCACCAATAAAAATGCCTTCAAGAATTGTGCATAGAAAAGATTAGTACTTTATTGAAGTTAATGAAAATATTTTGAATCCAATGTATAAAAAAATATCTAACTACCATTCAAAAATATTAGCTCATGAAATTTGGGATATTTTCTTTCATAATTTGGAGTATGATAGTCAAAGATGTCAATTATTTGTTTTGTTGATGAAATTACTTAAGATGAGACATATAATCTACACATAAGGACTAAGAACATCTAACATGGATAATAAAACTTATGAAATTATTGAAAATCTACATGATGCATATCATATTGTACGCACAAAATCATGAAACAAAGATTATAATGTTATCTAATGTATAATGACAACTTGTGTAGTAAGTGCTAAAACAGGGGGAAAAATGATTGATTTCAAAAACAAGTCAAAAAATTTATATAAATAAAAAAACATTAATGAATGTAATTATAAGATGTGAAATATTTAATGAACCCAATATGAAATATCTATGGGTATTATCTAGTAGAAATTAATGAATGAACAATGCTATAACCAATGCTTTGAAAGACTTACTTACACAATTTTGAAAAGATAATACAAGAGTTTCACCCAATGTAAGAGATGTAGTCAAAAGAAGATTTGGTTCTCATAATAGTGAACTGCATCCAAAAAAATTCTTGGATATGAATCAAACATAATTGTACTCTAATTTTTTGAAAAAAAATCTATAAATTATTTTTAGTCAAAGAATTTTTGAAATGGCGAAACCCTTTTATGTATAAATAAGTCACACACACCACTTGTTGTAAGAAACATGTTGAATTTTCAATGCACTGTGATGTTTTTTTTCCATATTTATTATACTTTGCATACTAATAACATTTTTTAGGAGTTTGGAAGATAATTTCACCTAAAATTAGATAGGGATTTTATTTCAAATATTTTTTGTGAAAGACCAAATGAAAAATTCTTTTAGAGGAAAGCATGTTTGGATGGAAACTGCAACATTTGTGGCGGATTAACAAACTTGAAAAAAAATATCCATGAGGAGTGTACAAGTGCAATTGAACAAGAATTATTTGGTTTGAATAAATAAAAATCTATGACTTCTCAATTAAAATATGGCAACGAATCTAAAAGGTGTGAGCTTGTTATGAAAGAGATACCTATTTCATAATTTATGGTTGAATTCATAGATAAAATTATTTATGAGTATGCAAGGCACACACATAAGTATAAATGGTTGGATGAACATTTAAAGATAAGTAAGAACACATTCCCACTTAATTTTATTATTTCAATAGTCTACTTTGCAAAAAATTACACATTCAAACCATAAATGGAAGTTTAATCATAGTATTACAACTTAACACAAATTTTCATATTTGTGCATATAACATTCATACATGCACCTGATAATACAAATGAATAACAAAAAATATTAATGGAGTATCATTTATATATTAGTGATGATCGATCACATTGTATAGAGTATGTGCAAGGTTATTTTGATAAGTTTTATGGATAATTGACTCAGAGGTACATTAATTTCAAATGACATTACATTTGGTCAGACAATTGTACATCACAATTCAAGAATGCATGGATGTTTTATTGGTTGAGTAGGATGCATGTTACCACTAGTGTAGAAAATATTTATAGTGTCACTAAGGTAGGCCATGGAAAAATGGGAGCATGATGCTGTTGGAGCATGTATAAAAAGATCCAGTGCAAGGGAAGAGTTATAATATGATAATGTTGATAATTTGATTGAAGCAAAAACCATGGTTGATAGCTATAATGAGAAAATATGTCATGGTGGTCAGCTAAATTCTACTATTTATAAAAAAAATTGGTTAATGGAGGAAAAATACTTGGCAAACTATGAGGATTGTATAACTCTAATAGGTTCAAGTGAGCTCCACTAATTTCATAGCTCAAATGCATGTTATTGGAATATTCATATGCAACACTTGCCATGCTTTTAGTCTGCATGCATGGACTTTGTTTGGAATGAGTGTGAGTCACAAGAGTGGGTGAATGACTATAGTTTCAAATATCTAATTATAATCAACACATATCAAGTTCCATCAATATTGTAACTTACGAACATGACATTCTGACATGACTTTGACCATATATCTAATCTCGTATAGGTTGGTAGAAGATTAATCTTTATGTACTATTTATTCTCATAATCTATCTTCATAATGTCATTAAAATTTATTTTTTATGATGCAATCCATGTTTTTGTAGTTATTGTAGATGAGGAAAATGAAGAGGGAATAGATAACTACTTATGTCAGTGTGTAGATGGAAAGAAAAAATTGACATCCTTGATTGTAGATGGAGAAAGCATTGATTATACCACTAGGTCTATGGTATTCACTAGAACTTGGATTTAATGGCATCATAAAAAAATTCAAATTTATGGTTGTTTGAAGACTTTGAAACTCATACAAAGATTTTACACTATTCAAATTTGGTTCTTGCAATGAATAGTCAATTACAAAAATATCATGGGAGGCCAAGAAACAAGAATCTATGGAAAGTTTGAGTCAGACCATGAACTTGTTCTTGACACTATCAAAATTAGAGTAGATCCACGTGGTTCATTAGATTGAAATACAAAGGTATGTTGACTTGTAAAATGTATATGTAATCAATTTTACTAAATGTTTTTGATTTTATATGTAGTATGTGCATAAATTTCATCTTTAATTTCTTACTAACATTGTTTTGTAGGTTAGTGGTGCCAAATCAGCTTCCACCTTCACATGGTTGGCAACGTTAGTAAATAATTTCTTATTCATGAAGATAAAATAATCTTAATAAAACTACTTGGTGTTTCCTTACTCCTGAACAATTACTCATGACAAGTTTATTTCTCCTCGTAACCTTCCAAAGACATTTGTTGTTAGTATTTCCATGCTCTAAAATAGTAATGAAAATGCACTTACAGGTGGAAGTGGGTGTCACTATAACTTCTACTAAGAATTCCTCTTAGATGTGGTCTAGACTAGATTTTGGGTAAAATTAGAGGACTTTCCCATGCACTCAAGGGATCTTATGGTTACTCCATGTGACTTACAATTTTTATTTTATGCTAGCTAAAGTTAGGCTAAAGTCAACATCTTTCTTGTATTGAGAAGGGCATTCTTGAGCCCAGAATGGGTGGTGAGTTGGTTATCCAGGCCAGATGGGAGGCTAAAAACCTAATCCTAGATGTCATTCACGCCTTTGGACATATTTATAGCGTCATTTTTCAGCCAATAAGCACCAAAAATTGAGTTCTCAGACCATAGTTTCAACCTTGACAACATTTATTATCAATGTTTCTATGCTCTATAATAGTAGTAAAAATGAACTTACAAGTGAAAGCGGGTGTCACAGTAGTTGGAACACATTTAATTTGCTTATATAGATATTTTTTAAGTGGTGGATTTACACTTACTAGTCCTAGAGGCAAATTTTCTAGTTGGAGGTCAAGAAGTTATCTCTTCACTGCCAAAAATTTGCATTTTAGGACCCTTTACTGCAACTTCTACCATGTATTTATCTTATAGGTGATTTAAACTAGATTCAAGGTGCAATTGTAAGAATTTATCATGCACATAAATTATCTTATTATTCCTTGATATGACTTATAGTGTTAATTTTATGCATGCCTAAAGTTAGGCTAAAAATCAACATCTTTCTTGTATTGGGAAGAGATTTCTTGAGCCCAGAATGGGTGGTGGGTTTCTCATTTGGGTTAGATGGGAGGCCAAAAACCTAGTATTTGAAATTATTTTCCCCACTAAATGTGTTCATAGTGCCAATTTTTAGCCAATCAACATCAAAAATTGAGTTCTCAGACTGTAGTTTCAACCTTGACAACATGTGTTGCTAATGTTTCTGTGCTCTAAGACAATAGTGAAAATGCACTTGTAGGTGGAAATGGGTGTCATGGTGATTGGAACATGTTTAATTTTCATATATATATATATATATATATATATATATATATATATATATATATATATATATATATATATATATATATATATATATATATATATATATATATATATATATATATATATATATATATATATATATATATATACACACACACACACACACACACACACACACACACACACACACACACACACACACACACACACACACACACACACACACACACATATATATATATGCTTTAAAAGAAGTGAATTTTTACTTACTAGTCCTAGAGGCAGAATTTCTAGTTGGAGGTGAAAAAGTTGTCTCTTAACTATAAAAAAATTGCATTTTAGGACCCTTTATGGCAACTTCTACCACATATTTCTCTTAGAGGTGATTCAAACTATATTCAAGGTGAAACTAGAGTAATTTTCTATGCATATGATAGATCTTATGGTTCCTCTATATGAGTTAAAATTTTTGTTTTATGCATACATAAATTTAGGTTAAAAATCAACATCTTTTTTGTATTGGGAAGAGCATTCTTGAGCCTAGAATGGGTGGTGGGTTTGTCATCCAAGCCATATGGGAGGCCAAAATTATGGTCCTAGATGTTATTTACCCATATGGATGTGTTGGTAGTGCCAAATTTTAGCTAAAAAGCACAAAAAAATTAGTTCTCAGACTGTAGCTTCAACCTTGAGTAAAAATGCAATTGTGTTGTAAATGGATATCATGGTGGTTTTAAAATGCGTAATTTTCCTCTCTCTCTGTGTGTGTGTGTGTGTGTGTGTGTGTGTGTGTGTGTGTGTGTGTGTGTGTGTGTTTTTAAAGTGGTGGATTTGCACCTGCCAATCCCAAAGGTAAAGTTACTAGTTGCTAGTTGGAGGTAAAATGGGTCTATAGGAAAAAGTACACATCAAAATGACCTAAAACTTGGTATAATTGGTTTTCATGACATAATATACCAATATATCATGCTTAATGTTTTTCTCAATTCCTTCCATGTCTCATAATGGTCATTATTCATGCAAGAATATTTTTTGGAGTTTTATGGTGTGTTTAAGGGTTCCAAGCTTAGATAAGTATTTGAGAAGTATGATAAGATGGTTTTAAACCTATTAAATACCAATAAAGTGTGTTCACACTAAAAAGATAATGCAATCCCCATAGGTAGGCTCAAATCCCCATAGGCAATCTCAAAGGCATAAAGGTAAAATTTGTTTTTTAATCATTGGAAAGGTGTTATGAGATGTTTTAGATGTCATGAGTATGTTTTCAACAAAATAAGATTAGTTGGAAGGTAAAATTGGTCCTTTGGAGATTACTTATAGGTAATGATAAAACCTATATGAGCAAGCTTTGAGCCTTTTTGAGAGATTTAACCATGGGAATTTAATGAATATTTGTAATCTTTCTCCCCTATACATGTACAAGGTGAATCAAAAGGTTTTAACTTGATATTATATGGATGTGTATGGATTCTAGGATTGAGGGTTTGGAATAGGGCCAATTAGGATTAAATGAGAGTAGGATAATGAAAGAAATGATAATTAGAGGTGGATTTGGGCTATGAAATTTGACATAGACATGAAAAAGAATATATTGTACCTATCAATGCCCTTATAATCTCTTGAGCAATCATAATTTTATTATTAATTTATTATAAGGGTCTAATTTACAATATCATCCTAACAAGTTATTCTGAATCTCATAGCATTTTTAATCTTTATGAATACTTCAATACTCTGAACATAAGTGATTCAAACAAGATTTACTTCATTGGCTTTCTTAAATATTCATGTAGAAAATAAGAATTCCATGTATGAATGTCATGTATAGGCATAAAATGTCCATAATAAATGCATTGCCATATATGAATACAAAAAATTACATAATGTGTAATAACATAGTATCTAATGTCAAGTGAATACATCATATAAGCATATACAATGCCAAAAATGCATACATTGCCATATAAGCATACAAAAAATTACATCATCTACAACATCCTAATCATCAAATAGTCTCCCTCTCTTTGCATTATTTAAAGAAGACTCTCCTTAGGATTCCTTACTTGTAGATGGATATATCTCAAATGCCTTGGATTGCTACAAGGTTCGACTGTGGATACTATGCTCATAGCTCACTTGTAGCCAAACTTGTTCAAATATAAAAAAAATTATAAAATTAACAAGAATACATGAAACCAAGTTAATAAACTCATGTTTTAAAGTATAATAAAAAATAATTTAAACATTCACTTACCACAATCTCATGGTTCTCCTCAATTTACTATTGATGCTCGACTGGGTCACTGCCAGGTTTAGCTGCATGAACATGCATACCAAATGATGAAGAAACATGAGGAGATATCATAGTAGTTATTTGAATCAGACTATCAAATGTAATATGACAACCCTTCATACATAATACATTTATGCATTTAATTTATATTTTCTAAAGTATATAGTAAAATTATTAAAACAAAGGTATTAAATTACAATTCAAAATTACAAGTGAATATACATACCTTGGTGAGTGCCCGTGCAAATGACATTGTAGTATCAATGCCTGAGTCTATCTCAAATAATAATGGTGGAGGAGTGTCCACATTATTCATTAGCTAAATAAATAACATATTATTTAATAACCTGGGCAATTCATTGATTAAATAAGTTGCTAACAAACTTAGTCTTGCATAAGATATGAAAAAATCTAATGAGGTTACATGAAGCATGAATGTGACAAGTGGATATGTGCAACATGTGATTTGTAGCACCCCATTGAAGGAAAGAAATATCAATTTCATGAGGGAGAATGAAAATATGAGGGAGGACTTTTTTAGTGAATTTTGTGAAATTGAGTCATTGAATGTAGAGGCATCTTGGAATGCTTATACAAGGTATAAAATGTCTTAAAAATGTTCAAATTTGAATTTGAGTTCAAATAGGTTTTTGTTGGGTCTAAATTAGTCTAGTTGGTGTGTAATTGATAACTTAAATATTGGATTTTAAGTATTTTACATAAGGCTGTTGAATTATAAAAGAAAGGGGGAGATCATCTTGACATAGGTTTATAGTGCTTTGACATTAAAATAGGAAACAATCCCTAAGTACCCTATTTGCTAAAATGTAGAATAAAGTAAAACGATTGAGTTATATTATGTTGAAACTAGTTTGGGATTTGATTGAGATTTTAAGGGGTATAAGATAATCAATAGAAGTGTATATAATCCCATATTAGGTTTTGAAGATATTGAAAGTTGAAGTAAAGGCAATGTAATCATGTACCATATTTTTTTATGTGCATAGGCAAGGTTATAAATTGAGAGTTTTGAGTTTTCAATTGATTGTGGGATTTGAAAACATGTTTGATAAATGATAAAGTTATAAAGGGTTAGTAAAAACCTAATAATTTTTTTTTAGGGTTTTGAAACCCACTAAAACAAAAGTTATCCCCTTCAGTCTGCTTTCAGCCTTGGTAATGGCCTAGAAACCTCGATTCTAGGGTTTAGTGTATAAAATGAGATTTGATCATTGAAAATTTCCAAAAAAAAAATAATCTTACATTTTTTTATTTATTATCACTAATGGAGGTGGTTTTATGCTTGTCAGGTATGGAAAAGTATGTAAATGAGGCTGAGAAGGGTTAAGGCCAAGACAAGGAGCTTTACCCAAAAATAGGGCTAGTAGAAGGTAAAGTTAGAAAGGTGTATGTGAGGGGTAAGTAGATAGATAGTTTGAGTTAGTGGCATGACAAAGGATGTAAAAAGAGTGTGAGAATAAGGTATAAGTATTTATTTGACTAATATTATCATTGATATTTGATTGACCAAACAACTAAGAGAATGAGTTATGAATGGATGAAGGAAAACATTGAAAAGAAGGGATATAGGAAGATTTTGGTATAGAAGTTGATATATCTCTACATCAATCGATATAGATAGGACCTCTCCCATAACTAGTTATAATAGATGTGTGGGACCCCTGAGTAGGTGGTGGTACAAACTACTCAACCTCATCTATCTATATGGGGTTGAGGTCCCCTATTTATATATGGTCACAAGGCCTATGCCATAGACATATAGGTTATATTTTATATTCGATTATCTCCCAAAAAACCAATGGGATCTGACGTACACTCTCCTAGAAAACCAATGGAATTGACTAGGTACATTAGGATCAAGAGGCTATGCCATCTAACTTTATAACTCCATTGATAGAGATGAAATTAATATGTTCAGATAGAATCAAGATGGGAATTCAATTTATAGATATGACCATTTTGGATATTGATCATAGATATTGAACCACTATACATGATTATGATAACAAGGAATCAAGTGTTTGGTTATGAGGCTAGTAGTTAAAATAAAGGAGTGGTGTGCATATTGATGAAGACATGTTATGCTTGATTGGTAAATGAATTGTGTGTGTGTGTGTGTGTGTGTGTACATCCAATCTTACCAATTGGGATTGACCCACTATGGAAACTACAGATGATGGGATATCATGCAAATGTTTAACTCACTATTTTTGTTACTAAGAACATAGTTGACATGGAGAATGAGTTTATAACAAGTTGCACCAATCCATGTTAATACACCAAATAATAAAAATCCCAACAAAATTATAAGTTAGGTATTTTATATTTTATTACAAAAAATATACCAAAGATGCAATTAAGGTGTATGAATGTACATCTAGAGTATATAAGATTCACTTGAAATTTTACCTCTATAAATTTATATGGTGTTGTATTGATATGCATAGATGCAGTAGCTTGGCTTGGACCACTACTTAGTTGTGATGTCGAAGGCAATGTCTCCTCTTGGAACAAAAAAAATACATATATATTATTTAATTTAAATGTGTAAATTAATCTCTACACTTTTACTCAAATGAAAATATAACCAAATTTAACATAAAGTTTATATAGAACATACCTACATGTGTGTAAAGACTCCCAACGTATCCAAACCAAATGTGTGTGCCAATGAATCATTAGTTAAGACCATATCCTCCAAGACCACTAAAGTACCACCATCATCATCTAAAGGTCCAATGCATATAGAACCACAACATCTGCATGGGTTGGGTTAGGTACGACCACTAGCTAGAGTATCATGATCATCTGTCTCTAAAATTCTACTCATATAATGAATGAGTGTATCAGTAAGCACACTAAGTGCATGTAAAGTTTCTATATCCACAACCTATGTCACCATAGAGGTAATCTATGAAGGATGTGACCTTTGGGTAGGGATCCTTGTAAGCCAATTAGGTGCATGATGTGCATCTGGTTGATCTTATGTGAAGCCATTCCCTTGACCTTGAAACTCACCATAGTCAAAGTAGTTTGGAATTTGACTTAGAACAAACTTGTAATAGAGTTTCCTCAAAAAATTACAAAGGGACATCATGGTTATTACAAAGGGGATAATCAAAAACCATCCACCATCACACCCAAAAATTATCCTTAATCAAATCATTTGGCATCGGTGGAATGAGAAATGTTTGGTCATTATGGAAATGGGGAATTGGTGGTTGGGTCATTAAATAAGGCACAAATTTGGTCTTTTGTTATATTTTTGTTCTTCACCTTAGATGCTAACAATTTGTCAGCATAATAAGCCCTACAACTATCCCTATATGACCTTCATCTATCAATTTGACTTGTTATCGAGCCAATTTGACCTAATAATAACTCTAGGTTGTTGGCTAAATAGGTGTACTATGTGTTTGCAAAAGTGGGCTCCCTCATTATTCTAATTATTTTCTCAATTTCAATTTTGTTCTCTACTATGCAAGCAACTATATCCTCTTGAATACTTGAGGGATTTAGGGGAACTACATGAAGGTTAGGCAAAGGGTTAGGAGGGTTAAGAGGGTTGGGTTGAAGGTTAGGCAGAGCATGCTGACCTGTTGGAGAAAAATGAAAAAATAAACTAGATACAATTCATATTCACAAAAAAATTAAAATAATTAATTTAATCTACAAAAGAGATACCTCTTGTTCATGGTGGCATCATCGATCTAGTGAATGGATGGAAAAACATGAATATTGTAGGCAAAAATGTGAGCTTGAGGGAAAAATGCAATGAGAATAAACAAAACACGAATGGTAATTGACAAAACATGAATGGGAAGAATGAGGAGGATGAGGGTTTTATTTGTTTTATAGTTTCAATAATGCATACACGTTATTGAAACATATAAAAATACATACATGGTCCTATAATGCATACGTGTTTTTATAAGTTTTAATAACATGTACACATTATGGCTCAGGATTCCCAAGCCATAATGTGTACATGTTATAACAATAACACATACGTGTCATGTTATAACACATACACATTATCGGTTATGTCTAAGAAATTGTCCCCTAAGTCTATGTACATACCCTCAATATAATTCCAACTTTATGCATGTATATTTAACACATAGTTGCATCAAAATGACTTTGTTTTATTTTTGCAAGTGTTCATCAGATATAGGTTACTAGATTGAACATGTTGACACAATACTCCTTTTCAATTTCAAATAAGCATACAAGGTCAAACAAGTTGACTTTATCATATTAATCTCTCTACCAGTATATAAGTCAATAAAATTAGTCAAACAAGTCAAATTTGTCTCTTATTCTTCTTCAACACACATGGTTTTGCATAATTAGGTTAAATTAGTCAACTTGGCTTACAAAATTTGAAAGTAACACTTAAGGCACTTTAGTATAATATTTTCAATCATAACCATATTCAATCCCAATAAGATTAATCTCTTTCCTTACTCTATCATTTCATACTTTCTTAACTTTTGTTTTGTACAAGTTAGCGGTCTTTAAAACTATAACCCTATTACCAACTAGGTCAAATTAGTCAACTTAATTCTGTGGTCTGCCTTCTATCTAAGAGACATAGTCGACCCTTTTGAATCTCTTATTTAATACCTTGCTTTTATATAATAGTAGTGATCTAGTCAAATTTATTCTATACTATTTTCATATAGTGTCACTGAAACTAACTTATAATATTCTTCATCAAGGAGTTAACAACTATTTGCTAGCAATTAATTCACACTTTCTTTTTAGATATTTTCATGCCTAGAGTAACTCACACAGTCTAAATAGGTGATTTTAAAAATTACCATTTAGTTAGACTATTTTGCTCTTTTGCACACACTAACAAATCACATAAAATTTAAAATTCACTTAAACATTTGTCTTCCCAAGACCTACCAACTTGGATTTCATCACCAAGGGGGAAGCCAATATTATTTTATTTCCATGTATAAATATGTAGTTAATGATATGTATGGGTAAAGCACATGACACCCTTATCACTATAAGCTTATGAAGTGAGGGGGTAGGCCCCAATACCAATCAAGTATCATTGCTAATAGAGATCCCTTTCAACTGAAATATACTAAAGCCATCCATAGGTTATTTTTTAGTTTGCTATTTTTATCCAATTTTCCTATCACACTTAAATCAATACTTTCTAATAATCTAATAAAAATCAGGATGACCACTTAGTTGACATTTAGTTTTTAGTTGATTACTTGCTCTCTAATCATTATGTATTGTATTACAAAATCTTGCAGTAGGCAACATTTTTTCAAGGTTTTATGTTGTGTTCCCCAATTGGATCACTCATATTGATCCAATTATTTGTGCATTTTCTTTCATTTTTGCTTCACTTATATTGTAAATTTTTTCCTATTCTAGCACACTATCATTTTGGTTGATAAGTCTCTTATAGACTATGTTCCCCCCATCAGAAATATACAATCAACCTATACAATTATGTGTTATTCTTAGCCTAATTTATCTCCCAATTTGAAATATAGATTCAACCTATAAGACTCTCTATCTTTCTCTACCAGTCAGTTTATAGAACACAATCAACTTGTATGACTATGTATTCTTTTTAACCAACTTTATCTACTAGTTTGCAATATAGAGTCAACCTATATGACTATGCATCCTTATCTTCCCATCAGGTTATAGAACATAGTTGACCTAAATGATTATGTATCCTTATTATCCTATTTTACCCCATGTTAACAATATAGATTTGATCTATATGACTTTATACTCTTGTTTTCCTATTGGATTATATTACACAATCAACCAATTTGACTCTATATCCCATTTTACCTTTTATCTTTGCATCATATTAGTCTTCCTTAATCTTTCTCCCTCATCATGAACTTCATGTTTGAAGAAAACACTAATTTAAAATCAATAGATATGTTGAGTTTTACCAACCCCAATAGGTTTTCCCATAAACAACTTATGGATCCTACCCTAGATGAACGTAATGTACATATGGCCATTCTCACTACAAACTATGGGACCCCTCGCAATACATCTTTAGTTCACAACCATTTTCAGTTAGCTTGAATTATAATATACTCTAGAAATGCTTTTCTTCATTAATGAATTTCATCAACATCGAGTAAAATATCCTTCTAATATTTACCATCTTATGATAAGTGGTCAACTCAAGGATCCCCTCACCTTCCCCCACATCCTCGCATGAATTTGGGGGTAATAGCTTCTTTGCCTCTTAACATATTATTTATCTTTTGACCCCTTATCATACTATGACCTATTCCTCTTTGATTTCCTCCACCTCCAAGCCAAGTATCTCTACAAACATGGTAGGTTATACATTTGGTGGACCTGTTCTACAACCCACTATTCTCAATTCTTCCACTACTGCATTATTTTCTACCCATGGTAATCATGCCTCTAGTGCTACTTCTTCTCATCCCTCTACTAGTGCATCTTTTACCACACAATAAAATCATGATACTATTGCCTCATTTACTAATAATTCCTTTCAAGATACCAATATCATGTATGATACCACTCATAGTTGTACCCAAGCCACTAATACCAATGACAGTGCTTCACACACTACACCTAACACCACTAAAATGCATCAACTTTCATTACAAATACTTATCCAAATGAATACTTTTGAAGCTAAAAATGTCAACCGAATGATGCAAATTCAAAATCATTTTATCCATCCCCAAAATTACCCTCAATAGGTTTCATGGGGAGCACATAACTAAAATTTTCCCCACCTCCCCTTCATGATTCCCGTGGTAATCTTATCCCTCAATCTTCTATTATTAACAAAATAGTCAAACACCTTAAAAATAAACCTATTATATCTTAAATTACTAACATAAACATTGGAGGTATCACCCCAACCATTAGTTATAATGGCTCAACCAATCCTACCCTACACTTAAAAACATTTGGAAATCTATAAAAAGATTATGTCAAGTTAAACAATTTTTCCACTACTAAGATTTTAGAAAAAAATCTCTATGGATATTATTTATATTGGTATAACAAACTCAAATATCATTCCATAACTAGTTTGGAAGATCTAGTTAACGTTTTGGTATAAGAGTTTCAAACTAGTGACCTCCCTAAAAATACCTTGGCTCATTTTATTAATTGTAATCAAATTGAGAAGGAAATGACATAAAGTTTCATCAAATGGTGGAAGACCTTGTCTAACAAGTGTGAAAAAAATATGGTATATGATAGCCTCTTTCATTTATTTTCCAACACTCTTTATCCTAAGTTGCAATATTGGCTCCATACTCTCTCTCCATGAACTTTATAAGAATCCATTAACCAATCCAAGTGCCAAGATTTCCTAATGCATCAATTTGAGTGATCCCAACCTTATATGGGAACTCCTATGATCATAAAAAATAAAAAAACATCATGCTACTAATTATGGTTTAATTGATTCTTATGACACCTTTCATAATATACAAGCTATTGCTCTCAGCCAAGATCCATAACAAGCTTCCTTCTTAATCACATCCATAATCCTCATTTCTCTTCAATAAGTAACATAAATGTTCATAAACCTTTATCCTTATTGGAGTTAACAAAGAATCTCTCAAGGCCTCTTCCATGAGATCTTGATCCCACTCATCCCATTCATCCCGGTATGATCCAAATAAATTATGTTGGTTTCATGTTAATTGGGGTCATTATCATGAGACTTGTAGGCAATTGCATAATTTATCTATGGATATACTCCTTGGTATTAATATTGACAATTATTATATCATTCATAAATTTCAAAACACCTATAATATTTAATTTAAGGCCCATGAAACATAAGCTAAAAATCAATCTTTGAACCAAGATAGTTCTCATTTGGCCATCTACAAATATCATCTTCAAAATCACCAACACAACAATGATAAGCCCACTCCTGCAAGTAATGTTAAAAGTCTTATAGACCCAATTACTAAATAGAATTTAGTCAACATGAATACTATGTGAATGTTATTTTCCTTCATTTATTCTCATCCAATCCACACTCATCAATTATCTCACACTTTATGTGTTATCCAAGATTATTCCCCAACTCACTTAACAAAGTTGGGGAAAGAAGACCTTATATCTTTCAATAAAAAAATTCCAACACCTCCATTGGATAACACTTCTCATATCATTTATACTACTACTCCAATATCTTTACCAATCACCAAAGATACTCAACGTTCTACTACCACTTCTTCAAATTTATCTCAAACCAAGCCTGTATCAACTACCCCATTCTATCAAGACAATCAACAAAATTGTCCTCCAATTAAACCTTCTACATCTTATCATTATAAATTCACATGAAATTTAGTTCCTCCTTTAAAATAACTCCTTCAGCACTGTGCACCTCTTTCCAAAAGTCCCCGAATGGGTTATGATAAATGGTATACTATCATAAAACTTACTAATCTCCCATATCAAATCCCATTTATAGAATTTATACAATTTATTTTGAATTATCATAATCATCTTATGCAACTCCTATTTGAAATGAACATTCCTCATCCTCCACTAGAAGGACATGAATCCACATTATCTAGATCAGAAGATAACATTTTAAAATAATGTGAAGAGATGTCCATATATGTTGACAAAATAATGGGCACTTATCTTTCCCTCAAATTCCTGATTGTTTTTATGATTCAAAAGATATTCTACTTCATATAGATGATCTTAACCTTTTTATAAATGTCCAAATTAGTGATATAGAGGCTAATCATGCCTTTATTGATGAGGGTTCAGGTAATTTGTTGACTCTCTCAATTTTATTAAAACACTTATATATTTTGAATGTAATCTTCAGTCTACACATAACACATGTCAAGGATATGACTGAAGTCAAATGCCTCCCTTAGATTGTGTGTGGATCCCCATCACCATTCCACTTGTCACTTTTTGAGTGAAGGTAATGATTTTTAACTTTCATCTATCTTATAACATATTTCTTGGTAGGACAGGGACTCATCACATGAGAGCAGTTACCTCTTCTACCTGGAAATGTGTCAAATTCCCTTATAATGTTTCAATCTATAGGATTTAAGGTAATACTAACTCTTGGAATTTATAACAATTCCAATATCACAGTATCTTCAAAGTTCTAGACCTTGAACTCTTGCCAAGTGTTCTGTTCAAGGAATCCTAAAGATTTAAATTTCCTTTCAACTCCATGGGAGGATACCATGCTCACCCCAAAATCATAAAAAATATACCACTTAACCTTTTAGATTTAGATGATGATAGCCTTATGAGATTAATCTCAAAATCAAAACCTTTAATCCTTTTCTTCATCTCATTTTTTAGTTTCCACCTTCTGTGAAGCTGCATTCCCATCAATCACCTAGTGATTATATACCCATAGTATTAACTAAGTCTTGACACTCCATGTATCACACCATATTCATTGATAATGTCATTCCTACATGTGTAATTAATCTTCATACACTTGACTATGAAGATGGTTATACATTAGATGACACATTTTTAGGAGGTCTTGTTTAGTCCTGAGATACTGAAATCATTCATTATCATTCTTCTTTGCTATAGTCTTTCTATCAATCTTATTACATTCCATCCTATATAATTCCTAATTTAGAATTTTTCCTCTTATTTTTAGAGTAGATATGGTATACACACTACCAATTTATAAATAAACTCAAAGCATCATGCTTATGGATCATACTATGACTGGTCACTATCGCTTTACTAGATACCATGATCCCTAAAGCTGATTTCCCCATAAGATGTTTGCAACTATTCTTTAGTCTTCCATGCGTCCTCCCCTTACCTAGCTAAGCCCAGTTCAGATCCTATTCCCACCCCTTTTCTAGATGAGTCTATTCTTATTTCTACCATGATTTCTCCTTCAATCAAGCCTCACCCAGTCTCTCCACCAACCCCATGTCCCCTTGGTGATGGTTTTCTCCCTTTATCATGGATTTATACTTTTCCCACCAAATAGGCCAATCAAACATATTATGATATTCATAGAGTTGTTGGTCATTGGATTAGAGACTGTTCATTACACTAGCCTTCCATGGCTTCTATTTTCAATCCATATTTTAACACACACCCATAAAGTCTACTAGAAAGTTTATCTATTACTTACATGACATAGATAATAATTCTTCCATGCATTATCATAAGCTTATACAATATATCAATACCTTACATCCAATTATTCCTTATCCCATAGATAAGGATCTACTTTCCCCAAAAGTATCACTTAAATATCTTCCAAAATATGGAGAGGTATATTATTTGTGGCATCAATGTGGTACTCATCACACTAATCATTATTACATCCTTCAATATCATCTCAAGGATCAAATCATGACCATTCATGTACCTACTACCTTTCCTCCCTTAGGTCATCCTCACTAGAAGGCTCCTCCTGAATCCCCTTTGGTTCCTCCACCTATGGTCCCTTCTCCACCTATAGTTTATCCACCCGTGATTCCCTCACCCATGGATTATCATCCACCTAGGGCCCATTATCCACTAGTGACCTTCTCATCTCCTACAGATTTAACTCCTATTAATTATCCTTAGTGTCCCCTACATGATATTCCTTATGAGAATTATCCTTAGGCATGCCTATAATTTTTGTTGAGGAGATTTGACGTGAAGTCTTTTCTCAACTTTCCTTGAAGATTAATGAGACTCTAGATACAATTTGAGTTCATCTTGATAAATACTTATCAAATGTTATAGATAATGTGCATGGACAAATCTACCAATATTTATGAACATAGCATGGTGTTCTTTCATTTATTTCTTCATTTAGATTGGATGTGTGCTCCAAATTTACATTTATCTATCTTATCTCATTTAACTTTATGTCAAATTCTTATTTATCCTTTTCTTCCTTATGTTCTCTTACGGATTCATTTTCATGAGTAAATAATTATTCTCTATAAGTTAATTTTCCATGGATGTCTTGTTCTTTCTCATGATTATTTTCTATCTTTCTCTATAAACATGAATAGTCATTATTGTGACTTGGTTATACCAACCTTGATCCCTTTAGTCATTCCTTATTTACCATATGATTAGTTAGAAAATAATTCATCTCATGATAATCTCCTTTTATCATTCCATATTGGACCTCCATTTATTCCCATTATTTCCCTTCACAAACTAAACATACACATGGTTGAGACTTGACATAACATGCTAGTTCATAGGTAAGCCTAAGTGTTCTAGTTAGTCATGTCTCTGGATACTTAGCTTCCTTTAGACAAACCCTAAAACTTATTTATGTGTATCAATTTATCTCTCATGATTGTTAATTCCAATTCTGTATGGAGGAAGAATATTAAAATCCATAAAATTAAAAATCCAAATCATTTTAACAAAATACAATGATCTAAAAGGCAACATTAACAATTTTAAAAAGTCAAATCACACTAAAAAACATGATTATAAGTAGATCTCTTTTTTATAATCAAAGGTAAAACTCCACATTTGGCCTCATGATAGAGTTGAGGTCTATTGGGGTGCATTAGGCTAGTAGATTGGAAAAGTAGAATAAAAAATATTTAGTGCTACCTACTTTCTCATGCAAGTACACAATCTTCATAGTAAACCAACAACTTTGTAAGACCTCTTGAGGAATGGGGAATATTTTGTGAGAAGGTAGGTCCATTTTATTTTTATTGTTTAAAATAACAAACATGATTTGATCTTAGTATCTCATTTATTTACCCACACATCTTTATGCTTATATTGAATAGGTATCCTTTGTATGTTGATGGTCACTAGTCACTTAGTGTCTTTCTATGTCGTTAGTGTGCCTCATGTTTCCTAAAGTATTCTCATAAGATGCATATGCTATTATTTTTACATTATTTATTTCATTCCCTATAATCCTAATATTTTCCCTTCAGAAATATTATATTTTTCATTGATCACTCCCCCTAGGGATCCCATTTATGAGTTATAGTGTAAAACCTTGAATAAGACCAGGCCTTCCTCATAAATTACCAAATTGCCACATTAACATTCCAAACATCTCATTTAACATATTTTTAGCATTGATTACACGTCATTAGTATTACCTTTGTGAGTTCTAGTGTAAGACCATGGATAGGACTTGTCATTCCTCACAAAATTTTCTAATACCCATGTTATAATGAAAATACATGTGCCAAATTTGAGATAAGTAAAGATTGATTATGAGTTACACATCATTGAAATGCTTCCCATCTTGATATAGTATTTTTTATGATTAATTCATTAATATTTTACTTTTATCTTCTTATTTTCTAAATGCATGTAAGAACACAACCATTTTTTTAATGTTTTTCATACTTCCCAGCTTGAATTAGTGTGACCAATTTAAGTTCATTTTTTAAATTTTTTTTCTCTTTTATAGTTCCCAATATGATTTAATATGATTGATTGAATTAATTATTTTTTATATCATTTATATTTCATGTGATTTCCATTTTATTAAATTATTTTCATACTTCCCAACATTATATAGTGTGATTTTACTTGTTTTTATTTGGTGACAGTATTTTTCATGGTTTAAAAATATTTTTTCTCTTGTTTACCAATATGGTTACTAGATTATGGTAGCCATGTGTGCAGTTATCTCTTTAGCTAAGGCTTACAAAACCTATGCCTCTCCTACTCCCACCCTTATTAGTGGCTAAATTCCATATTTTCATGTATGTACCTACTTTGTGGCCTTCCCCACCAGTCTAAACCAACCTACCACTATTGGGGTAGATAGTACCAGATGATCGTCTAGCGTGGTGGGGTCGTATGGTGCCAACACATTATCTAACATATAATGGTGTGCTACCATGACTAGGTATCCCCATATAACCTCCTATATTACAAGATATGAAAAAACTAAACAATATAACTATCAAATCACATATACATCTAAAAATTTATCTACCTATAATCACATACAACTAGTATTCTATGTCAAATATTGAAAATTATAACATTCGTTACCAGTCTTGATGTCACCAACCACCATCTCCCTATTTTCCCATCCCTTAAGCATGATCTCTCCATATGACCATTTCCTAACAATCTCATCTATCACTCACCTCCCTATATAGGTAAAACCTAGAATCACCACTCAAGCACACTATAAACCTATTACCTTTATTAACCAGCTCTATCCTAGGTTGATTATCGAATCATCTTATGAGACCACCCTTAGTTGTGCTTGATATCATGAATGGTGTCTCAATTAGTGGTGTGTTCAAGGTGGCCATTGATCCTCCTATTTTGGTGCCTACTATGTTACCTATTTTACCCTTACATCCACATCCATACCCTCTCCTCCTCTAGCTATCGACTTTCATGCATGACTAGTCTATGATCTCACATGCCATGACTTGATCATTAGTCTCTTGATTGGCACTCCTCTTCCTCCTCTCCCCCTCAAATATCTATCATGTCATGTCCAAAACATAGGTAGTAATAGAGGAAACCTAGGTCTAGGAGTCCAAACTACCCTAGCAAATGTGCCACTGGATATGGCTCTACCCACCAAGTATAGCGGTCCAAGATTTACACTCAAGCCAACCTTGGTACTATAGTTACCCAAATAGGCCACATAGTATCAATGTGGGTGTATGGAAACCACATAATCTCCCATCATGTGATCATATAAAGTGCTGGCATGTGGGGAATGACTCATGCTACCTAATCCTATCTATATCTTATCACTTGAGGTAACCTATCATAGATCACATGGGGTAACCTAGCTAGGTGATACATTATGAACCTCTCATATATCCATACACTAATCAAAACCACTATTCCCATGTTCTTTTGACCTCTAGAAAGCATCCCATACATATCATACATGAGTTGGACCCACATGTCAGACCCAAAATCATATATCACCCCTAATCCAAAATAGACTTGCACAAGGCTATTGCATACAATAGTGCCTTATCATCTAACATGTGAAACAACACTCATGTTATCTTAAGTCTAATCATGTCATTCTAGATGTCTAAAATATATGTAATATACACATTAAACAAACTAGCCCTTAGCTCTAGGTATATCTTATCTAAGTGCATCACCTACTTGACTAGTGTTCATCACTCATCCAAATCATCAAGTGTCTTTGTGATCACTAGTGTCCCTCCTATAGGTAGTCCAATTAATTCATGGCTGTCCTACACTCTAATACTCACCTCTATGATATCCCCAACCACCACCCATCAAAATATATTGGTCAACCACTCTCATGCTCTGAGGAATGTGACAATGAGATCAACACTTAGTGGGATGCACTTCATCTCCATGATACCTCCTAGGCCTAGTGTAATTAGTCTTATTTTTTCCATGTCAATCAAATGATCTATCAAATTTGGTAAGCATGATGCATCAATTAATCACCAGTATCTCTAGTGCCTCTACAAAATATTAAAGAATAAAATATGTATTAGATCTCCATTTCATTTATAATCAAAGTGCATTCTTAAAATTTTCATAAAATTCATCAGGTTTGATTTAGTTTGTTCATTTGCTACTGAATTAACCTATTAAATACTAAATCAGCCCTATACTTCATCAAGGATACTAAATCAGCCCTACTAGCTTTATAATAATCAACCTCTATAGTACTAAGTTTGCCACCTTTGGTTTGCATTACTTTGTCACACTCCTTTCTACCCTGTAGTACTATATTGACAACTTCAAAAAAAACTAAGTTAGCCTAATAGTACTAAGTCATCCCCCTTCCTTAACTAACTAGGTTGTCTTACTATTACACATTTGGCCTATTGGTTTTCCTACCCTCTACAAACTAAGTCAACATGGTTATCTCTATTTATCCATAATGATGACTTTTTAACCAATTACCATAAATTCCTTGAGCATTTATTTGTTTGACTCCTTCCTACCCACTACCCTATTTGACCCCTAGTATCCCTAAAATTTCTTAGGATTCACTATGGTGTATAAGTTTTTTCTACCAGTCAATTTTTTATAATTCACTCAATTTGAAATAAAAATATTCAATTTTTTTTTATTTTTTAAATTACTTGCCTGTGTTTCACTCACTAAAACCACTAATCATCCTCCCTATTTTATATGTCATCTCATTACCATCATGGCTCTCTAGTCTCTCACTAGGTCTATTAGAGTTCTATTTTCCCAAAATAGTAAAAATACCAAATGAATTATTTTTCACCCTATTTATAATTACCAATCAAAATTATTTACCCTTCAAATATTAACCATTATATTTATTATTTTGATCACATCTTTGTCTATACTATCTCTTTTTCCAAACCATAATTTTTTCTAGAATTATGACATTATAGAGAATATTTTCAACTATTATATGTTTATATTGTAATTTTTTTGAGTTTTCACTCTTTTTTGCTAATCTCTATAGGTTCACCTAATGTTCCCTATATTGTATGCCTTCACATTTCTTGCATCTCCTTATTTATCTATAACACTAAGGTAAGTAAAGGTATAAGTTTTTAAATTTGATCCTTTCATTTATCTTATTGACTCCTTACTGCTCTTTATTCAGGGTTAGTGTTGTGTGTTGCTATATTCTTTTCTCAAAGAATCACCTCATCTTTCACCTACATGACATATGATGATATTTGAGTGAGGCATATGTATACACATAATATTTTAAAACTTTATCAATTATTGATGCTCTTTATCTTGTAGGAACTTGTCAAGTCTCAATATCTTTGAGTGCATGCCTTAAGGGGTGTACCTAGAAAGGGGCGGGCAGACCATTGGTGTTTCATAGGATTTTTGTTCCTTATTACCAATTTATATTTACACAAATATCTACTAAAAACATTATACTAACCTTTTCCTCCTATTTTTCACCCTCATCTAGTCATTTACCACATTCGTTATCCCTTCCCTAACCTAAAACCCTTTTTGATGGTTTATGTTATATTATTGGCCCCATCAACTTTGTATTCTCATTGATAAAACTTATTAGGGTCTAGGTCATCCCCTAGATATCATATATTGTGAGATAATTTTTTTTTGTTAATAAGCATATTAGGTTGATTGGGTCAACCTTGTTGGCCTAATATTTTGAAAAGGAAAGGGTTAGATCTACTTATATAAACACATCCAATTTTCAATTTATAAGAAAAGGTAAAAATAAAGATATATTATGCATCTAATTATACACCATTATCCTTGAGGAGAAATCTTAGCATTTCAAACTTTATTTGGAAATATGAATCTTATCTGTTGGATAAGTCTTTTAGATGCATTGATAGGTTGTGTAGCCTAGAGCTAATTTATCCTTGTCATCTTTACATACCACAATAACCTCTAGAAAAACATCTTGGCCAAGGGATATATTGAGGCTTGGTGGGTTCATCTTCAAAGGTAAGTATTCATAACTTTATAACTTATTTATAATAGTAGAAAAATATTCATTTGTACTTCCCTTCCATGCATTAGGATTTTATTGAATATGAAAACATAGGACCTAGTTAGGATTATTTCATAGTTTTTCTTGACTTGAGTCTTTGGAACCATCCTTGGTGAATTTATTGTGGTATGAGATCCCTTATCTAGGTCTAATAAATCCATCTTGGTCATGACTCCAAATATCTAATGTATCCATAATCTGAAGTGTAAGTAGGATTTATATTCTCTGATGTAGGATTTATTTATAGCTCTGATGCATTTCCCATTGCATACACATACTAGATAAATATAAACACACTACACACATACCCCTTAGTGTTGACTTGTCCCTCACAATCTAAAAATTACATATAAAAAATGATCCACATCCTAATGACTTTCTTAAATTCAATAATACTCTAGTTATTATAAATAATTCAAATATTATCCTATAATATCACATATTTTATTTCACATGAAACCCCCAATTACTCTAGCTATCACTTTGTTACAAAATAAATTCCAAGGGCATATATCTATTTATCAAAAATCCCTACTAAACATTTACTACAGTAATATAGTCATTGGCCACATTAACATTTTTTCTTGTGGGTTTAGGCAATCCTTTTGTCAATAATTCTAATCAAATATATTATTTGCATTCATACATTATTTCATAAAATATATAACTACATTGGCTTGGGGTCCATTTGGACTATGTAGGAAACACTCAGTCAATAAGGGTTTTCTGAGGATAGCTCAGCCATATCCCACTTCCCCAGTTTTTTCCTATAGGAATTTGATCTTATCTATGTACTTGTGTAGGATATGTTTTTGTTTTTTTAGGTGATCTACACATCCAAATGGGATCCACATAGAATCAGATAATATTTAGGTAGAGGAAGACCAACTCAAATTTTTAGATTGAGTGTATACTCAACATAGATAAAGTTGTAGCAAATAATAAGGCATTATAACCCTTTTTATCCACTACACATTTGTCTCATAAGAGATCAAAGCACTGTTTTAAATTAATATTATGCTTGTAGGATTTTATAATAATTTTTATATAGTCATAATTACCAAGTGAATAACATAGTTTGAATAAATCAATTTCCAAGGGCATCTCTCTAATCCTAACCCTAGTTTCCATTTTTAATAATTTACAACTTTTGTAAATTTTGTATATCACTATTTAATGTAAGATGCCATATTTATCTTCCTTTAAAATATTTCAAGTTTACATTAATTTATAGTTATTTTCCTTTTCTAAATAACTTTGAGGGTAAACATTTTGGTGAACCTTATTTTAGAATAAAATGCTGATTGTTACTTCATTTTTGTCTTAGGGTTTCAGATTAATTATATAAATTATTGACACTAAAATAATATATTCCTCAACCTTGGATATCATCCATAACATAGGATTCAATTTTTTTGAGCTTGGCAAAAAAAACATTGATTTTTCTTCTTGTCACCTATGATAAATACAGACAGAGAGTATATTTATTTCAACATTGGATTGAATTTTTCTATCTCCTATACACAATTTTTTATGGCCTTTTATTTTTGTTTTATTTTTTTCTATTTTTAAACTCATGTTTTATAAGTTTTAAAACTACTTAACTAATGTGTTTAAGGCATACATAGTGTTTTATGTACAAACATCATGGAGTGAGGATTTTATCCCAAAACTCATAGCCAAAGGGTAGAGCTAAACATGAACTTTAGTTTCCACTTACTTCACAATATATTAGAAATTCCTAGGATCCCCTTTTTATACTAGTAAGAAGCTATACCATATATATAATTTTATAGTGCAATAGTAAGTAGTTAGCTTGGGGAAGTTACTCTCAACTTACCCTCGAAACCAGGTTTAGTGGGCCATGGATATGGTTCTACCTTCACGTTTACTGCTATGAAATATTGGGCCAACATTTTATAATGAACTAAAAAGTATGTATGAGAGTCTATGAATCATTAAAAACCCTTATAGATCACCCTTTAATCCTTTAATTTTTCTTGCACCATCTTCTTAGATTATAGATTTTTGTGTTCTATCTTTTATACATAATCATAATTATTTTACTTCATTTATATACAACTGTCATAAATACTTTTATTTTTTTTAGATATTACATTTATAATGGTTTCATTAAAATAAAGTTTATCTTGTGTTATAAATTACATTCTTCAATTTATTGTAGAATTATCTTTTAATTTTCATGATGAAATCCCACATGTACATTTTTTGTTTTCATATAATCATGTTTCCAAGGATAGCTTAGATCAAACCAAGAAGAAGTTAGTTTTCATTTTTATAATATCCAAAGTAATGGTCTTCCATTTACTATACATGCATCTTATAATAACCATGTAGTTAATCATCAATGAGGTATAGGTCCTTATATATCTCCTTTTCCATTGTAAAATGTCAATCAAACCAAATAATTTGATATCCTAGATCAACTAAAGAATACTAATCCAAAAATATCCCCCGTAAATCTTTTTAAAATGACATCAATGTGTAAGTATATATTATATAATGATTTACACACTACACTTTTGCCAACCAATGTTGAACCTCATTATTTAGCCTCTATAACTAATACTATTAGATGTGTTGAGGAAAACATTTTCTTTAAAAAGGAAGACCTTCCTCCATGTCATATTGTCAAAAACTATTTAACCTTGTATATCCAAGTATTCATACAAAATAAATTAGTAAAATATGTGATCATTTATAATGGATATATCTTAAATAATTATAATATATCCTTCTTAAATTTATCAAGGATAACTAAAAATTATCTTACCCATTTTAATGTGAATATTCATTGATTTGAAAATATTACACATCAAGTACTTGGGTAAATCATACTGAATATCACCTTAGGCCAATGTAAGCTTCTTACGCTATGTCAACTTATACCTGATAAACATAATTACAAATTATTATAGTATGACCTTGGATCCATGACACCAATGTTATCAATTCTACCTTGCATGAATGTCTCAAATTTAGAGATATCAATGGTACATATTATGTGCCCTTTAGATCAAGAACCTTTTGATAATGTGTTATAGTAAATCCTATAGGTCCTTATATTCCTTATATAAAACCTTATTCTTGGGGTAAACTTAAATTTAATCCAAATATTGAGGTCCCTTCTCTTGAAAAACATTAAAATGTCCCTTTTCTTCCTTTTCATCAATTCATTTTAGGCTTAAATATTTATTAAAATATAATTTTACTATAGGAAAAGGACTAGTAAGCATGTTTAAGGTATTGTTGATCCTACTATGCCTTTTTAAAATAAAGGAAAAGTAGGCCTTGGTTATAGTGATTATTTTAATTCTCATATATATCATCCTACTAATATTTTCCCCATCTTTATATCCATTTCAAAAGAATGTTATATTATTCATAATCAACTCAACCACGTTTCAAAATTACCTTTAGTATATCTTGAGCTCATTAATGATTGTATTTCACCTAAAATTATAACATTAGATGAATTTTCAAATAATGAGTCTCTTTTATAACATCTTGGTATATATAAGAATATCCCTTATTTTCATCTTAATAAATGTTTCCATTTTGAAACTAAGGTGCCTATGTATTTGGGAGAAAGTGATGATTATATACCATAAACACAATCTAATGGCCCTCATACTATTCAAACTACTCAATTTATGGTAGTTAGTGTTGATTTGAGTTTTATGCACATCATAAATACCATGGTGAGGTAACCTCTAAATTTTTAGGATTGGTAAAAATATTTCACTCCAAGGCATGAGTTGTATGTTATTGGGATTTATAAAAGCCTATTGGTAGAATAGTGGTGGGAAATACAAATTTCTTACCATGGATGAGTCATATATATATGAACTTGAATTTAATTTGAGTGGGTAGAAGGATGACGGTTTTTACCAAGGTGGGTAGAATTATCAAAGAAACTAAAAAAGAAAGAGAAAAGAATGGTATAAAAGAGGCTTATAGACCACACAAGATGAAAACTCTTCAAAAATAACACTTGACCCAAGTTGGACAAGAAATTACAAAAACAATGTTTGATGTAAGCTACTTTATCACACCAACATTTAAACACAATTAAGAATCAAAAAGAAATAAAATACAATAATTTTAGACATGCAAAATAAAAGGTTTCCACATTTGTTAGATTGATATTTCACATATACAAGGGGGATTATAATTAACATGAAAAAGGCATTCAAATAAGATATAGATTAAAGCGAATAATTGTATTATAAAATCAAATCATAAACAATAAAATAACTAAGATATTAGAATGATAACATGTCCCACATAGTCCATAGAGTTAAGAATAAAAATTTGCACATCAAAATTAAATTAGCATAACTTATGAGAATTTCATATTAATTTCAATAACAATAATTATCCTCACTTTGGGATTGGGAGGTTCTATGTATATATAGGATTGGGATGGTGAAGGCATCATCTCTCAATTGACATCTAAGTTTACGAGTCCATAAATAGAAAAATCTCATATGAATCATGAAAATGATGCATGTACAATGATAATATTTAGAACATATTATTTAATTAAAAATAAAATGTACCTGTAAAGTCAGTAATTTATGAACTAAAGTTAAAAAATGATTAGAACATGTAAATACATATATATCATAATTATGATGTTGATGTGGCATTGCTAGTTGAAGAAGTTAATGGATTAAATAATGTTGTAGCTGAAGTACCCATGAAGGGTCTATGAGGGATTAAAACTTGCCTTGCACGAGTCTAAATGATCATAAATCCTAAAAATGGGCACCTTGAGTTATTGTAAAAACACTAACATCATTTTTAGTGCTAGGGACTAATCCATAAGCTTCCCTTTTTTAGCCCAAGTTCTTTAAATAATGTGTGTTGTATCAAAATCTTTATTTATGATATAAAATTTGAGAAAATAAGGTTTGAAGAGTTTGATAGCTTTAACCATAAACCTTGATTGTTCAACATTCTATCTCTTTAATTCTACCCCAATAAATTTATCTCTTTGTACCCTTTATTTATAAATATTAACCAATTTTAAAAATTCATAATTGGTTATGTAAATAGTAACTTCAACTTTTCCTTGAAGTTATTTGCACCTACCAAGAGGAGGTTATAAAATTTCATCATGTTGACTAAATATCCTATAGGATTGATCACATTAGTGACCCTCATGTCCTCAAAATATCTAAGGCTTCACTTTCATGATTAGAAAAAGTCCAAGTATAGTCTTCATTTGATTATGCCAATTGAAGAAGGCATCCCTTCTTAGAATTACATAGTTCAGGCATCAAGATACATCCATGTTGGTCATCAAGTTCAATCATTTGAATGCATTTAATATATAAAATTGAACCAATAAAATCAACCTCTTATCTAATTATCTCATTTGATGCCAAAACTTGGTTACAATCATTCTGTTTGATTAGTTTCTTGCCCTATAAAATCTAATGTTATTCAAAATGTTTACGAATTAATATTTACATTTTTCACATAATTAATTAATTCTAAAATATCATGTATAGTTTTTCTCTACTATATTATTTTATATTCTTCCTCCTTGTTCTCATACATTTTATTCATGGTCACACCATTAGAGTATAATAAAGTATATATATCTTCATTATACTCAATCGGATCATTGGGATTCCTCTTAGAGTTCTTTGATAAAGGAAAAAATTATAAATTTATTTAAAAAAATTATATCTTCCCTTGTGCTTAGATTCACCACCTTTCTCTTCCTCACCCTTTGGATGGTTCCACTCTTCTTATCTAACTAGATAGATACTGTAGGTAAATCTATGAGGAATACATTTTCTCTCTTATCCCTTATATTATGAATTTATTTTACCCATTGGGTAATAATGAGTTATCTTATTTCTTCATTTGGACATTGGTATTTAGATACATAAGGTGGAGGAGTAACAACAAGGGGTGTTATTGATGGTGGTGCCAATGATACACCTATTTTGATTGGGAAATGAAGAGGTGGGTAAACACCTCTCTCCCATGGTGATAGCTCCATGATCGGAGTAACCTCAATAATAAACCTAGTTAAGTATGGGATATTATCAAAGTTCATGGTAGATAAAGTCTCAAGTGATGACTAGGGAATTGGGATTTGTAATTGAGTTACCTATTTCTTAGGAATTGGTGGAATTTTAGGGTTATAAGTGAAAATCTTAACCTTGTTTTGAAAATGAACCCCTTTATTTGGGGCCTTTATTTACATTGAATGAAAAATATTGGGTTAATTAACATAAGTACACAAAATAATACCTAGGATAGATGGAAGAATGTCTACAGCTAGAATATTTATAGTAGAAATAGTTGATACAAGGAAATAAACTACCTTGCATATGTTATAACTTTATTTTTCTACGAGGATTTACTAATCCAAAGAGCTTGTAAAATTTCCTCCTTGTTTGAATCTTTCTAATCTCATGGACTTAACCTTCTCTAATTTTGATTTTTCATCCTCTGAAGGTGACACTTCACTCATTTGTGACCCTACTACCTTCGTTATTTCTACATATTCTTCCTCATCAATTGAATACTCAAATAATAGTATGACTTGCTTGGGATCCTCTTTCTCTATTTCTTCCTCTTCTTCCTCCTCACTAAGGAACTATTTTATAGTGAGAAGACCTAATAATGTCCTTTTATATAATTGATTTCCCTTAGAGGAGGTGGGAAGATATTTGGGATTCTTATGGTAAGTTATTATGGAGGGAGTGGAAGGTGAAGGAGATGGTGAAATAGCTAAAGGAAAAACAATAGTGTGAAGCATAACTATAGGTGGAGGTGAAGGGATGGTTTGTGTGATAATATTGGTGTGGAAATATGTTATTAGAGTTGGAATGGTAGGTATAATTTTAGGATAGGTATCCTCAGTAATGGTAGTGGGTATTGGTGAACATACCCAAGGAGACTTGGGAGAATTAGGAGCAGTTATAATAGATAAGAATTAGTCTTATAAAAACTTAGGGAGACTTACCTAGGTAATTTTTTTAAGGGGTAGTAGAGGTGTCATAATAATAATGATCTTCCTCTATCCATCTGAAGGAGGTGTAGACTTCTCCTTTGTTTTATGTTTCCACAAAATTTTATAAGTAGTGTCTAAATATGAATAAGGCAACAGAAGACATGGGAGACATTTTAAAATTACCTTCCTTATTTGAATGTTATATTAACTATGGATATTATATTCCCCTTATTTCAAGTTTTTTTGGTCCCCTATAGGATAGGAGGGTTGATCTTACTTCAATGAATCCTATGACTAGACTGGAGGCCACTTATGGTTTTATTCCCTTTGTGCCTTTTTTTGTAACTCTAAGATCATATTGAAGGGCTTGACCCCAAATCATATAAATAATTTTTTCATTCATCTTATTCTATACCTTTGTGCCATTTAAATCATTCAAAAATACAACATCATGATCATATTCTAGGTTATCATATGAAATGTTCACCTTTTTTATTCCCCTTAATGTATTAGAGGTATCCCCTTATCTTTTTCCTAGGATCTGATTCCCTAAAAGATGATACCTTTAGTTTGTAGCAATTATAGGAGTTTACAACTTAGATTAAATGTGAAATAATAAAATATTGTAGTTTCCCAATGCTTAAAGGAGTTTTAAATTTATAATCCAAGTGTTTCTAGCCTAACTCTTTATCAATGCTATTATAAATGATAAATGTTAATTCCTACTCTATTATTTTATCTAGATCATGGTGTTTTAGTACAAAATGGAGACATTTATGTGCCTTCTATGCTAATGATAGTGACATTGGGGTAATACCAGTAGTCCACCATTTTATCAATTCTTCTTCTTAGATTTTTAGATAACCTAGGCCTTAGCTTATGATAAATTTCTTGAAAAAATTGAGGATATACCTCATCACATATTCTTAAAATTTATTGTTTGTACCTATATATGAACATAAAATAATGATACTCTTAGATCATATTCATTAGGTATTCCCTTCATGGTTTCCACATTTGCATGTGGGTATTATAAATAGTACCTAATACTACATCTAAGAAATAGGACATCATATATAAATTTACATAAGCTGGATTCTAACCAAGATAAAATATTAATGTCTTCAACTTAACACTTATGATCTCTCCTAAGGTGACTATTTTATGAGATGCCAAAATAAAATCCAACAACATGGCCCACTCGACATGTATAAATGTAGAGTTGGAAAAAACATATAGTTAATTTAGGAGAGCCATAACTATCTTAATTCCTAGTCTAAACTTGATAATACAATTGGATGAAAACACTCCCTTCGGGTTTATCCTTCGGCCTTAAACCAACCATTTTTTAAACTTTCCATATATGGTATTTTTCTTGATCCAAACATTAGTTGAGATTTTGTTATACGTGATGTTAGGGAACCAAAGCCTAATATACTTATCAATTTCCTTACCAAGAATATAATAATTTTTTTCCTAATGTGTAGATAATCCCCATAAAATGTTTCATTGAAAACTAAATCTCTAAGTATGTCTATGCAAGGCATTACCTCTGGTTTTCTCACTTCTTGGTGGAGACATTGTGATTTAATGGGTCATATATCATATATATAATGATTTTCATTTATATAAATCTGATCTTATCTACAATATGGCATCATAGATTCCACTTTATCCCATAGTGTTGAGTAGTGAAGAAATTTAAAGTTTACGTCACTCTTCTTGAACATAGTATCCATAAATTCCTTACCTCAAGCACAAAAATATGCAAAAGGAGCCTGAGGATGACACTAATTTGAATAGGAGGCCATTGTTTCAACTTAAATGATGTAGTTATTCTTGTAAATAAACTAGTTCACTTTGGAAAGATCACTTGATAAAATTAGGTAATATCAAATGTTCAAAGGATCGAACTTACAATGCTTGATCAACTGAGTAATTACGAAATAAATTTCCCTTGTGTATATTTTTCATCTATAAATCTAAAATATAAGTTATTAATGCATTTGTGTGTTATGAATAAAAATAATGACATTCATATTTTATTCTTTTTTTGATTCTAATGTGTCAATGAGCTTTGGTGGGTTCACTTGCTTGCCAAATGGTAACATTTCATTAACTTTACATGTATAATCACCATGTTTGAGTAAGATGTCACTTCTTTGTTCCTTGGATCTTTTTATTTATTGTTGACCTTATTTATTATTCCCTCGATCATGTTTACTTTGGATTAGGACACTTATCTGATCTCTATTCAAACAAATATTTAAATTTGTACTTTTATTTTATATACTCTAAGGTCACGAGTTAATGTGATTGAGCCATGTGGAGAAATATTGGGACTAAAATAAATAGAGAGATAAAATCCCTATCCAATTGAATATTGGAAGTATGTATATCCTATAAGGTTCTAGGTAATGAAATTTCAATAGGTGGCATGATCTAGGAGACTTGGAGGGTTGAAGACATGGAGCCATAAGACCATGTAGCCCTTTAATTTGCTTTTATACTTCCAAAGTTATATTTGGATGAAAAGTGCAAATTTTCATTTTTTTGAAGCTCATAAGATTGAAACTAGTAGACTATTAATCATCATACTATACTAGTCCTTTAATGGTTTTGGTTAATGAGAATATGTTAAGTATCAAATGCTCAGAACCATATAAGTTTGAAGCCATTAGAATAAGGAGGTTAAACCTTTTAACCAATTGAATTTTTTTTGTAAATTTTCCATGTTCTTGGGTTCAAGAGAATACACCACATGGAATTTTTTCAAAGCTCAAAGAATTTAAGGACTTAGAATTTAATTTAAAATTTAAAGGATCAATGTAACATCATAATGTAATCTATCAAAATGTTTTAAAATATTGATAGTTTTTTAAAGTCATAAAAACTTCTTAGAAATCCAAATTGGCTCTGGGTGATATGATAACACCGCCTATCACAAAGCATGAGGCCCAACTCTAGGTGATTAAAAAGTCCTGCTCAGTTATTTTATGATCACATAAAACATGTACAGAAACTAGGATGAAAAATATAATAGTAACATTAGTTGATGAATCAATTCATTAATTTTGAAAATAACTAATGAAAACCCAAGGTTCAAAATAACTTAAAATGTCTATTCAAGATTTAATTTTCATGATTCAAGTTTATGTAAATTTAGACTCATGAGAATAATTAAATAAATTCATGTATACAAATAATATGAACACACATGATAGATTTAGAGTGAATAATAATTGCAAAGCATAGCACATATTAATTCAACATAGAAAGACATGATATTTATCTTGGGAAAACTTCAAAGAGGAAAAAAAACCTAGCAAGTGATTTTTCATTAATATAGAAACAATTTACCTCAATACAACTTCAAATTCTCACTTCTTCTCACCAAAGTCTTTATAAGCCTTTTTAATAGATCAAATATCTCACAAATATCAAGATATCAAGCTTTTATTCACCATAGGGTTAAAACCCTATTTACAGATTAATATGAAGGGAGGTGACCATTGTAAATAATGGGTCTAACCATCTCAAATAAATAAAAAATCTTGGTTAATTAATATCTTGAATAAACCTTCAGTGATTAATGTCTCGATAAAATATTTTAATGAAAACATAGTAAATAATTAAATAAATATAACATGGTTATTTATTTACATAAGGTTTTCACCTCATGGTAATAAATACATTATTATTATTATTTAATTAATTATTAGTATAGGCTAATGGTTAAATTATCACTTAGTCATTAAAAAAGCTCTAACACTCCCCCTTAATGCTAAGTGAAAATAAATGCCATATTCACCATAAAGGAATTATACTATGTGCAAAATTTGAAGGATTTAAAAACCTTCATCATGCCAAAAGTCACCTTTTAAAACAAAAGGAATTATAACCCATAAATTATTAAAAATTAAGTTTAGGCTAGCATGATTGTGAGATTACATCTCACTATTTCTTATGAAAAAATAACTAAGAATATTTGGAGCCTTTTATGACATAATGATCTCCATTAAAAATTATGCTTTTAATGTATTTGGGTACATAATTAAAACTTACACACAAAGTTATCTTAAATCAAATAACTTCCACATGAAGTTTTTAAAATGGTTTAAAAATGAGGAGTAACATATGGTTGTTAGGAGGTTGTATTGTCATGCACACTCCCCCTCAATGACAACTCTAAGAGGTCCATCATTTCATAAAATTGACCAAACATGCTACAACCAAGTGGCTTTGTGAAAATGTTTGCCACTTTTTCATCTATAAGACAAAACTATAGATTAATATCACCATTGAGGACTTTATCTTAGATTAAATATACATGAACTTTAATATGTTTAGTTCTTTGGTGTTGCACTAGATTTTTTGATAGAGCTATACAACTTTTTTTATAACAATGAAGGATGGTACTTTGAGAAACATCCAAATGAAGTTCTCCCAACAAATTTCATAGATGCATGGCTTCTTTAATAGGTTATATATCACTTCTATACTCTACTTCTGTATAAGAGAGAGAGACAGTAGGTTGCTTCTTGCTACTCCAAGTGATAACACCTGCGCCAAACATAAACACATATCAAGAAGTAGATTTATGATCTAAAGTATCACTAGCATGCTCATCATCATAATAAATATATAATTTACCATTATCAATGGAAGAATAAAATAACAGATAATTAATTATTCCTTTGATATAACGAAGAATCATTTAGCTAATTTACAATGATCCAAATAAGGATCTTGTATAAATATAGAAGCAACATTGATAGGATATGAAATATCTAGCCTAGTAATGGTTAGATAAATCAAACTTATAATAATCTATGTATATAAATTAGGGTTATATTTTTCACATGCAAGTTTAGGATCAATTTTAATACGAACATCCATAAGAGTAGAATAAGATTTACAATCAAACATGTTAAACTTAACAAGAAGGTTATGAGCATACTGTTATTGTGATACAATAATTAAATTTTTATCTTGAAATATAGTCATTCTTAAAATATAATGTAGAATGCCTAAATTAGTCATTTCAAACTTTTGACTTAGTTTATCCTTATATTTATGAATTAAACTAGTTAGATCGTCAGTAAAAAAAACATCAACATATAATATAATTATAATAAAATGACCATTTTCGATTTTAACAAAGAGATCATTATTTGAAGAATAATTATAAAAACCTAATTCTTTGGAAAAAGAATTAATATTAGAATACCAAGCTCAAGGATCTTGTTTTAGACTATATAAATATTTTTTTAACTTGCATGCATAATGTTCTCTATTAAAGTCAATGAAACCTTGAAGCTGAGTCATGTATATTTTTTCTTCTAAATCACCATGTATAAGTGCATTCTTGACATCCATTTATTAAGAAAACCCAACCATTCTCAGTTGTAAGGGAATTAAAAAGTCTAACAGTACTCATTTTTATTATAGGAGGAAAGGTTTCAACATAGTCAATCCTGAGTTTTTGAGTAAACCCAAAAGAAACTAATCTAGCTTTAAACTTGTCAATTTTACCAATTGAATTATATTTGATCTTATAAATCCACCTACAACTGAAAATATGCCTTTTAAGTGGAGGGACAAGATCCCAAATATGATTTTTAATTAAGATATTATATTTAGCTTGCATAACAACATTCCATCTATCATTTTACATGGCTTCCTCAAAATATTGAGGTTCACATTCATACATAGTCATTAATGCATTATCAAAATGTTGACTTCTATTTAATTTATTAAGATTATCAAGATTAGAAGATTGGATTAAGGATTCTTCCCATTTAGGACTTTTAGATTGAACATGAAAATATAGGGGTTCCTCAGACTCTAAGTTATCCATAAATGGATTAGCTTCTTCAATGGTATCCATTTCATCACAAGGAGAAACATGAGAGTTAGGTTAATCAATTGAAGAACACTGAGGAGGATCCATAGAGGGCTCACAAAAAGATTTTTTGAGAATAAGAACATTCCTATTCTCAATAATGTGATGTTTAGAGGGATCATACACTCTAAAACCTTTTGTCTTACCTCCATATTCTATAAAAATACAAGAATAAAAAGTGGAGTTAAGTTTATTCCTTTTAAATTTAGGGACAAAGAAAAAAGCAAGACTATCACAAATCTTAAGATGAGCCACACTAGGTTTCTTCTTAGTCCACATTTATAAAGGGGTAGACAAATGCAAAGCTCTAGTAAGGACTTTATTCAGAATATGAATAATAATGTTCATAGATTTGGCCCATAAAATTTTAGGAAAATTTTTAGATTATAGCATAGTCCTAGCCATTTTTATGATGGTGTGATTTTTCTTTTTCTCAACAACATTTTGCTGAGGGGAATAGGGAGTTGTTAGTTCCATTTGAATACTACAACTAATACAAAAATAATCAAACTCTTTAATAACATATTCCCCACCAATATTAGTTCTTAATCTCTTAATAGAAAATTTAGATGCATTTTCAACATAAGATTTAAATTCTTTAAACTTAGATAAAACATCATATTTATTTTTAATGAAATAAGATTAGGTCATTTTAGTATAATCATCAATACATGTAATGGTATATAAATAACCATTAAGAGATACAACTTAAATAGGTCCTAAAACATCACTATGAATTAAATATAAAGGATGATAGGAATTCACATCATTATTCTTGTGAAAGGGGTTAGTATGTTGTTTACAATGTAAACTGTTGTCCCCAAAAAATGCCACTCATTTTTGGGACAACCTACAAACTATTTTGGCCTCGCACAGACTAGAATTTCTCTCTTCCCTTCTCAAAATTTGTTCTGAGCATTCAAATTCATCATTTTTAAGTTTTTTCCATAAAGGGATTCACAGGTTCAATAGGTTAAAAAGCTTCTACAGGTGAGTTCAGTCAAAAGAACAAGTTTCTAACACTTAGTCATTTCCAAGATTGGTTTGGTGCCTCAGTTCAATAAAAAGAGTTCAATCAGCAAATGATAAAGAACAAAGGCTTGAACCATTAAACTTTGAACCACTTTGGTTCAAAGGTTCAATGGGTTCAATGACCAAGTTGGTTCAGTGTGGTTGGTGCAAAAGATCAAAAAGACTTAGCCAAATAATGAAGAATGAACAGATTGAACCATTGAACCAAAGTTGTTTCAATTAGTTGGTTCAATCGATAGGTTCAAGGGGCCACCCCAAAGTGAAAAAGGCAAGTGCCCTTGTGGAGGGCAAGCAACATTGGTTTGAAGGTCAAAGAAAAGATAAAATTCCTTTAGATTTGTTTAAAGGCCCAAAAGGAACAATTCTTTCAGACTTTTTGTTTGATGGAAATGATTAAGTGAAGAAGGCTAAATGAATTCACTCAGGAAGAAAGCCTGAAGAAATTAAAAGGAACAAATGGCTAATGAAAAGAAGCTTTCTTTTAGAACTTTTGTCCAAAGGAATTCCTTCAGACTTTTTGTCCGAAGGAAAAGCCTAATGGAAAAAGCCCGCCGAAAAAGCAAGAACCCACTGGGAAAGTTGAAGCTTAAAGTCTTCCCAAAAAATCCCAAAGGGTAGATACCCTTGCAGGGGACACTTGACGTCAGAAAAGGGACCTTTTCCAAGCACCCAAAGGGACACCTTCCCTTCAAGACATTCCAAAGGTGAACAAAGATGCAAAAAGGAATCTTCAAAGACTTAGATAAAAAGGGCTTCAAAGGATGAATTGAATGAACAAATTGAACCATTAAACTGAATGGCTCAACTGGTTCAAGGTTCAAAGGTTCAACCAAAGCTTAGAAAGATAAAGGAATCAATGATTGAGCAAGACACAGAATGAACCAATGAACCAATTGAAATTTGAACTGAAAGAGTTCAAAGTTTAATGGTTCATAGGTTCAAAAGTTCAAAGGTGGCCTTAGTCAAGAGAGAAGTAGCAAATAAGTGGTTCAATGGATTGTTCAACCAAAGAGCAGGAAAGTGATTGAACCAAGAAGGGATTGAGCAAAAGAGATAGAATGAACTAATGAACCAATGAACTTTCATAGCTTCACAAGTTCAACATGGTTCAAGCAGTTGGCGACCATTGATGGCCCCTTAGATGTCAAATTTAAAATGAGGGAAAATATGTGGAAATTTGAATAAAGCACAGAACTTAAAGGAAGAACCAAGTGATAAAATTAAAAGAGATCTAGAAGATTTAAATTTCTACAAGGAAGAGAAGATCAACGCAAAGGACCAAAAATATTTTCAAAAGAATTATTTCCAGTAGGTGAAACAGTGGATCGAGTAGACTTAGACTTTTGGGCACACCAAATAAAGGATGCAAGCCTATTTTTATTCCATAAAGTAATGGAAAAATTAGATAGCTATGTAGATATCAATAAAAGGACCAGACAATCCATACTAAAGAGACATATTAGATGAAGAGACACGCCATAGTTATGACAGTGCACTATTCTCAACATGGTCTCTCCAGATAGGTCTGAAGGTGCATTGAAGACATTGACTGTAGCATGGGCTATCCCATGAAAAAAGTGCCAATATTTGCATAGTTGCTATAAGTTTGTAATATCTCTCATTTGTAAAGGAGACTTTTCAATTTTACAAGAGTGAAACTCTACCCATTTTGAAAGAAGAAGACTGAGACTTTGAGCTCAGATTATAATTTCATTTCATTTTATCTAAATGAGAAAGCAAGTTATTTGTAGATATTGTGTTGTTTTGGCTTGTGCTACTTTAGGAAATTGTTCTTATGTCTATTTCCTACAAGTATTCTTATTTATTTAATTTGACAAGCAGAATTGGTGAAGGTAAAAAGGGAGGTGTCCTGGAAACAACTTTGTGCTTTCACAATTGTTTTCAATGTTAAAATGTGGTTCAACAAAAAATCCAAGATAAAAGTTTTTGGGATCTTAAACCTAGTTATCCTGTGGGATAAATATCATGATAAAAAGTGCCAAAATGACAAGTTCACTCCCTTATGGAATAGACCATATCAAGTGTCTAAGATTTTAGGTAACAATGCCTTCCATTTGAAATAATTTATAGGTAATAAATTAGCCTTCTTAGTCAATGGGTGGTTTTTGAAACACTAATTCATGGCCTCTCCCACTTAATATGTATATAAGTAATGTTATATTCTATGGTAGAGGTAAAATTAGAATATGTTTTACTAATTTCATATTTAGATTTCCTACTTTTTGTCTTTCACTATTGTTAGGGTAGTTTTTGTTCTTTCTAGATTAACATTTCCCACTTTCAACATTTTTTTTTATTAGATCAACCTTTCTATTTCATAGAGTGGGTGTCTTTTTTTTAGATCATCATAATTTAATCCTTCTTCAATGATCAATTTATTATCCAATCTACTATGCTTCATATACAAGTTTGAGGTTATATACTAAATCCACGAGGTCAGGTCCAAAAGGGAGAGTAAGTGAAGCAAGAGCCTATGTGGAGTGCATAAATTGGTTTATTTTTAAGTCAATGGTATAAAATTATATTTTATAGCTTTAAGATTTAGATATGTGATAAAAAAATAGACTCTATTCATACCAAAATTTAATACTTTTATCATGTACATAAAATTTGCTCTCATTACTACATGAAATTTAATGTTTTTTAATTCCTTGGGTCAAGTAGATTTTCCATGCCAATACATTTTTTGAGGTGATGAATATTGATATAGAGGCCACTATTAGGGACATTTAAAAAAATTAAATGTTGTTTCTCCCATACACGAGCTCATGGTGGTTCTTGACCCTTTCTTCCCATTCATATTCTAAAAAAAAGATGATCAATGCATCCTAAAGAGTGATAAAATAAACTTAAATAGTAATATAAAGGTCATAAAATAATTACATGATGCAATAAAATAAATGTATCACTCATCATGTATGTTTATAAAGGGAGAAGAGGGGGCATCAATGGTAATTCTATCGATGATATAAACACCTAATTGGCAATAGAGAAATGCTTGAGGTAAATTTTTTTTGTTTACACTTCAAGGAAGAAATTTTAAAGCCTAGAATTTATTCTAAATATTTTATAAAATTTTTGAAACAGATATAAAATAAAATCACTTTATGACACATGGATCCAAGGTATAAGTAAGGCTAGTATGTTGCATGTGGTTTTGGGAGTGTTGTCACCAAATCTTGCATCCTAGAGGAGGTTGTTAAATCATATTATAATATTTTGGAAAAATTTGAATACTTACAGGTATGTGGGTTACCTATAGAATAAGTAGACCTCTAGGTTTAAGGGCTAGCTCCCTGAATTTACCTTTAAGTGATTATCACCTACACTAATTGATTGCTTGTGGGAAAAGCGATAGAAGTTTTCATGAAATTAAAATAATATAAGGGGGTGATTCACCATGGATATTTCCATAATATAATCATACCCCTTGCATTAATAAATAATAACTACAACACTACCTTCAAATTCCTAAGATATTCTAACATTGGTATTTCAATATAGAGGTGATATGCATAAGAAAACTAAAGGTAAGTAGACTAGAGGTTAATTTGTAGACTCAAAGTACACTTTAAAACTTAAATAGAGAAAAAAAAACTCTATATACACTCTATATGACCTATTATAATGAGACCTTCCTGCACTAAACATGGAAGGAGAAAGAGAAGCAAGGATAAAATATTATCACTAGACCTCAACATTCATCACTTCACATAATTAGAAAAGGTATTTATGAACTCAAAACCAAATTTATTTTATTATTCAAATGAAAATTATAACATCAAACTAGAAAGGATTCACCATACCAGGTGTGGTATTATAAATCAAGAGCCAAAATGGCTAGTACTTATAGAATGTGAGAAAGGAGAGAGAAGAATGAAGCTCAAGAGTCATAATAATAAGTGTCAAGATGAGAGATGGAGTTATGAATTTAGGAAAATCAATTATGAAATACAAAATTAAAGGTATTTTTTAAAAAATATCCCTTCTAAGAATAAAACTCCCCAAATTTGGCATAGAGGTCTCTTAATAGGCTTCTTGAAATTACCCTTAGCATTGGCTTCTTTTGAATGTTACAAAACATACTAGGAATATATGCCACATATGAAATATGATGAGGGAGTTAAGGAAAAGATATAACATGCATGATATGTTATAATAATCATTAATACTATTTTGGACAAGCATTCTCACTATCCACAATCACTACCATCCTTCTTTCAATATTGTCTTCACAATTGGCACGAAAATGCTTATCAATTATTTAATATAATACATATAGGGGATGGTATGACACCTATAAAGAGTCCTCATATATTATTTAATATAATACATGTAGGGGATGGTATGATACCTATAAATATTCCTCATATACTAACATTCATTAGGAATATCTTAAAATTCCTCCCAATTAAATTTATCACATTCTCACTTGGTGATCACCTTTTATTCACTATGGCAATTTGTACTTAAAGTGAAGGTGTTTTCATATGAACTTGTGTGTTTTTTTGAAGTAATAAATGGATATGTAAAGTTATGTGAGGTCTAATTATCCTCCTAAATATATCATCATCTAATTTAAATCGTGTACAAAGAAAACATCTTGACCTTGGTTTCTTAATCCACTCTCTTAACTAATGCTTACTAGATCAATTCTTTATGCAAAATTCTAGGCTTCAATTTTCTATTAGGAAGACTAAATTAGTTTATTATTTAATATAGGGTATCATCACCCCATTAATTCCTTTTCATAACCATATAAACACATTTAAACACTCTCAAGCACTTCTTAAGTTTCAATTCCATCCTCATTCATAATTTTGCCTCTTAATACACAGTCGTATTAGCCAATTCATAGTCATTAATTAATATTATATAAATAAATAAAAAAAATTAAAGAAAAAAATATAAATTATTTTTTCTTATGACTAAATAGACCCATGTGTAAAATCTTAGGTCTTGAAACTACTTCCAACTATGATTAGGCTTCTTTTCTTGACACAGTGAAGAAAGACCATACAAATAGTACTCATTTAGTCAAAATCACCTTCATCAATTAGATAATCCTAAAAATAGTAGGATTACATATTTATAGAATTTTTTAAGGGTTAAAAATCCTAGAAACACTTAAACACTAGTTTAGGATTTTTGTGCAATTTGTCTCAACTAAGAGGCTTAAATTTGTTCTTTCATGAATTATATTGAATTTAAAGACTTGAAAATGGTTTTATTAAGTCTATCTTACCTTTTTACACGTTATCAAAACCTCAAATGTTTCTTTTTGACCAAATGTTCCACTTTTCCTATTCAAAACCTACTTGATTATGTAGTGAAATGACATCCAATAGGTCTATTTGTAGTTATGAAAACTATTGACACATTCTTGATCAAATTATATGTTATTTCAATAGTGAATTGAGTCAAACATAGTTAATAATTTTTTATTCAACCCTTACCATTGATTGAAAAGACCCTTATTTTTAAAAGGTCGGTCACAGTTCAACCAATGTTACTTTATACAGGGGACAGGGGTTTATAGAACATTTTTATATACATTCAAAACACCCTTAATTATTTATTGAAACTTATAAAATAATAAAACAAAAAGAATCTATAGGGAAATTTGGAAACAATATTCAAGCCTCCTTTATGCATTTCATTATAACTTACAGTCAATTTGACAAACTGAATACTATAGAATAGGGTTCTATTTGTTCATCCCATAAACAAGATTTCTTTTTTTGGTATTCTTTGATGAAACCTTCACAAAGTAATAATTATAAATTATGGAGCATTAGATATAATAATTCAGTCCTCATTTATTTTCAAATTTAACAAACACTATCTGCATATTAAAAGATCAACACCCAAGAATAGGGTATGCATACAACTTGTTTGAACACCAAAAATTTATATTGATATTCTCTATAGTCATAACTTAAATCATGTTACAAAAATCATTCAAGAAATTTTAGACTATTGATAAAATTTATTTGATTATCTTTAAAACATTATATAGCCTATAACATTTGTTTTGTTCTCACCATCAACATGTTTTTTTGTTTTCTTGGATTCCTCCAAGACTCTTGCTTAATAATTACATGAATTTACCTAAAATCATACTTGAAACAACTAAAAATTCATTATTTTATCATTTTCAAACACATTCAATTGTTTACAACAATAAAGACCTCAAATAGGGCTTCCCAACTTTCATTATACAACAGAGTAGTCATCAACATTTATAATTTCCATTTCTTCGTACAAAAATTATTCCATTACCCTCATTAATCAATTTATTTCAAATTTAATTCACATGACAACATAAAAATTGACTCCCTGTGTGCCTACAAAAGTACATAACTGATTCTTGATTCCCTTTTTCCCACATACAAGTCTCTTCCTCGCATTGCATTTTCATGATTTACAAAGGAGGACCTATATGGAACTATAATATAATAATCATGACATTATATGGACTTATAAAAGTATGAAAACCATTCTCACAAGTTTGTTTAACATCTTACCACCTTTAAAAGCACATAAAAGTACTTACAAAAGCTCATTAAGATTCAAATTTTAAATAATGATTTTGGTAAGAAACATTCATATTTAACTTCTATGCACTTATCAACCATCTAAAATAAATTTATGGACTTCCTAAGACCTACATAAACTATAAGCATTATACAATACCAACTTAAGACCAAAAATGGATCAACTTAGGCTCATCATGGAATGCACCTACATCATCATCTCTTGAGACTCCTCTGTACCTTCAAAATAGACAAATCTATTTAAAAAATATATTTTGTACCCTATTCATACAAATAGGGTACCAAAAATATATTAGGAATGGTCCTATGGAATCTATCTACATGATCAAATCATTTCAGTGACCAAAATATCCCTATTGGATGCATTTCCTTCCTTTCCTTTCCAATCAGGACGAGAACAGGGTTTTAGAAGGTTTTAGGTAGTTCAAACGCTTAAGGATTGGTCATAAAACTTTGACATCTAATACTCAAAAAAATTACCCTAAGACCTTTTTTATGACCCTCTCCAACATATCATAACTCTTAAAATCCCTATGCTATATTTTTATACATATATGAGCTTCCAAACTTGGCCTCTCTAGTTATTTCCTACATTTTGTGCACCATGGGTTGTTCTTGAGCCAAGAATATGGATTTTTCATGAATTTATATGCAAAATAAAGGTTTAAACACACCTTATAACTCCACATGAAGGTTATAAAATTACTTATACTATTTACTTGACCCTATAATTGGTATTGGACCCTCTTTAAGGATTAGGCCTAGTCAAGACCTAGTAGGTTTATACTATATACCTATGGGTTTAGGCCACCATTTCTAGATTATATCACAATGTGAGGCCTTTTTCATGTTAATTAATGTTTAATTTAACTTTATAAAAATTTATTTAATGTTCTCAATAACTCCTAACTCACCTTCTTGCCTTCCTTGTGAAAAACTAGCAAAATATGGCTTTTTGGGAGTGCCCTTTATCTGAGATAAAATAGAGGGAACTTACCCTATTATACCAACTAAGATAATTATATGGGGTGTTAATTAGGTATTAATGACCTTATGTAATAATTTTTAGATATATATCACATCAATAAGTCATCTAATTCCTCAAACACCCAAATATAGACTTCTCAAGCTTGTTGACTATGTATCAGGCTAGTGTACTAACTATACATTACATGTTGAACTCTTTTGAAATGATTCCCCCTTTACATGTGATGAAAATATCATGAGATGGTATTTATAAATTGTGAAAGTGTACTTAAAATATATTCACCATCCCAACCACTGATAAATTCCTTAATGTGTTCCTTCTACCTTGACAAGCCTAGTTGGTAAGTTATGAAATTATGTTGTTTGCTCAGAAAATGACATACGTGTAGGTATATACTATACTAAAATGTATTTTTAATTATTTAAATACCTTATTATAGTATTTAGAGTTCATATCATAGTTGACCCTACCCATATTATTCCTTGAGTGAGATCAACACACCCATTATTTAGTCCAACTTGCATTGTCACATACAGTCAACCTGTAGGAGTCTATTATAAGGGAAAAAGAGGTCCTATAGGTTGTGATATGGGTTGAGACCCCATATTATAAATTATCTAAATGTTATTTAAACTAATAGTACCATTTCAATCCCAAAATATTATTTATATGTAGATTTATGCCTTCATCAGGTCTTATATCACCACAAGGCCATTTGAGGTTCAAAATACTATAGATAACAGTAAGTCACTGCAATGAAATATTGCATGAGTTGTGAGCTCTCCATCACCATATATCTTTGGCCAGATGAACCACTTAATATGTTAAATTATATCCCTTATGATAGGGCTTCATGATGAAAATGTTTAGACCTACCAAGACCTCATACGTTTTATTGTGGTAGGATTGAAATAAGGGTAAAAACCCTATTTTGGAAACTTTAAGGTAAATGGTCCCTAAAGTTACTTAATCAATGTAGGAGCCTAGTTTCAAGACTATTTTACTCTCAATGAATTCACCATATATTTATATTTCACCCTTAGTATATCAAGACCTTATGGAATGTCCAAACAAGTTTCAATATATGCCTTCTAATTGTTTTGTTCTCTATATGAGTCACCTGTAGGTGCAAATTATAGGATATAGGGTAGTGAAGGTGAGAACTTGAAAATATTCATAATAGATGAACCTATAATTAATATCAGGCCTCAATAATGTCTTCAAATTGATACTTCCCATCTTGAATGACTTTAAACTAGTTTCAAAATCTTCATTATAATATTATTAGTCTCCTATGGGGCACTTGTAGGTGTCTATCAGTGATATAGGACTATGTATAGAATTTACATTGGTTGTCCTAGAGTTTTATATGACATTTGAATGGCTTGGATTGATTTATCATGTTTTAAGAGTTTACCAAAGTCTTTAAACTCTTCATTATATTTATTTTACTATGTTCAAAACTTTTATTCACCTCATTCACCTAATTATAGGTGAACACATGCAAGGAACTGACTATGTTGGCCTTTCTTGGATTTTCACTTCCCATAGATATGTATTGGGGAATAAAAATTCTTTTAGAGGCTGATTATGATGTTTTATAGAGTTTAATACCATATCAAACTTTATTGAAACCACTATAGGAAAGGAAAACCTTTGTAGCTGATGAACATGCTTGCAACATAACAATGAAGCTCCAACGATGATAAACTAAGATGTTTTGATCACAAACCACCTCCACACATGTAACAAAATATGTAAACCATGAGATAAGGATGCTGACATATTATATAATTAATTTCATCAATTATATTATACAAATCAACACAAATAAAATGAAAACGTTTAGGGTGTGGGGATTAGTATGTAGAAAGGAGCATTGAAATTCCTAACATTGGTTCATAAAGTATAAGAAACCAATGTTAAAAATCATACCATGAATATAAATTAGAATAAGGGTAATAACATCCCATAATATAATTTATCTCAAATCAACTTCTCTAGTTCATACTCAACTAAAATCAGTTGGCTACTTTTACATGCCTAGTAGAGCGATGGAGAAGTGAAATGGTTTAAAGATGTTATTTGGAATTTCAAATCTTACCTAGTGTCAAATTGAGTTCATGAGAGCTAAAGAGTCACTACAAGGTCCTCCACATTGACACAACCTCTATATAAGTCATATAACTTCCTAAACTTCCTCCTTCCTAATTATTTTCTTGATTTTAACATAGTATGTATAAGTTTTTAATCTAGTACTAACATGACTAATAAGGACCTAAAATAAGGGATTTTGAGAAATAATTTGACACATTTCTCTACTTATGAAAATTGTATAACCTTATTAAATGGCTTAAATATGACCTCTTATGACATGAGATGGTAGAACGACTAAAAGTTGATCATGACAAAGCTAGCGATGTACCAAATGACCCCAAATAGGACCATGAACCACCTCATAAGGAATTATAAGATATTATATCAAGTTATGTAGTATATGGAGTTGACCTATATTGACTTGTGGTCAAAATAATCAACAAGGAGTCTCTTTCATATTTTTGGTTCAATTACCTTTTTATGGTATGATCCATGTTTGATTTATAGTTACTAACCAAATATATTTGGTTATTTAATAATTGGGAATTCTACCCTTGTGAGTCACCATTTATTGTCTCTGAACATACCTCGTTAATTTTTTTAAACAGGAATGGACATTGTCAAGTAGACTTTATTTTTTTAGGATTGATGGGGAAACCTAAGTTTGTTTCTTGAAGATAAAATTGAAATGATGGAAATTTTATTAATAAAAACCAAATATATGATTAGGCTTGTCTCAAGTTACATTTATAGACTTTTGTTTATTTTGTGCATGTCTATAATTTTTTAAAAAATTCTAACAACTCATTAAGTTCACTTGTTTATTCCAAAAGCATTTCAAGTTTGCCTCTTTTAGACTAACCAACTTATGTGTTTGTCAAAGTATTATTAATTTTCATTATAACTTGTGAAGATTGTTATCTACTTTTAATTATTTATATTTTTTTCTTAGACACCTATCGAGTCACCGAATATTACCACATGGCATTCACTCTCTCTTTCAAATACCTAAAGGCAAGTGAAGTATGCATTATACTTCAGTGTTCTAAGAGCTTTTATGCCTCTTAGCAACAACCCAGTAGTGTAGAGATTTTTTAACACTTATAAATTTATAAAAAAATAATCCCAAGAAAGTGGATGGTTAAGATAATTCCAAGTGTTATAATGCCACCCATGTAATGATTGGTACATTGAATTTATAGTTTATAAAAGTTTAGGTCCAAGAAAGTGATAAAAACCATCCATATGTCATAATCCTACTCACCTGAAAATTGAAAGATTGAAGTTTTAGTGTGATAAAGATATAATTATATAAGAGAAGTGATAACCATCCACGCATCATGATCTTACAGACCCACCACTATCAAATCATTCTGAGAACTCTCTAAGTCTCTTGAGAAAGGAGAGCATTGAAATGTTGTCATGTATCATCATCTCATTCACCTAAAAGTTTTATAGTAATGTAAGGGGGTATGACACTCTTGGTACAGTGGAACCATAATCGATCTTCGTGTGTGATGATCTTACAAGATCAATGTATCAAAGATAAATGTAACAAAAAAGAAATAACCAAGGTAAAAGTAATGTAATATTTTTTGAGGAAGTGAAATATAGCCAAAACTCAAATAAAGATGATAATGCACCTAGAGTAAAATAAATAAAATCCATATGGTGTTGAGGACCACAAAAGGGAATGACACTTCATCGGGCAAATTAAAAATACAAAAATAGAAGAAAACAAAGAAATCTAGGGCCATTGGTTCCATTTTTTGCACAAATTGATTGAATAAGTGAAATTTAGTACAGGTAAAAAATAAAAAGGCAAAATATGTGATCAATGAAGTCAAATTAAAAATACAATACATATAATGATTAGTTACTAGCTTAAACTTGAGCTCTATTATAACCAAAATATTCCATAGTTTTAGAGATTTGGATGTCTTATGTGCAAAATAATGGATTCTAATTTACACCTTCTAACACCCCCCTTTGGATATTCCATTTTAGGACTTGAGTAGTACACAAATATAAGGTTAGATGAGGTTTCCTTAAACTACAAATTCAAACATTATTATATTAAATGGGAGGAAGTTAAACTATAAAAACCATATGGTCTTGAATATTAACTCTTAGCTTTTACACAAAGATATAAAGAATACTTGGTGTAAATATAATTAGTAGGCCTACATAATACTATGGAAAAACCCAAGGTAATGCCTTGCATTGATCTATTATTTTATTTAGCTATAAATGGCCAAATTTTTAGAAAAATCCTATATTTATACCAATGTAACACATAAACAATGTATATTAGTGGGACTTCATTTGAAAAATACTATAGGCCCCCTCCCTAAAATGGACTGTAATAAGTCCCTACTTAACTCATGGACGTATGCAAACAATTTAACCAAAAATTTATGGGAATGGGCTAGTGACCCTACTACCTTCACAATCACTATTTTTTCTATCCCCATTACCATATATAGGCCTAGAATTAGGATTTTTATGGCTTTTCTAAACCTAATTTATGGTTTCCCAAGTATGACCTACATCAGTAAGGTTTGGATTCCCATATTGGATACCATGCTCACTTTGACCAAGGTCATATATATTAGTAAGATACTTAGTTTGAATTTGATCATCCAAGTCTTTAATTCAATAAACAAACTAGATTTAACTTCTATATGATGTCTTATTTGGTAGATGCCATAGTAGGGACTATTCACTTAGATTCTGAGGAACCTTGGGAGCCATCAACTGAGTATCTTAAGACCTAAATTTACATGGAATTCAATATTATTCATATATTACATGTCAAGAAGAATATGACTAGAGTGGATTAGACCATCTATATAATGGTATACCAAGCCATTTATGGCAAGGACATGCCCATATTGCTTGATCAAATTAGAAGAACCATTAAAAGGATTGGTGACTATTAGCTCTATCCAGACTAGTCATTCAAATAGATTAAACTAGGGCTCCTATTTGTATCTACCTAGGTAAGTCCTAGACAAGGTGGGATAGAAGGAAATTACATCCAATCTAGTTGATTATATAGATGCTAAAATAATAAGTGCCAAAAAGGGATATATCCACCCACATCCCATTAACATTGGTAGGATCCATTACACTAGATAGGAGCATTTTCATCTAGTGGGTAAAATTAGAAAACACTATAATTTTAAGTGGGAACCTTACAAATAATGGGATATAATAAAAAGGATTAGGAAACACATAAATAGAGTTAGGGGGAAGATGAATATTGATTATGACAACACATCATATCCATATGATGAAGTATTCATTAATTATTTGAATGATATAGAGGTCTACACAAGAATTAATAGGGTATATGTTGATGATGATAGCTAGGCACATGAAATATCATCCCAAAAACCATCGTAGAAGAGGATAGGAGAATTGAGGAAGAGAATTGGGTTTCAAAACCTCATTAAGGATCCTTCCCATAGGTCAAAGCTAAAATACAATAACAAGATGGTCCATTAGGATAAGCACCTATGGGAAATGAAAAAAATTATACCAATGCCTCTTCAACATCCCATCCCAGTGGTTACCATTATACAAACCACCCTAGTGTCTACCCTTCCTCAGCCAACTACCAATACACTAGGTCTCATAATTATAACTTATTATATGGGGGATATCATAAAAGTTTCTATTTCCTCCAGTCATGGTAGTTCAAATGGTGAGTGTCATATCTTTACTCCCTCTTATTTCTAGTTTGGATCCATTCACACCCCTATTCCAAACAATTCCACCAACACCTCTATCAATATATCCTTCTCATAGATAGGTATCCACTTACCTAGGTTCATCCATTGTAGTCATAGATACTCTCACCTCATCACCACCTATTTACCCATCAAATTATACTCCTACCAGACCCTAGATTGTATATAAGAGAAATTAGGGAGCTCCTTTAGATTCCCTTAAGGGTTTTCCAACAAATGAGACCTCACAAAAAATGTTAAAGGGAGGATTGGATAAGAAAAGGTTCTAATGAGGTAAAATCTTAGAGGTGACAAATAGTTAAAAGTAATAGTTTAATGAAGAGGAATGGGAGGATAAAATATAGACATCATTGTCTGAAACCATTAGTGAGACCACAAAAAGTGATCATGAGGATGAATGGTTACCATAGGAGACTCAGTTGAGTGATACTAAGATCCTAAATACTAGTTCAGTCTTAACTAAATTACTTTAAGATCCAAATGGATACAAAGAAGATGAATCAAAGTCTAAAACACTATCTTCTACACATGGGAAATATGTGAATCTATCTCCAAACTTGGTACCCCTTAGCATAATAATGACACTTATAGTAATTGTTCCATTCATTATTACTTCTAAATTGGTAATTACATAATCTCCTCATTCCTCACCTATTTTTACAACTACTATTCTTGTTAATACAACTATTGTAACACTAATTCTATAAGCCCTAGTCCTATCACCTATGATCAAGGCTATGTCACCCCATGCAAACTTTAAAAATACCCTACTAGAGTTGATTTCACATCGATGATGGATTTTTTACAAAATTTACTTAATAAGCCTCTTACTTATTCATTCTTTGCTTCTTCAAACCATCAGGCCTCTAGACTTAATGAACAAGTGCATTTAAAACTTTTGGTTTCTGCCACCATTTTGGCTTTTCTATTTACTCCCTTCCAAGCATCCACTCAATTTGGTCTACTAGTTTTTCATGCAAACCATACTAAGCCTAAACCATTATAACATAGAAAGGGTTAAAGAAAGAGAAGCTAATAATTGACATAGTGGCCCCAAATAAGGTCACTAGTTAGAGAACATCTATTTACCCTTTCCCTCAACTATAAACCTATTCTCTGAAGCCCATTATCCATCTAGGGTAATCCCCATATACCAATCCTATATATTAGGTAGAACATTCAAAATAATAAGTTGCCTTAAATATTCTGGAATGGATCCAAAAATGCAATGTATTAAATAGGTCATCCAAGACCTGGTTATTGTTAAACAACCAATAGGCAAGTTTCATTTTGAGAAATAAATAAAGACTATGAGTAAGGTCATAAAGAAACCCATAATTATTAAATGATATAAGGTAGAATTGGATCAAAGATAAGATGCATTCTACTTAACCAAGAGAAGAAAATTTGTCCCCTATAATATTGGACATTACATTGAAGACCCCTACACCTTTTTAGACTCTGCAAGGGGAGTAATAAAAGAAATTTTTAGAGGCTTTGATCAAGCTATAGAGGCATTACAAGGAAGAATTACCATACAACATCTGAGGCATATCATGGATAACATGTAAGGATCAACTCAAAAGTTGTATAACATTATCCAATTAATAAAAAGTGTAAATAAGGAGTCACAACCCAAGTGGGTATATGTATACCTCCTTGTTTATAAGATTAAAATGAAGGTCAAACTCCATTTCCTAAGACAAGTAGTCTAGAATAAGACTTATGACTATATAAACTTAATGAGTACTTTAGATATAGCATGGGCCTTGAATTATGTAGCTTCTAAGAGAGATAAATTTATTAAATAGCATTAAGAAATGAAAAATTTAGCTCTACAACTAATCAACCATGAGGATAAGGCCTTTATAATTTTGGGGAAAATTATAATCAATGGTGTGATAAACCCAAGTGGGGAATTGGTCCTTAGGAACATATTTGAAGACCTTCTATAGATAAAGGTAAATAGTTTCAAAGAAGACGTTGATGGAGTAGTGTATTAATGCCTAAGATGACTTGTTGTAGTTTATATTTGTTTCTAAAATCAGGGTCCTTAACACATAAACTCTTTATATGTTGCTTGGGGCTACATTAAAATCATGTATAGAATTGATAGATAAAATCCCCTAGCTCTTCAAAATACCCATGTTAGACTTTAAAGAAATTGAAATGGACTTCCAATCGAGTCATGATCTCTATTTATAAATTTAGGTAAACAAGTAGGCACCTTTATCTACCCTACCTCCAATGGCTATTTTAGTTGCAAATATTTCTCAAACACCTAGGATAACCATATATGTAACACTGGTTACAACTAAAATGACCACCAAAACCCAAGTCTCAACAACTATAATTCACTATTTGTAGGTAATTTCCATTGTAATTAAACTATTTTAATATGTTATAATGTTGTTTTAACAAAAAAAAATATCTTTTGAATGATTATCTATGTCATGGCCATGTATGCCATGCAGGCCTCTTCAAAAGATGTCCTAATGGAGGTGAACTTTGACCATAGTTTGAGGTATGTGATGTTCCCATCCCAAAAATATATATACATGTGTCTCCCAAATTTAAAATAGAGGATAAATTTTTATGTTCAATATAGATAATAAATGCTTCAAGTTATTCTACAATTCTATGTTATATGACTCTCTATTTCATTTCTATGATATATTGATTATGTGATTTAGCCTAAATAGTAGTTTAGTTTCTTGATATGTGCTATAGTAAATTAAAATAACTTGTGGATAATTATTAGGATTATATAAAATAATAATGTTTAGGAGTAATTTTAGGTTGATAAATCTCACTTTCATGCAACAACTTTTCTAGGATAATCTTTAGATCTGTGTAGAAGTGCCATTTTGATGCAACTTTCCTAGACTGAGTTATAACTAGTGAAAGGGACTTTTTTCTTGATATCTATACTATTTTGTTAAGAGATGTAACATTAATATTAGTAAAAACAATATTTATATAATAAATTTTAGTTAATTGCAATTTTCCACTCAAAACTCTTTACTAGGTTTATCAGTTTTATGTCCATAGTAGAAAGTTACAAGCATTAATTTTTGGTGCTTGTCCATATTCTAAATATAGTTAGAAAGAACAAATGTTCTCTATTGATATATTATATTTTATGACTTACCTTTCCCTTTTGTTATGGTTTATTTAATTCATGCCCAGTTTAGAATATATCCATCATTGTCCACCTCAAAATACATCTAGGATTCATATCCATATTCAAAAGATCTAGTTTAATAATTACTTTTCCATCTATCATTCCACCATAATTTATTGTAAAATCCAATACCATGAAAATTGTTCCCTATAGTGGAGTCACCCCCATTTAAGATTTTAAAACATTAAAAGTTACCTCATAAATATTTCCTAGGTGTGTATAAAATGTACATCAACACTAAGTTGTACAACATTTTGATTAACATCCCAATTTCTAGGGAAATAAGCCAATCCAAAATAATGAGAATAGTTAAGTTTTGGAATAGAATGAGAGAATTAGAGAAGAGGTTTAATTTCTTGGTACAATGTTATATAGCTAGTGCATTCAACCAATTAAACTTGATGCCCAATATTGATGGATCCAAATTCATAAACTATATAATTGTAGGAAGGGATGCCTCCCTCAATTGGCATAATAAGATGAAGGTTCTATTGGTACTTTTTATAATCATTAAAGTGAGGCCTTATATATTTTGAGGGACCTGAGGATCACTGATGTGATAATTCATATATGAGTTAGTCAATAGGACAAAGTTTTAGAACCTCCTCCTCATAGCTACAAAAAATTTCAAGGAAGAAGTTGAGGGTACTATTTATAGAACCAATGAAAAATATTTACTATTGGTTAATTTTTATAAGGATAGGCTAGTAAGATTTGAATCTCTTGGATTAAAATTTAAGATCTCAAAATTTGAACAAGCAAGATTGATGGTTGAATCCATCACACTATTCAAACCTTCCCAACTCAATTTTGATGTCATAAATAAAGAGTTAGAGGTAACACATGAATTATTTGAATAACTTAGGGTAAAATATGTAGCTTTTATATTAGGCCCCAATGATCAATCAACTATTAGTGTTCCTATAAAAACATAGGTTGACCAATTTTTAGGGTTTACATCCCTATAAAATCTTATGGTCCCAATTTTGATACCTCATAGACCTCCAAGAGTTAATTTAGCTTCAATATTTGGAAATCCATAAAAAAAATTATCTAAAAGGGGAATTAGGAGAGTACCTTAAGCCTAATCATTATCTCTATGTAAATAACCTTGTCTTCTATTGTATTTTATGGATAAAAAATAAGGTCCCCCTCACATTCCAACTTGACTCAAAGGTTTTACTATAAACATTGTTGGATTTATCCCTTATTTACCCAAAAACCTTGAGAAATATTTTCCTTCCTTTTCTCCTTTAGGAGGAAGGACTACATAAGAATATGTCAAGTCCTTCAAAACCAATTTAAGAATATTGAATATAACCCATGAAGACATGGCTTTTAGACTATTTCCCTTCACCTTGTAATATGTACCCTATGACTAGTTTTGGAATATCCTAGAGGGTTCTGTTACATATTGGACCCATTTCCAAGATATATTTTTGGAATAGTTTGGCTAGGTCACTATGCATGTATTGTTTATCAACAATTTTCTAGTATGAATGAGGGCTTGATGAACAAGTAGGTCTTTTAATGCTATATTTAAAACTATGTATAGTAGGATTGAGACTGATTACCAACCTAAAGAAGCATTAGCTCTAGAGATGTACAAAAATTAACTAGACCTCATGACTGTAGTTTTCCTTCGTAGAGTATCCAATGTTGGTTAAATACATTTTGCTTATGCCAAAGGTATCAACATAGATAAGCAATTAAAACTTTAGTTATATTCATTATCTCCACTCAATCTTGGTCATTATTTTTTGGATTTTGGTCCAATTTTGAATGTAATCTAGAATATTATAGCCCAAAACCAGACCTAATGTATAATCTAGTGCCTTTAACTTAGGTTCCACCTAATCAACATCTAATTTTTCTTAAATAATTTTACCCCTAACAAAAAAAATCTGAACTAGTCATTAAAAATATTTAATACTATCATAACATAGGGTACTAATTCTAATTATACAAACAATAATTAAGATCAATTTAAATAATGGTCTAAAAATTGAGTAATGAATTTCTAAGCATGTAGAAGTGTATGAATAACACTGGGGGATAGGACACTAATCATTGATTTGGATTTCAAAGGTACAATAAGCCTTTTAATAGGTTTATAAATAATTAAGAATAACAAATTCCATCTAATAGGGGACTAGAGATTAACATCATGGAATCAACCCTCCATAACTAGTGTTGTGTACATAACACTTTGTAATATGGTGAGTTAGACTACATAAAGTTATATAAAGCCTTCAAAATCATTTAGATGGATATGGATAGGCAAGAAGGTTCTATAAATTAGTGATAATGATCCTACTCTATTGTTTTAGAGCATCCAAGCACCATCAATTTATTTGATACCTATTATTCTCCATTTCCATAAGAAGATGATATTGAACCAGAGGACAACAAAGACAATATCCATGCTTTCTAAAAATATCATTAATAGAGGAATAATTACAATCTAAGAGATGAATAAACCATGAATAATTTAATTCATCCAAATAATAGTGCTACTACCCCTCTATATCTGAAGGTGAACAATAATACACCTCCTCTAAAGAGAGATCAGTAGTTGTAGACTATATAACTACATAATAGAGGAGGGTAAAACATTGTTGAAGATATGAATAAAATCAAGGTTAAAATAAGTATGCATGATCTACCCCAAATCATTGAGAAAATATAGTTTCTATTTAATGTATGAATTAGATAACATATATAAAATCAAAGGAAACACATGCAAAGGTGATGGTGTATAATGACAATCTAGAAGTTTCACCTTTCTTGTTGACGGTCAAAATGTTTAAAAATAATTTACACTACTTCGTTGACTCTAGAGGATCAAATAATGTGATTCTAATAGAAATATACCATAATTTAGGCCTAAGTCCTAATAATCCAAAGAGAGTGGTCCTTAAATTTTTTAAAAAAATCAATTCTATATGTCAGATAATAAAAAAACATTAGAATCCAACTAGAATCTAAACCACATGAGTTAAAAACAATAAACATCTTTTTATTTTAAATTATGTTTTTTTCCTAAGCTATGATTGGTCTAAAAAACTAAATGGGTACATGGATATTAACTTCTTGCACATGTGGATACCCTAAAATAGAATACCTAACTATATCTAAGTAGATCATGTGTTGAATAAAAACTTCTAATTACTAAATAAAATGCCACCAACAAGAAAGTGGATTTCATACATTCACATGTAGGTGTGTATAATTTTACCACAAAACAAGAGCCTCATGAATAATAATTTTAAGTCCTTCCTAGTTATGGACCCTATGTTTCGATGGATTTTGATAAAAGTAAGTTTTTGGTGTTGGCATGGCCCTCAAATATCTAAAAGGTAAATAGTACCTAATTTCTTACAGGTTGTAGTTTCCCTACACTAAAAATAAAGCTAATTATAAATCTCTAATTCTATGCCTATATTTTTAATTAGAGCATAATGTCAAGAAGGTACAAATATTCAGTGAATCTAAGCTGGTTATAAACAAGATTAGAAATAAATATTACTGTAAACTTACTTATCTAAAGAATTACAATCACTGATATTGGGACCTAATTGAGTCCTTTTAAACATTAAAAATCAGATCCATCCTAAGAGAGAAGAACCAAATAACATATTCATTACCAATCTCAACAACTAATCTGACACCACTTCAGGAGTAAAGAATGTATAAATTATCAATGGAGCTAGTTTCATGCCCTTTTATCCCAAATAACATGGGAAAATTCCAAGTGTTTGTGTATGATTAATAGATCATTAAATTCCTAAATAATTATGGAGATTTTGAATCCCAGATAATAGATGAAGAAGATATCTAGCTAATGTATATTGAGGACATAGGAGAATATGGTGTTATACAACTACAATATAATTACATCCCTTTAGGCATGGTTTGTTTGGAATGAAATTATAATGTGGATCTTCAAGCTAAAAAGTAGAAACAACTAAAAGGAACAAATCCACATTTAATTAAATAAAATATAGGAACTAACCAACATCCCCAATTTCTCAATGTGGGCTTGAGTTACACAAAAAATGAAAAGAAAATGTTGAAGAGATTGATTATAGAGTATAGATATGTCATTTCATGGACATATGATGACTTGAAGGTATTTGAAACTAGGGTGATCACTCATACCATTCCCCTAAAGCCAAAACATAGGATAATGAATCCAATCCTAGAGCCTCTACTACAAACTAAGTACAAAAGCTACTATATTCTAAGTTTTTTCTACTAATTAGGAACTCAAACTAGGTAGACAACCTCATACCAATTAGAAATAACATTGGAGAAATCAAACTCTATGTTAATTTTAGGAACTTAAATAGAGCCTCAAATAAAGACAACTATCCTTTATCCTCTTTAGATGAGGTAATTCAAATGGTGAGTGTCTCTTAAATGATTTCTTTCTTAGATGGATTCTTAGGATATAATCAAGTACTAGTTGAATAAAAAGATAGGATGAAGACTTCCATCACCACTAAGTGGGGAACTTTCACATATAAAAGGATACCATTTGTATTAATTAACACATGATCTACCTTTGAAAGAGTAATGGATTTTTCCTTTAAAGGATTAGTGAGGAAGTGTATCATCATTGTACATGGATGAAATTATCATGTTTTAAAAATAAATATTTGATCATATAAGACACATGAAAAATTCTTTGATAAATGTATAATTTATGGGGTCTCTTTGAATAAAAATAAAATCATACTTGAAGTTACTAAAGGAAAGATCTTAGGTCATATTATCACAAAATATGAGATCTACATTGATCCAAAATGGGTTCAAGACATTTCCAAGTTGAGCCCACCAAATAACAAGAAAAAGCTGAAGTCTTTAATTGTCAAGGTTAAATTTGTAGGGATATTTATTTCTAGTTTTTTATATATTGTAAAGCCACAATACATTTAATGTTATGCTAGAATATCATGCCAATATCAAATACAAAATTGAGGCCAACAAATATTTTTAGTACATCAAGGTTGTAATCTCCTAGGATCTAGATCTTATTAGTCTTGATTTCAATAAAGATTTTTATCATTATTCATTTAACTTAGAACATATTGTTGATTTAGTACTTATACAAAATATGGAAGACGGTGAACATCTCATTACCTTCATGAACCCCAATCTAAATAATGTTGAGTTGAAATACTCCATCATTACCAAATATATATGCCTTGATCAAAGTTGTCAAACTAGGTAGAGACTATAGGTAAATCTATGAAGTCCAAATTTTATCTCTTATATATTATATTATACATTTCCTTTACCTATTAGGGAGAAATAAGTTCACCTATTTCTTCATCTAGACCTTTTTCTTCAGATATAGAAGGTAGAGTAATTATGAGAGGGGGTGTTACTGATGGTGGCTCCAATGGTGCACTTATTTCGATTAGTAACTATAGAGGTGGGTAAAAATCTCTCTCCCATGGTAATATTTCCCTTGTTATAGTATCCTCAGCTAAAAACTTTGTAAATCCTTGGATCTTATCAATAGTCATGATATCTAATCACATGGGTGATGACTAGGGCATTGAGATCTCTAATTGAGATGACTATTTATCAAGGACTAGCAAAAATTTTGGGTTATAGGTGGAAAACGTGACATTTATTTTAAAATGTTACCCTTTCTTTGGGGCCTTTATTTGTATTAAAGGACAAAGATTGTGTGAATTAACAAAACTAGACAAAAGAATCCTTGGGATAGATGGAGGCAAGTCTGTAGCTAAAATATTTATAGTAGGAACAGGTGAAACAAAGGAAGAAACCACCTTATTTATGTTGTGAATTTTTTATTTTATGAGTATTTACATATCTAAATATCCTTCTAGAGTTCCTCCTTGTAATATTTTCTATCCCATTGCCTTAGCCTTCTCCAATTCTACATCTTCACTCATTTATGACCCTAATCCCTTCATTATTTGTACATCTTCTTATTCATCAGTTGAATATTCAATTAATGATATTACTTTCATGGGGTCCACTTTATCTACTCCTTCCTCTTCCTCATACTCATCAAGGGACTTTTCTATAGTGGGAAGACAAAATAATGGCCTTTTTTCTATTTTATTTTCCTTGGAGGAGGTGAAATATCTTTGGGATTCCTCTAGTAAGTGAATATGGGGTCAGTGGAAAGTGGAGAAGATGGTGAAACAACAAAGGAACAATATTGCTTGGAAGTGTGACTAAGGTGGTGGTTAAGTATTGTTGGTGTGATAATAGTGGTGGGTAAAGATGTGATTAGAGTTGGAATGGTATGGGGAATTTGAAGAGAATTCTCCTCATTGATGGTAGTGCATACTAGTTGACTTACCCAAGGAGACATAGGAGAATCAAGAGTAGTTAGAATAGAAAATAATTAAGCTTATATAAAATTAGGGAGACTTTCTTGGGTAACCATTGTAATGGGAGTACAGGTTTCATAACAAGGGTTATCTTCCTCTAAGCATATGAAGTTGGGGTAGGCTTATCTGCTATTGTAGTTATTACTAAAATTGTAGAATTATTATCTAAAGATGAAGAGGGAAACAAGGGACTTGGGATAAATTTTATAATTTCCTTCCTTATTTGATGGTAGTATTACCTATGACTACTTTATTAAACTTCTTAAACTTTTATTTTTTCCCCTATAAGAGAGGAGGGTTGATATTACTTCTATGAATCATGTGATTGTGATGGAGTCAATTGATGTCTCCATGCCATTTATGCCTTCAAAAAGACAACCCTAAACCCTAAACCCTAAATCTCCATGTCATTTGATGTATTTATAAATATAACATCATGACCATATTCTTAGTGACCATATTAAATATTTACATTTTTCTTCTCCTTAATGTATTGGAGGTATCCCCTTAATCTACTTCATGGGAACCCATTCCTTGATTGGTGATACCTTCAAATTGTAGTAAGTCATATCCTTACCAACCAAAATTAAATGTGACCTAATCACGTATTATAGTTTCTCAATTTTTAAAGGAGTTTTAAATTCATAAACCAAGTGTTTCTTGCTTAATTCTTCATCAATGTTTATATAATTTTAAATGATATTTCTTACTATGCTAATTTATCTAGGACATACTATGATAGTAAAATTAGAGATGTTTGTGTGCCTTCTATCATAATGATAATGACACATAAGTAACACTAGTAGTCCCCCATTTTCTCAAGGCTTCTTATTAGGCTATTGGACAACCTGGGCATCATAGTGTCATGAATTGATTAAAACACTCAAGGATACACCTCATCATATATTATTTAAATTTATTTTTTTAATTGTATATGAACATAAAATAATGATCCTCTCTTATCCCTTTCACTAGTTATTTAATTTATGTTTGCAATATTTACACATGGGTCTTATATATAGTGCCTAAGATTACATCTAGTAAATAAGACCTCATACAAAAATTACTATTAGTTGGCCTCTGATTAGGATAAAACACTTGCTTCTTGAATTAGACACTTATGATCTATCCCAGGGTGACTATTTTTTTTAGATATCAAAATAATGTCCAACAATAGGACCCACTTGACCTGTACATATGTAGTGTTGAAAAAACTATATAATCAAACTAGGAGAGCCATAACTATCCTAATTCATAGTCTAAACTTGATAATATAATTGGATGAAATCCCTCCCTTCAAGTTCATCCCTTGGCCTTGAACCAACAATTATTTCTACTTTCCATTTAAAATATTTTTATCAAGACAAACATTAACCAAGACTTGGTTATACATAGTATCACAAACTGAAAGCCTAAGATACCTATCATATTTATTAAAAAAATATAAGAACTGAAGTTTTAAGTTTTCCTAATGTGTATACAATCCCTACAAAACATTTGATTTAAAAAATGAACCTCTAAGTAGGTATATGCAAGGGATTACCTCTAGTTTTTCCATTGCTTGGTGGAAGCCTTGTGCTTTAATGGGTAATAGCTCATCTATATATTAATTCTCATTTGGAGGAATTTGAAATTATGTAGAATATGGAACCATAGATTCTACTTCATCCCATAACACATAGTAGTGAATAAATTTAACATGTAGGGCACTCTTGTCAAACAAAATATATAAAAATTCCTTACCTAAAGCACATGAATATGCATAAGGAGATTAAAGATGAACCTATTTTGAAGAAGAGACCATTTTTTCAAATTGAATTCTATAATTATTCATGTAAATTGATTGGCTTACTCTAGCAAGCTCATTTGAGAAAATTAGAGCTTACTAGATGCTCAAAGGATCTAAATTATAATTATTAATCAAGAGAGTAATGGTGAAATGACTTTCCTCTATGTATATTTTACATTTATCACTGTAAAATCTGAGACTTGAATGTATTTATGCATCATCAATACAATCAAGAAGATTTATATTTAATTCATGTTTTGATTTTATTATGGCATTTAGATTTGGCAGGTTCATTTACTTACCAAATGGAAACATTTATTTAAATTTACAAATGTAGTTACCTAGATTGAGACATATCTCACTTCTTTATTCACTATCTATTTTGCTTTGTTGTGAGCCTTTTTTATGTGGACCTTGATTATATTTGATTTAGATTATGACACTTGTTTGATCTTTATTCATCTATCTCTTTGCACTTTTAGTTTAATATCGTCTGATTTAGGGTCATGTGTTAATGTGATTGAGCCATGTGGAGTAATCTTGGGCCTGTGGGAAATCAGAAGGTTAGAGCCCTAGTTGATTGTATATTATAATTATGTATGTCATAGACGGATCTAGGTAGTGAAATGTATACAAGGGGTTTGATCTTAGAGACTCATAGGCTTGGATAATTTGGGCCATAGGACCATTAAACACTTCACATTGATTTTATACTTAAATATTTTTGTTTGGATGAAAAGGTGACAAGTGTCATTTGATTGGAGCTTAGAACCTTCAAACTATTAGACCATTAATCATTGAATTGTGTTAATCCATTAAAGGCTCTAGCCAATGAAAATATATCAAGTGTCAACTACTCAAAACCATGAAAGATTAGAACCATTTGAATCTAGGAGCTTGGACCTATTAGTTGATTGACATTTTTTTGTGAGGTCTATGTGTTCTTGGGTTCATGAGAATGTACCATATGGCATGTTTTTTAAATATTTGGGATTCAAATTAGTTATATTTTCCTTTCAAATTTAAAATATATATGTAATTATTTAATAACATCTATCAATGATTTAAAATATTTGTATGTATTTAAAGACTTAGAAACTTTTGAGAAAGCTAAAGGCTCTAGGCAATGTGATAACACCACCTGTCACAAAAAATGAGGCCCGATTGTGGGTGATTAACATGTCCTAATCAATAGTTTTGTGATCACATAAAAAATGTAGGAAAACTAGGATTAAAATTATAATAGTAATATTAGTCATTAAATAAGAGCATCATTTTTTAAAATAAATCATGAAAACCCAAGGTTCAGCTTAAAATGCTCATTCAAGCTTTGATTTTCATGATTCAAATTTATGTAAATTTAGAATCATGAAAATAACCTTAGGATTTATATGAAAAACATAGTATTATTTAATTATAAAGTATATAGGGCCCCCTAAATATAGATTTCTAATAATTATGGGTCCCCATTTATAATTTTAAAATGGTGTGTGTGTGTGTGTGTGTGTGTGTGTGTGTGTGTGTGTGTGTGTGTGTGTGTGTGTGTGTGTGTGTGTGTGTGTGTGTGTGTGTGTGTGTGTGTGTGTGTGTGTGTGTGTGTGTGTGTGTGTGTGTGTGTGTGTGTGTGTGTGTGTGTGTGTGTGTGTGTGTGTGTGTGTGTGTGTGTGTGTGTGTGTGTGTGTGCGTGCGTGTGTGTGTGTGTGTGTGTGTGTGTGTGTGTGTGTGTGTGTGTGTGTGTGTTAGGGAAAGAAAAGTGATGACTCACAAGGGAAATAATTTTAAGTATTTTGAGAACCCAAAATTTTAGAAATGTATTACAATAAAACATTACCCCTTTATAGACCAAAATAGATAGCCTAATTTTTTAAATAGACTCCTATTTCCTAATGAAGTTTATTAAACATTTCATTCCTTGGGCCTGAGTGTGTGACTATTATGAAATTGATTCCTTCTTATCATGAGAATTTTGACCAATTCTTAGATAAACAATATAGGTTTCATTTTAGACTTATGATTATAAAATCAAATAATAAGGGAAGTTGTGGCATTGATCTGATACTAGCTAGGCATCCATAGCCCAAATACATATACCTATGATTGTATTCAAAGCCTTGATCTACAAACAATGAGCCTTCCACATCCCCGATAGAGATTGCTTTAATCACTTGTCCTTTATCAGTTTTTATGATTTATTTTGAAAAATAGATATAAAAAGGTTGGGAACCACCATTGAATGAGTGTATATATAATAAAATCTTACTTTAGTTAATACATCCCTATAAGTATGTCTCTAGTTCTATGTTTATAATTTTTCATCCAATTTTAGCATGTAGTCATGTAGTGAGCCCTTGGAGATGAAAAATATTTATAAAATTTGCATGATTATATCACATAGATCCCAAAAGTCTAGTAGGCTCATTCAATCTAAGTAGAACTCAAGTACATCATGACACATAAATTTATCCCTAACCATCTAATACTATTAGAATATATCCTTATGAATACCTATTGGGTTTCTTTATTCCTTGTCCCTTTATGTTTTTCATAACCTTTATGAATTTATTATAGGTATAATTACCTAAAATTTGTATTTAGATGCTAAGAGTGTTGCTTGAGATTGCCTATTCCTAGTTTAGACCTAGACATATCCTAGAGCCTTTATGACACTTTTCCATCCATTTTGTAGACCAAAAAAATATTCTATTGGCTCAAACATAGTCCCAAAAAAATATTCCCAAATCCCAACCTAATGTGCCCAATAGTCTGTCAGCTAGACAATAGCACCACATTAAGGACACTAGAGCCACAAGTTGTTAGTGTCCCTTGCGCTAAATGTTTCAAATGGATATATTTTAAAATGTGTGACCCTTTTAAGGTTGACCTAAGTACATTTTATTAACCAAAAAATCCATGGATCTCTATAAATATAAGACTATTTTTCCTCTATTCAGTGGATGGTAGATAGATGCAAAACGCCTATTCAAACAAGAAATAAATTGGTAAAATCAAGGTTATTAATCCCTATTCTTCCATACTTATACATAATACCATATATAACTTACCTAATCCTAGAATTATAATATTTATAATCTCAAGCACATGAAAAGCATTCAGGACCACTATCATTTTAGCATTGACTTGCACTTACACCAAACACTAGGTGGGAGAAATACATTAGGCTTGATCCCTGCTTAGAGTATTGGTATGTAGGAAACTCTCTTCATATTAGGTTATTGAGGATGTCTAGCCTATCCTACTAACAAACACACATCTATTACTCATGTCATAATTGTAAGCAACATTAGGGTTAGCACACTAAATAAAATTTTATACCCGTAATACAAACTTCTAGATTTTGTGCTTATAGGAACAAAACCTAGAAACAAAGGTGCAAGTGCTTCTAAAAAAAAAGGAAAAATCTTGAAAATAGGAAAGTAGTGCCATTTTGAGGACACTAGAGTATCATGTTACTATTGTTTATGTGGGTAACTACTATCTAGTGAGTACTTAGATGCATGGACTTTGTTGATGATACTCAAACCTAACCAAAACCTAATTTTTAGAACCTAGATCTTCTACGACAATCACTTTCCATATAAATGTTTATTTATTTGTATTTATTTATATCTTTTATATATCAAAAGAGGTAAAAATATATTAAAAAAATAGCGGTTAATTATTGCACATTATTTAATTATTTAGACATCTGGACCCTTTAATCTAATTTAGGAATTACATAAGTAAAACAATAAAAAATTAAATCATTTAGTAAACCTGACTTACTTCGAATATTGATTCAAAACCATAGTTTGTATTAATATATTGTTTTTGTGAAGTAAATTACTGTGGCATGCTTCTCATTTTTTTTCATACAACCTAGCTAATTGAATCAATCTCACATTAGGGTTTCATTTATTTAAATATAATTTAATTTTTTATAAAGCAACTGTAATTAAAAACCCTAACCCTAGATAACTCTAGGGTTTACATTTTTATAACTTATATTTAATATCCATAAATCTTTCAATTTGTGTTTTACAAAATCATGATCATAATGATAGAGGAAATTAATCACTTTTTATTACAAAGTTTAATACTTTAATTTACATGCTTGTTTGCTGTAATTCAAAATGAACTCTAAAAAAACATAAACACATGTATAGATGATGTTTTATATCAATTAAAATATATGTTATATCTCATAACATGTTATATATCTCCTATTTGTAATTCCATTAGTAAGTAAACCCATATACACAAAGAGGAAATCATGTATATGCATATTTACCTAGTTAATTTGTATCAAATAATGTTACATATCAAAACATGAAATCATAACAAAGTACATATACAAGTAGTGATTCAAAAAGCATTCAAAGATAAAATAATAGTTCAAGTGAGGTACCAAGGTAGCTTTTTAAATATATGTTGGTCATCCTACCCCCTCTACACTTAATGAGGAGATCTTGATATTTTTGTGTATATCATAAAATACATGGGCACCACACCGATTCATGTTTAGCATTGAAAAGGAAAATACAAAAAATAATGGATACATATGACTCACATAGTGTCACTTCATCCAAATAACATAAAATGGAACACATACCAATTCAAAATGAATAAAATTTAGAAATAGTACAAAAATGGTTACCAAAGTATAACTTAAAACAACACAAGGTTCAAAAAACACAATCAGATCAAGAAATAATACAACAAACACATATAAATAAAGAAAATATACTTCTCCAAAATGAGTCTCAACATTCAATATGGTATAATTTTGGTCACAAATATTTAAAATAGTTTGATTAACATGGTCAAGGTTTGGGAAAACAAGCCCAAAACATTAATTCTCTTATTCTAGTAGTTGATAATATTGGTCAACAAGGTTTGGTATTTATTTAACATCATAAGGCACATCAGTCATAGATATAGTTTATAAAGGTTAAATATCTAGATACACATGAGATGTTACATAAATGGTTAGATTTACAAAACACAATATGATTACAATAAGAAAAATTTCAAATGGAAAAATCAAAATCATTCTTCTAAAGCAGAATTCATAAAGGTCAATTCCATAGTATCAATAAATTCCCCCTAACATCCTGGGTTATTATGATTCTAATGATGAATAATACTTAGATTATTATTACAGCTACATTCAACTAAAACATACCATTCATACTACATGAGAGATTACCATTCCTATTTTTGACATAGGCCACAATGATACTGAGTCTCCCATGAGACTAATTAGTTAGTATAGTTTATCATTCTATGTACACACTTTCCTTCTCTCTCTTGATCTTTGTACATATTTTATTTTCATTTGCTTGTATATAGCTTATATCCAGGCAATATAAAAACAATATAACATGTCAAAACATAAAATCATTCATAAATTACTTAAAAAACACAAGATTTGCAGATTGTATGTATTTCTATGTTTGCATTTATTGTACTTTATAGATATTACATATGCTAGATATCTTATTATAGTTAGTTTTGTCATAAATATATGCTTCACTTGTTCTTTTTGAGTGCTTATGGATTACATAAAATACTCTGATCCACTATAATGATCCATACTTACCATCATCTATCCACTGAGGGCATATACAATGATCTAGGTTTAGTCATTTAATACATCCTCCCACTTGAGAGCATCTCATACATAATTTCTACTAAAAGGTTATATCCTTACATTCTATACATTCAATTTTATGCATTGACATATCTTGATATTGATCATTGATACTCATGCCCATTGTTTTTTGAATATCAATAGATTAGACTTAGTATATATACATCCTAAAATTTAAATATATCATTACTAAATAGTTATACATGTTTTAAATTTTATCTTTCTTATTTTAGACTTGAATGTGTTTCTTATGATTCTTCCATTTTTAAGATATTTGAATATGTCATTGTTCTTTGCCTGTATACCACTTCTATGTATGTATGCCTTATAAATGTGCCCATATTCCTTGTGTGTGTTTTACTAATTTTATATGCAGTCATTTGAACATATCATATTATGTTGATGTAATCCAAATTTCTATTTTCTTCCATATGTGGACATTTGAACATGTCCTTATATGTCTTCTATGCTCAAATTTAGTGATATATGCTCATTTCCCTTTTATTGTGGCCCCTTAAACTGGTTTTTTTTACTTCATGTGTTTTGTATGTATGCTCTCTTGTATGTGTCTTCACCATGACACTTGTATTTGTTTATCACACACCTTTATTAATGCCATGAGGGACCTCATGCATCTACCCTTTATACTTAGGTGCCGTGATGGACATCATGCCCTATCCCTCTAGGTAGCTACTCTGATTTGCTATTATACACATTGATTACATATGTATTAACACCCTTGTGTAATGCTAGATTATAACATACATCTTATATTACCTATTTATGCTGAGAATATTTTACATTATGATGTTATTTTTATACATTGTATTGGAATATCATGCATATGACCTAGCTAACACATTTTGTAGAGCTAATTATTTTGAGGATAATTCTTACATAGGTTTCACAACTACCCTTAAAGGAGGGGGAATTCACATTGGCTTATCATAGAGATCAGGATCCTAATTTGCTATTCACAAATCATTTTTAGCATATAGGCCTAGTTTCAAAAATTAGACATAGGTTTGATAGGAGAAACAATATGGAATTAGAAAGAAGTCTAGATCACTTTGATTTTAGACAAGAGAGACATTATTGCCCATATTGGGGCACTAGTGACACATGGAACTACTATCCACTATAGGGCACTACTATCCACTAGCCTCAACTTTAGGGTAGTCTAAATTATCTAGAATAGTACACTAGGTACATTAAATATTTTCATAGGTATAGTCACATGTTTGATAATTATGTTCATATTTATATAGGTAAACTCATTTAATCTCATATTCATACTAGTTTATTAGATTTGGGGGAAATATGTCGACCTGATCACTCCCACATGCAATTCAGATATATAGAGTCAATTATTACATAATTAGTTTTGAATCAATATATTCAAGTATCATATTAGGGGCATGAACATGACACATAGTTTACATATCCTCAATTACATAGGTTGATTAAATGGAATGGTAAATTCCATGTCATTATCTACACTATATACACATGATATCATATTTTATGCGGTCACTAGTTTCATACCTTAGTCTATCTATAGTGGTTGGTATTCTTGAGTGGCCCCGAATCGCCTAATGTACATGAGCTAGCATAGAGACATCATAAAAAGTTAGATATACCTAGCTAATTAATTAAACACTTTGTACAATTCAATTTTAGATGTATCTACTTCACATGGGTGGGAAATTATGGAGTCATAGCCTAATTGAGTTCTTGAGCCACCCACATGAGAGGTTTAGACATACTTATAGTGTTACCCAAGCTATTCATAGGTCATGATCCACTGAGGAACGGTGGGTAAGGATAGATTGAAAACTAGATTGAGTTCTTAATCCACCCATATGAGGATTGAGAAATCTATCATCTCAATCTAATTTATTCAATGATTTGATCACTATGTACACTCATACACATACATTGTTACCACTTTCATGCATTAGTTCATGTACCCAATGAGGTGTGTTCATTCCTCTCTTCTTTCCTATCTCTTTAATTATCTTCACTTAGTTACCTTATTCAACATAGTATTTTACTTTTTAATAATCTCTGAAAGACTAATTTTTGCATGTATCATAGTAGGTCATTGTTTTGGATCATGCTTCATATACGTAGATCCAATTTCACATACTTAGGCCTAGCCACATATGATTCACTTCATAGGTTAGTCCATGTAAATTTTTTTTTTGTTTATACTAGTCATTTTGATTTTCTAAATTTTAAAATAAAAGGGTGAAAACGTAATCACCCACAAGTGATATTTGGATGATAAAAATGTTTCTTAAGATAACATATTCATAGCTTAGCCATATACCTACCCTAGAGACTTTATCATAATTTTCCAACCATTATGTAGACCACACAGTTCTATCAGATCAAACATAGTCCTAAAATAACATTCCTAGATCCCAACTCAGTTTGCCCAATAGTTTGCTAGTTGAATACTAGCACTTTATTAAGGACACTAAAGTCATATGGTACTGGTGTCCCTTTCCATAAATATCTTGAATGGATATATTTTCAAATGTGTGCCCCTCTTTAGGTTAGCCTGAGCATATTTTGTTATCTACACATGCTATATATCTCTATAAATATAAGACTATTTAACCAATATTCATTAGATGGAAGATATATGAAAAAAATCCTATTCAAACAATAAATAAGTTAAAAAATATATTGGTTAATAATCCCTATTCTTCCCTACCTATATATGCTACTATCTAAAACTCCCCTAAGCTTATAATTCAAAGATATCCAATATCAATAACACTCAAGGCATTCAAGACCACTATGATTCTAGCATTCAATTAAACTTACACCAAACACTAGGTAGGAGAACTACATCAGGATTGATTCCTCCTCAAAGTAATATTATGTAGGCAACTCTCTTCACAATAAGGTGTTGAATATGTCCAGCTTATCCTACTTAATGATCACATATTTATTGATCATGCCATAATTGCAAGGAGAATTAGGTTTTATACACTAAATCAAAATTTCTAAGCACAATACAAACTTTTACATTTTATTCATGCGAGAACAAAACCCAAAAACATAGGTGTAAGTGCTCCCCAAAAATAGGAAAAATCATGCAAAGTGGACACTAGCACTATTTTGATGACACTAGAGAGACATGGTATTGTCCAGGTGGGTGCTACTATCCACTAAGCAATCAGACCTAGGGACCTTGTTGATGATACTTAGACCTAGTAAGAACCCAATATTGTAAACCTCGATCCTCCACAACAGGCACTTTCCATATAATTTTCTATTTATGCCTATTTATTACTATTTTTAGAAAGTCAAAATAAGTAAAAATATATAGTATAATAGTGTTTAATTATTGCATATTATTTAACTGATATATACATCTTAGCCTTTTAATATAACTTAAGAATTAAAGAAGTAAAAAATAAATGTTTAAATAAATAAGAAATTGGTCAATCTTCTCTACAATTTTAAGAAACTAACCTAGTAATCATAACAACAAATCTATCTAAATAAACATTTAGAAAGTAGGAAATCCAATCTAGAAAGTGTGAAATTTATTCCAGAATATAGGAAATATATTCTATAAAGTAGGAAATATATTATAGAAGTAGGAAATATAATATACATATAGTGTAAATCATTACTTATACTTCAATTTGATTCATCTACAGTTGGACAAGTAATGAAGTAGTACTTTAAAAACTATCCATTGAATGAAAATGTGAGGTTATGACCTTGAAGGTGTTTCAATGGAAAGACATTGTTACCTAGGATTTATGATGTAAAATTAAGGTCAAATTGATAAATAAGTGAACTTATCATGTTTTCCATTATTTTCATGTGATTTATCCAATTATAGCACTAAGTCTAAAATCTTGAAAGACTTTATTTATATCTTCTACCAAATCATCACTTGATAATATCTTAATGTTTGTTGAAGTTGTGTTGTGATTTATTTCTTGCATATTCTAACTAGACTTCAAGTAGTTTAGGTTGAACCTTTTCATCTTCACCCATATACTCCTACCTGAATTGGTATTTTGGTATCTTAAAAATAAAAGGGAAGATTGGTTATTTACCATAAAGTAGTTAAAAATGTGAAGCCTTGAGAGCTTTCTTGTGCTTGGTTCTATCTACCCATAGTGCATATTTAAATAAGAGATGCCATTATCTTTATTTTCCTTTTTATTCTTAATGGAATCCATCACATTTTTGTTAGTAGGTTATGTTACTCCATTTCCTTAGGGATAGTAGTTCAAAGAGAAATTAATTGTTATTTATTTTCATATACCCATTTTGTAAATTTATAATATTGAAAACATGGAACATTATCATAAACTAAGGAAATGGGAGTGTTGAACCTAGTCAATATAATTTATTATAGAAACATGATGACATTGATTACTCTAGAATATTTTATATTTATATCTTATGTTCATTTGGTGGAGTAGTCATTATATGTGAGGATAATCTATGTCCTATTGATGAATTTGTGTTTATCACCCCAATAAAATGAAGATTTCATTGGGTAAAGGGGCATCCTTTAATGATTAGATACAAAGGCATGTTAATATTTGATTCTCTCTTTTTGAACACCTGAAACTCATGGTACATCCTAACATTATTGTAGGCATCCTTAAATATTTTTAGGTCATAGTTTTGTTGTATACATTCCCACTTCCAATATTTTGATGTAATTATCCAAGATATCCTTATCCTCTTATTTTAAAATGCATCTGAGATAGATTCCTCCATATTTCATTTTGTAGAGAACTCCTTTATTAATCATGTAATAAGTTGATTTGAATCTGAGTGATCATATTTTTTCTTTGTTTAGTTTAGTAGGACATGTACATATGATTAGGTAATGGATGTCCTATAAGTATCATTCATATCTAGCTACCTAATTTAAATTGAATTTTTTTAATGCTAATGCTTTCATCAGTTTTAACCATTAGCTAGATGATTCCCCAACCCCTCACCATTTTTGTATGTCTAATCTCAAGATCAAATTCTAGTAGTTTTAGCATCCATTTGCCTCTTATTTTTCATAACTCACTCTAGCTAAGAATGAGCTTGACAATAGATCTGGGATGATGGTGAATGTCTTATTCCTTAGGATATAATGCTTGAATTTTTTGATATCTTTGATAAAGACATATATTTGTTTTTCAATCATGGAGTTTTTCAACTCTGTATCCTTCACATTAGTGCTCATAAAGGCAATGGGATGTTCATTATCTTCCACCTTTTTATAACTACCATAGTAACACTATGTTTTAGGTGAATGAATAAAGATAAAAATCATTATTACAATCAATACTAATTATAGCTAGAGCTTGGGAAATTACAACCTTGATGTCCTAAAAATATTTATTGGCCTTAGTTATCCTTTTGATCTTAGCATCTTGATTTACAATAGTATTCAATATATTGATAATATCTACAAAACTAGAAATGAATTTACTTAAAAAGTTAACCTTTATAAATAAAGACTTCACCTCATTCTTTTTATTTGGTGGGGTCAACTTGGAAGTGGCCTGAACCTATTTTAGATTGATGGAGATCCTATCTTTGATGATAGTTTGACCTAGGAGATTTCCTTTAATAATTCTAAAGATGTTTTTCCTTAGATTTAGAAGGACCCCATATCTTCTACATTTATTGAAGACATTTTATACATGTCTTATATGATCATGTATTTCATTTGAAAACATAGTAAGGTCATCCATGTAGATGATGATGATACACTTCCACACCAATATTTGAAAGGTAAAAAACATTACTCTTTCAAAGGTAGATCCCATATTAATTAGGTCAAATTAAATCCTTTTATATGTGAAAGTTACCCACTTATTGGTGAAGGTAGTATTTGTCCTATCTTATTATTTAACCATTACTTGATTGTATCCCAATAATCCATCAAAGAAGGAGACCATCTGAGAGCTAGTCATCATTTAAATTACATCATCCAAATAAGGTAGAGGGTAATTATCTTTATTGAAATATTTATTTAAGTTCTATAAATAAACAAAATTTGATTTCTCCATCCTTATTTATAACTAGTACAAGTTTAGCTACCTAGGTTGAGCACCTAATTGGGAAAATAATTTTGGTAGCTAGTATATTATATACTTCAATTTGTATGAAAGGTTATAGGAATGGATTCACTAGCCTTTGTCTTTTCTTAAAAGGCTTGTGTTATATCTTTAGGGGAATGATATGAGTGAACACCCTATGTTTAAATAACTTGAAGTCATCATATATCCATGAAATGACATATTTTTACTCTACAAATAATCTCTTCAACCCTTGTTTTTTAGTTTATGTGAACTTAAGCCCACTTTGACAAACTAGAGATGTTGGTCAATTCATATATTTTATGTAATAAAATCTGACTATATTTATTTGAGTTGTTTCTATTTTGATCTTGAAGAAACACATAAAAAATTTATGCCAAAGAGATCATACCTAATGGGATGTAGCTCTCTTTTAGTTGTGGAACACCATCATCTCCTATGTCTTCAATCTGCATTGACTAGACATTTCCTTCATCTATTATTTAGGCTTTAAAATCACTAGAATTATTCATTATTTTCATGATCTTTTGATCATACTAAAAAATTTGGAAGTTATCCACATTATATAGGATATAAGGGCATAGAACTAGCTCCACTAAGATTTTTTTTCATTTTTATCTCTTGAAATGGTACCAAATTAGCTCCTAAGGCTGCTAATGAATTTGGTGTTTGGTTATTATATATTGGGTGGATTTGATGTTGAACACTTTAATGGACTCAAATAGGTCCAAATATCACTTCTTGTACTTATTTAGTAGGTAAGTTTTCACTTGTATTTATTTTTTATCTGGTTAATAACTAACTCAGTGTCAATGAATATTTGTATCTATTTGACATTGTTATTTAATAAAAATTATATGGATAAAATTAGAGATTCATACTTAACTTTGTCGTTGGTGCATGAAAACTAAAACCTATAAGTAGTTGTGTATTATTTAACTTTTATATCACTGAGGGCCATGTCAACCCCAAAACCTTACTTTGACCATGATCCATCAAAATAAATGGTCTAAAACTGAGAAAGACCTTAAAACTATTATTCATGAGGCTCCTATTTTATGGTAAAAGTATACACACTTTAATGTGAATATATGAAGTCCACTTTCTCAGTAGTGGTATTATATTTAGTAATCAAATGATTAATCTTTGACTCATGGTCCACTTGGATTTGGTTGGGTATTCCATTCTACAACAACCATATGCATGATAATTTAGTATCCATATACCGATTTAACATTTTAGAACAATCACAACTCAGTAAAAAACCATAAGCCTCTAGAATTTCATGGCCAAGATATCTATGGTTTGTTGCACATGTGGTTCAGAGGCTAGTTGGATGTATAAATTTGTTAAATATTTGACACATGGGACTAAATATTTGTCCAATTGAAATACCACTATATTTTACATACTAGGAGTTAAGCCTAACTTCTATAAAATAACTATTGGCATAAAATTATCTTATGCTCTAGATTCAACCAAGAAGTCATGTACATTACTTCTAAACATTCTAAACATTAGTAAGAAAGGTGGTAATTCTATCTTATCTTTATACACCATCACATCTACAAGTGCATCTTTGATTTATCATATATTTTCCTATTCATATCCTTAAGAAATAGTTCTCTTTGTTCACTGATCTAGGCTAGTTCATGTAGGTTAATGTTAGCTTTGATTTTATTTATATCTTCAAAAATGTTTTACCTTCCTCTATTAGGTGGTTATATAGTCTACAACTATTCATCTCCTTTGGGAGGAGGTGGATTGTTTTTAGCCTTCAGATCTAGAGGGGTAGTAACACTATTATTTAGGAGTGTTGAATAGTCATAGGCTATTTACCTCTTAGATTATAATTATTCCTTTCTTGATGATACTACTAGAAATCATGGTTCTCATCTATGTTGTCATGTTGATCATTATCATATTATTTTGGAAATGGAGAATCATAGGTCTAAACAATTTTGGTGGTGCTTAGATATACTAAACCAATAGAGGAGGATGGTTCTTCCTAATTCATATAACCTTTGTATCTATCCATCTCCATATAAAAGATTTAAATTAACGTATATAACTTGATGTAGTACAACTCACCATATAATCTAATGTTATGTACATGCCAATAGTTAAGAATGGTTTTTTCCATGATGTTCACCTTTGGTCCCATATTGGATGTCACTTGTTCTTGATTTTTTATAGACATATTTAAAGGCCAATTATACTTATGGAATCAAAATCTCTTATTAGTGTTCTATCCCCTAGTGTTCCCCATATATATATGCATGCTTAAAAAGTCATTACTCAATTTATAGACCATTGTTTAGATTGATTCTCATTATATATTCATATAATATGAATTGGTACCTTGTGTTATGGGAAAATAAATAGGTATTAATGACTAATTTAGGTTTTGTTTGTTAGGGGTATAATTATTCAAGAAACCTAGGTGTTGATTGGATGGAATATGGGTTAAAATCACTAGGGTGTAAACTTGGACCTAGTTTTGGGATACAATATTCTAGTTTACATTTAAAATTGGACCAAAACCTTGGAAAATAGGCCAAATATTGAGTGGGTCCAATTAATGTAAATGAGGATTCAATTTCTCATCTATTTTGATAACTTTGCTATAATCCAATAGTAGTGTACCAACATTGGATGCTCTAAAGAGGAAACCCATATTCATGGGGACTAAATTTTATATATATATATATAGATCTAATGCTTCCTTAGGTTGTTAAGAATTATTAAGCCTAATATACATATTTTGAAATATAGCATTAAATTCATAGATTGGGTAATTGGGATCTAGCTTCATACTTGAAAAATGTTGGTAAATAACATATGCACTAGTGACCTAGGCAAACTATGCCAAAAAGGTGTCTTGATAATGGTATAAGATGTGACTAAACCCTATAATATATTTATAAACTAATATTATGAAGCATATCTCAAGATGAAAGGAAATAATCAACAATCCACATCTTCATGGCCTTCATTCAAGATTTTGAAAGTGGTTTTGAATGCCTTGATATGTTATTCTACAGTCCTTCCTTCTAAGGGAGAAAAATAAGGTAGATATTTTTAAGGGTTTATAGGTAAATCATGGAAATCTCAAATAAAATTTATAGCATAACCTCTGAGCTAGGGAGAAGCCTAAGGGGGACCTTATGGTTGAGCCATTAGGAGTAATGAAATATGAGGTTGTATTCCTTGAAAGAATGATTGGTCTCTTGGTTCTCTCATAATTCCCTTGTTAGGCCTAACTTTTCTATGGATTTCCAAAGGCACTAATATCAATTTATTATTTGCGGTAGACCTTGTTAATATTCTAGGTGCTTCTAATGTAACTCAAGTGATTTTATTCAATTGTCATAGAGGTGGAAGTATGACCCTCATTATAGCACTAGATTATTTATTTATGGATGTGAGTTTCATGAACACCACATAAACCATTACAAGATATATTTTAACGTTTTAGGATTAATGAAAAGATTTCACTCTAAGGTGTGAGTTGTAGGGTATTCAAATTTATAACAACCTATTGGTGAAATAATAGTGAATAATAAATATTTTTTACCATGGATTAGTTAGCTATGGATAAACCTAAATCTACTTGGAGTTGGTGGAGGGATGACATTTTTAACCAAGGTGAGTATGATTCTCAAATAATCACAAAAAAAGAGAGAAAGGAAGGTTAGAATAGGGGCTTATGGAGCACATTAGATGAAATATCTTCAAGAGTAACACTTAACACAAGTTTGGAAAAGAAACTATAAGACCAATGTCTACCATAAAGTTGATATTTCACATAAAAACTCAAACACAGTTAGGATTCAAAGGGAAATAAAACATAGTAAACTTAAACATGAAAAATTAAAGGTTACTATGTTCTTGAGATTGTTATTGCACATCTAAAATGGAAATTATAATTATCATCCACAAGTCATTCAAATAATCTATAGATTAAAGTTAATAATTATATTACAAAAATAACTCATACATAATCAAAGAACTAAGATACCATAATGATAACATGTCCCACATGGTCCACAAAATTGTAGAAGAATAAATATTTTCACATCAAAATTAAATTAGTATAACTTCTCAAAAATTATTATTAATTTTAATAGCCAAAATTATCTTCCCTTTGGGACTCAGAAGTTACAAGTATATATAAAATTGTGATGTAGATGTCCTCATTTCTCAAGCATAATATATATTCACAAGTCCAAAAATAAATATTGTATCCCTAATCATGAAAAATATGCATCTAAAATGATAAAATTTAGAACTTAATATTTAATTAAAAATATAATGTACATGTAAAGTAAGTTAGTTGGTAACTAAAGCTCCAACTTTATTAGGACATGAAAATACATAGATATCTTAATTAGGGTGATGATGTGGCACTACTCGCTAAAGAATTGTATGGATTAACTAATTTTGAAAATTAAATAATTATTAGGGGTCCCTAAGGGATCAAATAATGGACCAAGGAGTATGTAAGATCATAAATCCTAAAAATTAGGCACCCTGAGTTGTTGTAGGAACACTAGTAATTGATTAAGTACTTAGGTCTGATTCATAAGCTACCTATTTTAGATTGATTTCTTTGAATAATGCATGTGGTAAATCAAAATTATTATTTATGACATCAAAATTTAGTAGATAAGGTTTAAATAGTTTGACAACTTTAGGAATCAAATTTGCTTGTTCAAATTCTAATCTTATTAATTCTCCCCCAAAAGCTTTATCTCTTGCTACCTTATATTTAGAAAAAATAACCAATTATAAAACTTCATCATTGGTTTTGTAAATAGTACCTTCAACTTCTCCTTGAAGTTATTTAAAACTAAAAAGAGGAGGTTTTCAAAATTCATCTTGTTGACTAAATATCCTATATGAGTGATCATGTTAGTGAACCTCATGTCCTTCAAAATCTCTAAGGCCTCGCTTTTATGATTAGCAAACATTCCTAGTACAGTCTTCATATGATTATGGAAATTAATCAAGGCATACCTTCCAATTACATAGTTCAAGTATGAGGATTCATCCATGCTAGTCATCAAGTTCAATTAGTTGAATGCAATAGTTTTATAACATTGAACAAAGAAATTCAACCTTTTATATAATTTTCTCATTTGATGCCAAAACTTGGTAACACTCATTCTATTGGAATAGATTCATGCCCTAAAAATTTATATACAATTAGAAATGTTTTATAGTTTTGTATATTTACTTTGCACATCATTAATTAATTCTAAAGGAACATGTATAGTTTGTTTCTACAAGAGTCTTTTATATGCTTCCTCTTTTTTGTCACACATTTACTTCATGGTCACACTCAAAATATCCATAAAGGTAGATAAATATTCATTATACTTAGTAGGATTATTTAATAAAGGAAACACATTATCCCTCTATTCAAATTCTATATCTTCCTTTGTGCTCAAATTCAATGTTTTCCTCTTCCTCACCATTTGGATTGTTTCACTCTTCTTATTGAACTAGGTAGAAACATTAGCTAATTCTATGAGGGATAAATTTTATCTCTCATCCATTATATTATGAATTTACTTTACCCATTATGGAATAATGAGTTCCTCTATTTATTCATCTAGATCTTGGTCTTCAAATATAAAAGGCAAAGGCATCATAGGAGGGTGTGTTGCTGATGGTGGTTTTAATGATGCACTTATTTGAATTTGGAACCATAGAGGTGGGAAAACAACTTTCTCCAATGGTGATGGTTCCCTTATTGGAGAAACCTCAACTAAAAACTTAGTTAATCCTGATATCTTATTAATAATCAAGGTAGTTAATGGAATAGGTGGTGACTAGGACATTGAAATCTCTAATTGAGTTGACGATGGAATTTTAGGTTTATAAGTGGAAACTTTAACCTTGCATTGAAAAATAAAACCTTTATTTGGGGATTTTATTTATATTGAAAGAGAAAGAATGAGTTAATTAATAGAACTATACATAAGAATATCTATATATCTAGAGGTAAGTCTATAGTTAGATTATATACAATAGGAATAAATGAAATAATGGCATAAATTATCTCACTTATGTTTTGACTTTTTTATTCTATGATCATTTAATGATGTAAAAATCTAGCTAGAGTTTCTACTTGTAAAGTTTCCAAGCCCATGGTCTTATCCTTCTTCAATTTTATCTCTTCATCCTCTAGAGGTTCCTTTTCACTCATTTATGACCCTACCCCCATCATTATTTATACATATTCTTATTCTTCAATTGAATACTCAACTAATGATTTTAATTACTTAGGCTCCTTTTTTTCTACTCCTTATTCTTCCTCCTCTTTACTAAGGGACTCTTCTATAGTGGGAAGACCCAATGATGGCCTTTCTTATAATTTATTTATCTTTGAGGTGTCAATATATTTCATATTCTTTTGGTAAGTGACTATTTGGGGAGTGGAAGGTGGAGGAGATGGTGAAATAATTAAAAGAACATAAGTGGTGAGGAATAATACTATAGGTGGTGGTGATAGGATGGTTGGTGGGAAAATAGTGGTGGGGAAAGAGGTTATTAGATTTGGCATAGTAGGGAGAATTTGGGGAGAAGTGTCCTTGCTAATGGTAGTGGATACTAGTGAACTTTCCCAAGGAGACTTGGGAGAATTAGGATCAATTATAATATATAAGAATTAATCTTGTATAAAATTAGGGAGGATTACCTGAGAAACAATTTTTAGGGATGCTAGAGGTTTCATAATAAGATTGCTTTCCTCTATCCATCTAAAGCAGGTATAGAATTTTCCTTTGTTGTAGTTGTTCCCATTATTACATTAGTGTTTGAAGATGAATAAGGCAACCAAAGACCTAGGATACATTTTAAAATTTCCTTCCTTATTTGAGGGTTAGCTTCCCTTTAGATTCTTTAATCCCCTTCTTACAAGTTTATTTATTCCCCTATAGGATAAGAGAATTGATATTGATTCTGTGAATCATGTGAATTTTTTAGAGGCCATTGATGGCTCCATTCCCTTTACTACTTTTATTATATTAATTTTGGATCATATTAAAGGCCCTTATCCAAAATCATACACATTAGTTTGTCCTTAATCATAGTCCATATCTCTATGTCATATGATGCATTTGGAAAGGTAGCATCATGATCATATTCCTGGTGACCATATAAAATGTTTACCTTTTTCATCTCCTTAATATATTATAGGTATCCAAGTATCTTCTTCTTAGAATACAATTCCATGAATGTTTCTATCTTTAGGTTTTAGTAAGTCCTAGCCTTGCTAACCTGAATGAAATATGACATAATCACATATTATAATTGATCAATTCTTAAACAAGTTTGAAAGTAATAATCCAAGTGTTTCTCTACTAAATATTCATCAATGTTATAAATTTTAAATGTTATTTACTTATATGTTATTTTATGTGGGACATGGTGCATTAGTAATAACAAAGATGTTCATGTGCTTTCTATCCTAATGATATTCACATTAGGGTAATACTATTAGTCCCCTATTTTATCAAGGATTATTCTTAGTTTATTATACAACAGAGGCATCAGAGTGCCATGAATTAATTGAAACATTTTAGTATATAACTCATCACATATTTTTTTAATTTAATATTTGTACCTATATATGAACATAAAAGAATGACCCTCTCTAATCTTATTCACTAGGTTTTATGTTGATGGTTACCATATTTGTATGTGGGTATTATAAATAGTCCCTAATACTACATGAAGTAACTAGGACATCATATATAAATTACCATTAGTATTTTTATAATTAGGATAAAACATTTGCATCATCAAATCGACAATTAAGATCTCTCGTAAGGTGAATATTTTATCACATGTCAAAAGAATGTACAATAATGAGACCCATTTGATCTATACATATGCAACGCTGGCAAAACCATATAATCAATTTAGGAGAGATATAATCATACTAATTATTGGTCTAAAATTTATAATACAATTGGATTAAATCCATCCCTTTGAGTTTATCCCCTAGCCTTGAACCAACCATTGTTTCAACTTTCCATTATATGCATTTTTAGGGATTTGAAGCCTAAGATTCATCTCAAATGCCCTACTAGAAATATAAGTAACTATTTTTTTATTTTTCCTAATGTGAAAACTATTAAAAAGAATTATTGCATTCAAAAATAAACCTCTAATTAGGTTGATGAAATGCATAACCTCTAGTTTTTCCACTTCTTAGTAGAGGACATGTGATTTAATGAGCACCAAGTGATCTATATATTTATTCTCATATAGAGAAATTTAATCTTGTGTAGAATATGACACAATAAATTCCACTTCATCCCAAAACATTGAGTAGTGAATAAATTTGAAGTATAGGTCACTCTTCTCAAACATAGTATCTATAAATTACTCACCATAAGCAGAAGAATACATGGAAAAAGTTTGAGGATGACCTTGATTTAAATAGTTTCAACTTGAATGTTGTAATTATTCATGTAAACTGCCTAGTTCACTCTAGCAAGCTCACTTTAAAAAATTAAGGATTCTCAAATGTTTAAAATATCTAATATGTAATGCTTAATCAATAATGAAATGGAAAAATGACTCTCCACATATATTTTTCATCTATCACTATAAAATTTGAGTTTTGAATGCATTCATGTGTCATAAATACAAATAATGAAATTCATATTTAATTCTCTTTTAGATTTAAATGTGTCAGTCATATTTGATAGGTTCACTTTATTTATAAATGGAAACATTTCATTAACTTTACATGTCTAGTCACCCCATTTGAAATAGATGTCACTTCATTGTTCACTATCTATTTTCATTTAATGTCAACTTTATTTATTTGTACCTTGATCACATTTTATTTGGGTTATGGCACTTTTTTTATCTATACTTAGCTGGCTCTTTAGATTTTTAGTTTTGTTTCATATTCTATGGGGTCACGAGTTAATGTGATTGAGCCTCATGGAATAATCTAGTTTGTGTAGGAACTTAGAAGGTTAGAGCCTTGGTCACTTGAATATTTAAAATATGTATGTGTCAGAGGGATTCAAGTAATGGAATGCTAATAAGGAGAGTGATAGCAGAGACCCAAAGGATCAAATACTCTAGGCCATAACACTATTAAAACCTCTACATTGCTTTTATACTTCAGATGTTACATTTAGATTAAAATGTGCCAAGTGTCATCTATTTAGAGCTTGGATGCTCATAAATATTAGATCGTGAATCATCAAACTTTTTTTTTTAAATTTTGGGGTTTTGACTGATGAAAATATTCCATGTGTCAAATGAATAAAACCATTAGACTCTAAAATCTTGGATTTATTAGCCTATTGAAATTGTTTTTTAAAGTCTCTATGTTTTTAGGTTCATAAGAATGGATCACGTGGTGTCTTTTTAGAACTTAGGGACTTAAAGGACTTATAGTTTAATTTGAAATTTAAAGGACATGTGTAATAACTCAATGCCATATATGAATGTTTTAAAATATTATGATCTATCCAAAGGCTTTGGGTGATGTGATAGTGCCATATGAAAGAAATAATGAGGCCGAATTGTGGGTGATTAACGAGTCTTGATTGGTAGTCCGGTGAAAACATAAAACATTAAGGAAAAATAGGATGAAAAAAAATATATTAGTATCATTAGTCAATAAATTAGAACATTAATTTTGAAAATAATTTATGAAAACACAAGATTCAAAATATCTTAAAATGTTTGTTCAAGGTTTGATTTTCATGATTCAGGTATATGTAATTTTAGACTAACAAAAATAACCTTAGGATTTTTATGAAGACCATCCTATTATATAACTTTAAGGTCTATAGGGCACCCAAAATATAGGTTTTCAATAACAATGGGTGTGTGTGTGTGTGTGTGTGTGTGTGTGTGTGTGTGTGTGTGTGTGTGTGTGTGTGTGTGTGTGTGTGTGTGTGTGTGTGTGTGTGTGTGTGTGTGTGTGTGTGTGTGTGTGTGTGTGTTATGGAACAAAAGATAACTTCACATTATTGAATGATAAAGTAATTAAATTTCAATTTAGCACTAAAAATAATTTGATTCCAACTCTATTGACCATCATGTTAAAGGATGGTGAAGAAAAACCTATTTATAAAAATTTACATGGTTTCCCTAAATTATATACATGCGAATATAAAGATATTCTTGGTATTGATCTTTATATATATATATACATAACATTGTCTTATATCTTGATGCCAAGCACATCAAGCAAAAGATAATAAAAATGCATCCAAAACATTATTTTTTCATCAAGAGTGAAGTTGAAATACTTTTAGATGATGGATTTATTTGTGTTATTAATTATCTTGAATGGGTATCTAATA